>CAJVGC010000589.1:16976019-17035358 GCA_910822075.1 Senecio squalidus
ATTTTGGCTGGATCTACATGAATCCCCTCTTGGTTCACCACGTGACCAAGGAAATGTACCTCTCGGAGCCAGAATTCACACTTCGAGAATTTGGCGTATAATTGTTGCTCTTGAAGAAGTTCCAAAATGAGCTTAAGGTGCTTTGCGTGATCTTCCTTGTTCCTTGAGTAAATGAGGATGTCGTCGATGAATACGATCACGAACTTGTCCAGATATGGTCTACACACTCTGTTCATCAAATCCATGAACACTGCTGGTGCGTTGGTTAGACCGAAAGGCATGACAAGGAATTCGTAATGACCGTATCGGGTGCGAAAAGCGGTTTTCGGGATGTCGGACTCACTGACGCGAACCTGGTGATAACCCGAACGGAGGTCGATCTTGGAGAAATAAGTTGCACCCTGCAACTGGTCGAAAAGATCGTCGATCCTCGGGAGAGGGTATCGGTTCTTGACGGTCAGCTTGTTCAACTCTCGATAGTCGATACACATACGGAAGGATCCGTCTTTCTTTTTGACGAAGAGGATTGGGGCTCCCCAGGGGGACGAACTTGGACGAATGAGACCATGGTCTAGGAGTTCTTGCAACTGTTTCGACAGTTCCAGCATTTCGGGTGGCGCCAGACGATAAGGTGTCTTAGCAACCGGTGCTGCTCCAGGGATGAGGTCTATTCGGAACTCCACTTGTCGTTGAGGTGGTAGCCCAGGCAAATCCTCGGGAAAGACTTCGGGATGATCCTTGACTACTGGAATATCTCGGAGTTGAATCTCAGAAGGTTTACGCTCGACGACGTGGGCAAGGAATGCGTCATAGTCCCTCAGGAGGTACTTGCGCATCTTGATGGAAGATACAATGCGGAGTTGTCGTCCAGGCTTGTCTCCCTGAACAACGAGAGTCTCTTTTTCCGAAAGAGGGATACGGATAAGCTTATCGAAACAAATGATTTCCGCTCGGAAGCGAGATAGCCAGTCCATTCCAACGATAACGTCGAAACTGGAAAGCTCGATAGGAATCAGGTCGATGGGGAAAATTTTGTCAGATAGGCACAGGGAACATCCTAAGATTATGTCCTTAGCTTCAAATTCTTGGCCGTTAGCATATTCAACGGTAAAACTATCCTTAAGAACTTCAGATTCTAACCCTATGAGGGGTCTAAATTCTAAGGAAATGAAACTTCTTTCGGCTCCTGAGTCGAATAATACAGAAGCAGAGTGATTGTTGAGAGAAAACGTACCAGTAACTGCATTGGGGTCCTGACGTGCCTCCTCAGCCGTTAACCCGAATGCGCGACCCCTACCTTGCCCTCCTTGATTCTGTGGAGCTCGGTTGAGCTTAGGGCAGGTATTGCGGAGATGCTGGTCGCTTCCGCACTCAAAGCAGGTTCTTTTCGGGGCTGGAGTAGCAAACTTGTCAGGGCAGTACTTGGCATAGTGCCCCGTCTTCTGGCACTTGAGGCATATGGGACAGTTCCCGAGATGGTGGAAGTTACACTTATCACACTTTGGGTGTGGTCCGGTGTAAGTCCCAGATTTGGCTGGCGGTGCAGGTGCAGGTGCGGGTGAAGCAGTCACGGCGTAGTTTCGGGCCTTCTTGTTGCGGTCGCTCCTCCTCGGGGTTGACTCGGCCTTCCTCTTCTCACCAGTCTCCTTCTTGGAGGATCCGGGAGCGGTGAGGAGATTGCTGGTAAGACGATGGAGGATGATTGCGCTCTGGAGGGTCTGAGGTTCAGCTGCCATGACCATGCCTCGGATTTCCGGAACTAGACCAGAGATGTATAGGTCGATCCGGTTCTCCTCGGGGGTTACCAGCCTTGGAACCAATCGGGCGAGTTCGTGGAACCGGGTAGTGTATTTCTCAATATCATTCCCAACCATCTTGTGGTCCCACAGCTCAGCCTCGAGCTTCTTGATCTCTCCTCTTGGGCAGTATTCCTCTATCAGCAAGTTCTTGAAGGTGTTCCAGGGAAGGGCATAGGCATTATCACGTCCTCGAGTTTGGACAACAGCGTTCCACCATGACAGAGCTCGGCCATGGAACACGCAGGACGCGTATTCCACCTTGTTTGCCTCGGCACATCGGCTGATGTGCAGGACCGATTCAATGCTTTCAAACCACTGGACCAATCCTACAGCACCAGTTGTGCCGTGGAACTCCTTTGGCTTGCAGGCCATGAAGCTCTTGTAGTTGCATGGAGGAGGGTTTGGATGCTGGTTCTGGTTGTTCTGCTGTTGCTGTTGTTGTTGCTGCTGATGCTGATGATTGTTGACATTGGCGTTGATTCCGGCGGTGATCTGCGCGATCATGTTAGGCATAGCCGCGTTCAACTGCTCGGCAACTTGTTCAGCGATGATGCTAGCGTTAGAGCGAGGAGCCATGATTCTACAATCAGAAGAACAGATTCAGTTTAGAACGTACGAATGGATTATGATAAGATTAAAAGTTAAGCAACCATGGATAGTTATAGCACGAGATTAAAATGACTGATCAAATAGTACACGCAAGATTAAGATTCAAGAGATAGAATAGTAATGATTGTAACAAGTGTAAGATTCACAAGATAGATAACAGTAGATAATAATAAATGGAACTTCATTCATTAAAAAAAAGAGTCGAGTACAAGGTTCGAATAGAAAGTACAATACGATACATAGAGAATGATAGATACTAGCCTAATCGTATACAACGGAAAATTTACGACTAGCTAGAGGTATGAACGGCGGATATCCCTAGTGACTTCGGTCGAAGATCATCAAAGCGACGATGGCTATAATCAGCGCTCCCATAGCCCAGATGACGTAGATAAGGGTTTGTACAGTCCGGGCGGTGGTTTGGGCCGTCGAGATGATCCGGATTGCCTGTTCTGCCAGTTTGTGGGTTTCGTCAGAGGCTTCGAATAGGTGAAGGGCCTGCTGCTGAGTTTCGCCTGCAATCCTCTGAACCTCGTGAAACATGGTGCGGAATGCCTCGGGTGGAGGAAGTCGGAGGTTAGGGGGTACTCCGGATGAAGGTGGTCCGGCCCCTCGGACACGACGTGTGTCCTCTAGGAACTGGCGTTCCCATGGGTAGACTTCCATAACGGAGGGTGTCCGGCTGGGTTGTACGGGTCCACGGATGGCTGACGAGGTGCGGGTTGGAACGATCCTGGATGCCGAAAAGGTGTCGCATTAGGTGTCGCGCGAGAGGGTGGTAACACAGTTCTCGGGCTAGGACCCGTTGCTGCTGCTAATAGTCGTGGAGGTATCTTCGGTTGGTAGAGAAGATTGAGACATGACGGATCGAGACGTAGAAAGTTTCGTGAGTACTAGAGAACACAAAGAAATGATAAAGGAAAAGTGTAATGAAATGCATGTGACGGGTCAGTCGCGTGAGAATCGGGGAAAAGACAGTGCCGGGAATTTTGACTCAAAAGCCGTTATAACATTAGTAATTTCACGTTTCGTCTTTGCCTAAATTATTTTGAACTAGGCAGGGGTGATTCACGGCCAATGCGTAGTTAAAGAAAAGGGTCTCGAGTTTGAAAAAACTTTTAACTCGTTGAACTTTTGAATGAAAATAGTCATTATCAAGATATTATTATGCAACACCAAATTCATAAAACATAGCAATTACCTTCTCTATATAAAAGTTTCATATCATAAAGGAAAAAAATTAACACCAACACAAACTCTAATGAGTTTTTGTGATTTTATTATAGGAAAATCTAAAGATTATATGATATACATATATACTTACGCATGCACCGACGCAACAAACACATATATATGTTTGTATATACTTTAAAATCTTTTTAATTTTTTTATTTTATTTTGAACATCTATTTCATCATCATTGCTTTGCAGCATTATTCTTTATCTTGTCATGTCCTTTCTGGTAATGTCATGTATTATATTTTTTTGTTTGGCAAAGGAAATATAATTTCACATTAAACTCATAACATTGTTTCAATTCAATCATGTTTTTATTTAGAATTGTATATATCTTATTAGTAAAGCACTACTACATTTATGGTTATTGTCACACCCCGCTAAAGCGGAAACACGGAAGTGTGAAGAGCTGGAAAATCATGTCACAGGTCATACAAAACATAACGGTAAAAGAGTCATTCATTCAAAATAAAAGTGTTTAAAAACCCAATTCAAACAATCAAAAGACAAATAGTTTAGTACATCGACACATGATTAAAATGTTTCATAAAATATTTCCCAAAACAACTGGCCAAGTCTTTTCCCAACAACGTCCTCACACGACCACCTTGACCCGTCCACGCCATGCATCATGAGCTTACACTAATTTCCTGAAACATAAGATAAAGTGTCAACTACGAAATCGCAGTGAGTGAGTTACAGTTTAAATAGTTGGCATAAAAAGTATGAGTAAAGTATATAAGGTAAAGTTTTCCCGTAAGGGAGATTAGCGGAGAAAAGTCGCTTAAAGAGTTTATATACTTGTAAAGTTTAAATAACGGGCGAATTGTGCCCTAACTTGTAAAGACTAAATAGAATCAAATTTAGTCAAATAGTAGAAGCGGATAACAATCGCTAAAAGTTTATAAGTTTATAAAGACTAAATAGAATTTAATTTAGTCAAGTAGGAGAAGCGGTAACAATCGCTAAAAATTTATAAGTTATGCGTAAGTAACTAAATAGATTTCTTGTATCAACCACTTGGCATCTATAACTAAGTGTTCACACTAATCCGATTATCAACCGAGCGGCCCCAACTTCCCGCCTCTCAAACGGAAAGTTAAAAGAGAGAAATTCAGTAATATGTACTTAGACTGCCATCTAAGCAAGGATTGGTTATTTCCTAAGTATCGATACCCATAATTACTATACGGCTTAAGTAGTTAATAGTGTGTAAGAGAGAAACTAAAACATAAGTGGGCACTATGAAATTTTATTATAAAAGAGAGAGAATCACATCACTTAGAAACGTGTCATAGTTCCATCAAGGGTCGGTTACGCATACAAGTATCAATAAATAGTTGAATTAAAGAGATGAAACAATAGTATAAGTAGAGAAAGAATGTTTTACGCATAAGAGATTAAGTAGACGTTTCAGTGTCAAAGTTTTGATAAAGTCAAAGTCAAAGTTTAATAAATCAACGTTTAAGTATTGCAAGTTGTTTTATAAAGCATATATTGCAATTAATCTTATGTTTCCCCCAAATTCATGTAAAACATATAAAACAAGGGGTTGTAACTCACGGATTGCGAAGAGATCGGAAACTTGGAAATTCGGCCGAAATGTGTAAGCCGGGAATCACGGATTGCCTAATAATACCAAGGTAGTTTAATGAGTTGTTATATTATTAGGTTCTTGTATAATAATATAGGTAAGATGTCATTAAAGTGTAAGTGTCAAATTTGAATATCGTCAAAATGGTCCAAAAAGGTAATTGTCACGATTATGTCCGAAAGTTTGATTTAACGTTTTAGATTATTATATCTTAAGTGCTTTTGCTCGCTGAAGTGATTTACAATTTCTGAGGAAATTTGGGCAGCGCTTCCGCGCCCAAATTTCACATCCAAAAATTATAAACCAATTCCGCTCACAAATCACCTAAAATACAATAATACATATATTATAGCTTATTAATAGTCCAAATAGTCCACACAAGTCACTTTTATTATAGATTTTGTTTATCTCAGTCCCCTCATGATTTTGGTAAAAGTCCAGAACGTGTATACAACTTTTAATCGGGTAAAACGACGATTTTCGGGAGGACAGCAGCCCGGTGCTGCGCACCTGGGCACAGGTGCGGCGCACCTGGCTGCTGTCACAATCCCGTTTTGTGTTTTTCTTGCTAAAAACGTTTTGTGACTTATAGATTTCAACATGCAACCAGTATATACAATACAAAATAAAGTTTTATCAGTTTCTAAACAACTTTAAACCACAAAAATGTAGATCTAATTACTTTTTAGTTAAAAATCGTTTTTGTAAGAAAAGTGACATAAAACTTCATAAAACTTTCTTTGTTGTTTAGATTGAACATGCAATTAGTAAATAACATTTAAAACAACATTTTAACAGTTTCACAATTGTTTTTATCCACAGATTCGTGGATCTAAAGAGTATTTCGGTTAAAAACGTTTTTGACCGTAAAAAGTCATAGATTTATGAAAAATCATATTTTTAACCGTTAGATCTTACATGCAAATGAATATTAATGTAAGAATAGTAAAAGTATAGAGATCTACCGAAGGAAAAGTTTAGATGAAGAGTTTTGGCCGGATTCTTGCTCCAAAAATCTTTACAACCGAGGTCCTTTTTGAAATAACAACACCCTCTTGCTTCTCTAAAGGATTGGAACGATTTGTATGGCTTAAATATGGATTTTAAGGGTGAAATGTTCCTGGAAAAGAAGGTGTTCTTGAGGGTTTTTAGAGAGAAAAGAGTATGTGTGTGTTTTTATGTTTTGATTAAAATGAGAGTAAATGAAAAGTGAAGTGTAAATGGTGTATGGGGGGTAACAAATCTGGCATGGGGACTGATAATGGCAGTAAAAGGGTCGATTTTGATTGGCCAAATGGGGTGGTGGGAGTGTAAAACGAGAAAAGGACCAAATGTGTAACATTTTTGAAAACCTGGCGCTAGGTGCGGCGCACCACCTCACTGGGTGCGGCGCACCGGGCCATTTTTGGTCACTTTGAGTTTTTCGTTTTTGCGTTATTGCTTCGTTGGACCTTTTTGTTAATTATAAGTTGTCGGTTATGATAAGTTATGAACTTAGGAAAGTTCAATAGGTATTTTCTTGGTATTAGGACTTATAATTTTGATTCCGGAAGTTATTTCGACACTAGTTCCGATAAAGTATAGATTCAAAAGTTACGAACCAAAATAGAGCGAACGAGACAAAGAAGTAACTAACGTTTCGAATTGATATCACAACAGAATAAGTACCTGGATTTTGACGGTTGTCACATTCTCCCCGGGTTGAAAGAAATTTCGTCCCGAAATTTAGTGCGTCTTATCAGGTAGAAGAGTTCTCGAACAGGTGAGGATACTTCTGACGGAATTGGTCTTCACGCTCCCACGTGAATTCGTGACCACGTCGAGAGTTCCACCGAACCTTGATTATCGGAATACGGCTCTGTCGGAGTTGTTTGACCTCGCGGTCAACAACTTCGAGGGGTTCCTCGATGAAGTTTAATTTGCTGTCGATTTTGACTTCGTCAAGAGGGATGACGATGGTCTCGTCAGACAGACACTTTTTCAAGTGTGAGACATGGAACACATCATGCACACTCGCGAGAGCTTGAGGAAGGTGGAGACGATAAGCAACGGGACCGATACGTTCGATGACTTCAAATGGGCCTGTGTACCTTGGACTCAGTTTACCGCGCTTCCCGAAACGGACTACTCCTTTCCAGGGCGATACTTTGAGGAGTACACGGTCGCCCACTTGGAACTCGAGGGGTTTCCGTCGGTTGTCAGCGTAGCTCTTTTGTCGGGTACGGGAAGTCTTCAGTCGTTCGCGAATGGTGGTGATCTTGTCGATAGTTGCCTGAACGATGTCGAGTCTCGTAAGTTGTCGGTCGCCCGCCTCTAACCAGCAGAGCGGTGATCGGCACTTACGCCCGTAGAGAGCTTCGAATGGAGCACACTTGATGCTGGCATGGTAGCTGTTGTTATAGGAGAACTCGACCAAGGGAAGGTGAGTGTCCCAACTTCCTCCGAAGTCCACCACACATGCTCTCAGCATATCTTCAAGTGTCTGAATCGTCCTTTCGCTCTGGCCGTCAGTTTGAGGGTGATACGCCGTGCTGAGGTCTAATCGGGTACCTAAGGATTTCTGGAGAACATTCCAAAAACGGGAGGTGAATCGGCTATCCCTATCGGAGATGATGGAGAGTGGGGTTCCATGACGAGAGACGATCTCGTTGATATAGACTTGAGCTAGCTTCTCCATCGAATGATTTTCCCGAATTGGTAAGAAATGAGCGGATTTGGTCAGACGGTCCACGATTACCCAAATCGTGTCGTTACCCTTAGCCGTACGGGGCAACTTGGTGATGAAGTCCATAGAAATCTGCTCCCACTTCCACATGGGAATTTCCGGTTGCTGAAGTAAGCCTGAGGGCTTTTGATATTCCGCCTTGACCTTGGAGCAAGTAAGGCACTTGGCTACGTACAAGGCGATATCCTTCTTCATGCCCGGCCACCAGTAGTACTCCCTGAGGTCCTTGTATAACTTGTCGGATCCCGGATGGATAGAATATCTAGATCGGTGGCCCTCATCCAAAATGAGTTGGCGAAGATCCTCAGATTTTGGAATCCATGCTCGACCTTTGAAGTAGTAAATTCTGTCCGACTTGCGTTCGAATTCCTTCTCGTGATTATGAAGCGTTTCGGCCTTAAGGTTCTCGGGTTTTAACGCCTCTTGCTGCGCGTTTGCAATCTGTTCTCGTAGGCTCGTCTGAACCTGAATGCCCAATGCTCGCACTCGGGATGGCCTTACCCTTTCCTTCCGACTCAGGGCATCTGCTACTACGTTTGCTTTACCCGGGTGGTATTTGATCTCGCAGTCGTAGTCACTTAGCAGTTCTATCCATCTCCGTTGCCTCATGTTGAGCATTTTCTGATCCAAGATGTGTTGGAGGCTCTTGTGGTCGGTGAAGACCGTACACTTAGTACCATATAGGTAGTGTCTCCAAATCTTCAAGGCAAACACGACTGCTCCTAACTCTAAGTCGTGCGTGGTGTAGTTCTGCTCGTGGATCTTCAGCTGCCTGGAAGCATAAGCGATGACCTTGTCCTTCTGCATTAGGACACACCCAAGTCCTTGGTGGGAGGCATCGCAAAATACTACAAAATTGTCCGTGCCCTCTGGCAGGGATAGGATTGGTGCGTGGCATAGTTGGTACTTGAGCTTCTGAAAAGAATCCTCCTGATCTTTTCCCCAAATGAAGTCCTTATCCTTTTGAGTGAGTTCGGTGAGAGGCTTCGCGATCTTTGAGAAATTCTCAATGAATCTTCGGTAATAACCCGCTAATCCTAGGAACTGACGGATTTCTGTCGGGGTTGTCGGAGCTTGCCATTTCTCAATCGCTTCGATTTTGGCTGGATCTACATGAATCCCCTCTTGGTTCACCACGTGACCAAGGAAATGTACCTCTCGGAGCCAGAATTCACACTTCGAGAATTTGGCGTATAATTGTTGCTCTTGAAGAAGTTCCAAAATGAGCTTAAGGTGCTTCGCGTGATCTTCCTTGTTCCTTGAGTAAATGAGGATGTCGTCGATGAATACGATCACGAACTTGTCCAGATATGGTCTACACACTCTGTTCATCAAATCCATGAACACTGCTGGTGCGTTGGTTAGACCGAAAGGCATGACAAGGAATTCGTAATGACCGTATCGGGTGCGAAAAGCGGTTTTCGGGATGTCGGACTCACTGACGCGAACCTGGTGATAACCCGAACGGAGGTCGATCTTGGAGAAATAAGTTGCACCCTGCAACTGGTCGAAAAGATCGTCGATCCTCGGGAGAGGGTATCGGTTCTTGACGGTCAGCTTGTTCAACTCTCGATAGTCGATACACATACGGAAGGATCCGTCTTTCTTTTTGACGAAGAGGATTGGGGCTCCCCAGGGGGACGAACTTGGACGAATGAGACCATGGTCTAGGAGTTCTTGCAACTGTTTCGACAGTTCCAGCATTTCGGGTGGCGCCAGACGATAAGGTGTCTTAGCAACCGGTGCTGCTCCAGGGATGAGGTCTATTCGGAACTCCACTTGTCGTTGAGGTGGTAGCCCAGGCAAATCCTCGGGAAAGACTTCGGGATGATCCTTGACTACTGGAATATCTCGGAGTTGAATCTCAGAAGGTTTACGCTCGACGACGTGGGCAAGGAATGCGTCATAGTCCCTCAAGAGGTACTTGCGCATCTTGATGGAAGATACAATGCGGAGTTGTCGTCCAGGCTTGTCTCCCTGAACAACGAGAGTCTCTTTTTCCGAAAGAGGGATACGGATAAGCTTATCGAAACAAATGATTTCCGCTCGGAAGCGAGATAGCCAGTCCATCCCAACGATAACGTCGAAACTGGAAAGCTCGATAGGAATCAGGTCGATGGGGAAAATTTTGTCAGATAGGCACAGGGAACATCCTAAGATTATGTCCTTAGCTTCAAATTCTTGGCCGTTAGCATATTCAATGGTAAAACTATCCTTAAGAACTTCAGATTCTAATCCTATGAGGGGTCTAAATTCTAAGGAAATGAAACTTCTTTCGGCTCCTGAGTCGAATAATACAGAAGCAGAGTGATTGTTGAGAGAAAACGTACCAGTAACTGCATTGGGGTCCTGACGTGCCTCCTCAGCCGTTAACCCGAATGCGCGACCCCTACCTTGCCCTCCTTGATTCTGTGGAGCTCGGTTGAGCTTAGGGCAGGTATTGCGGAGATGCTGGTCGCTTCCGCACTCAAAGCAGGTTCTTTTCGGGGCTGGAGTAGCAAACTTGTCAGGGCAGTACTTGGCATAGTGCCCCGTCTTCTGGCACTTGAGGCATATGGGACAGTTCCCGAGATGGTGGAAGTTACACTTATCACACTTTGGGTGTGGTCCGGTGTAAGTCCCAGATTTGGCTGGCGGTGCAGGTGCAGGTGCGGGTGAAGCAGTCACGGCGTAGTTTCGGGCCTTCTTGTTGCGGTCGCTTCCTCTCGGGGTTGACTCGGCCTTCCTCTTCTCACCAGTCTCCTTCTTGGAGGATCCGGGAGCGGTGAGGAGATTGCTGGTAAGACGATGGGCCAGGATGATTGCGCTCTGGAGGGTCTGAGGTTCAGCTGCCATGACCATGCCTCGGATTTCCGGAACTAGACCAGAGATGTATAGGTCGATCCGGTTCTCCTCGGGGGTTACCAGCCTTGGAACCAATCGGGCGAGTTCGTGGAACCGGGTAGTGTATTTCTCAATATCATTCCCAACCATCTTGTGGTCCCACAGCTCAGCCTCGAGCTTCTTGATCTCTCCTCTTGGGCAGTACTCCTCTATCAGCAAGTTTTTGAAGGTGTTCCAGGGAAGGGCATAGGCATTATCACGTCCTCGAGTTTGGACAACAGCGTTCCACCATGACAGAGCTCGGCCATGGAACACGCAGGACGCGTATTCCACCTTGTTTGCCTCGGCACATCGGCTGATGTGCAGGACCGATTCAATGCTTTCAAACCACTGGACCAATCCTACAGCACCAGTTGTGCCGTGGAACTCCTTTGGCTTGCAGGCCATGAAGCTCTTGTAGTTGCATGGAGGAGGGTTTGGATGCTGGTTCTGGTTGTTCTGCTGTTGCTGTTGTTGTTGCTGCTGCTGATGCTGATGATTGTTGACATTGGCGTTGATTCCGGCGGTGATCTGCGCGATCATGTTAGGCATAGCCGCGTTCAACTGCTCGGCAACTTGTTCAGCGATGATGCTAGCGTTAGAGCGAGGAGCCATGATTCTACAATCAGAAGAACAGATTCAGTTTAGAACGTACGAATGGATTATGATAAGATTAAAAGTTGAGCAACCATGGATAGTTATAGCACGAGATTAAAATGACTGATCAAATAGTACACGCAAGATTAAGATTCAAGAGATAGAATAGTAATGATTGTAACAAGTGTAAGATTCACAAGATAGATAACAGTAGATAATAATAAATGGAACTTCATTCATTAATTTAAAGAGTCGAGTACAAGGTTCGAATAGAAAGTACAATACGATACATAGAGAATGATAGATACTAGCCTAATCGTATACAACGGAAAATTTACGACTAGCTAGAGGTATGAACGGCGGATATCCCTAGTGACTTCGGTCGAAGATCATCAAAGCGACGATGGCTATAATCAGCGCTCCCATAGCCCAGATGACGTAGATAAGGGTTTGTACAGTCCGGGCGGTGGTTTGGGCCGTCGAGATGATCCGGATTGCCTGTTCTGCCAGTTTGTGGGTTTCGTCAGAGGCTTCGAATAGGTGAAGGGCCTGCTGTTGAGTTTCGCCTGCTATCCTCTGAACCTCGTGAAACATGGTGCGGAATGCCTCGGGTGGAGGAAGTCGGAGGTTAGGGGGTACTCCGGATGAAGGTGGTCCGGCCCCTCGGACACGACGTGTGTCCTCTAGGAACTGGCGTTCCCATGGGTAGACTTCCATAACGGGAGGGTGTCCGGCTGGGTTGTACGGGTCCACGGATGGCTGACGAGGTGCGGGTTGGAACGATCCTGGATGCCGAAAAGGTGTCGCATTAGGCGTCGTGCGAGAGGGTGGTAACACAGTCCTCGGGCTAGACCCGTTGCTGCTAATAGTCGTGGAGGTATCTTCGGTTGGTAGAGAAGGTTGAGACATGACGGATCTGAGACGAAGAAAGTTTCGTGAGTACTAGAGAACACAAAGAAATGATAAAGGAAAAGTGTAATGAAATGCATGTACGGGTCAGTCGCGTGAGAATCGGGAAAAGACAGTGCCGGGAATTTTGACTCAAAACCGTTAACATCAGTAATAACAAATTTAACGAAAAAGTTATTATAACTAATATTTTCTCCCTTTATAATGGAAATCTAACGAGAAGATTTACGATAAATGTATTTATTAAACTTCAATTATTCTTTAAGAATTAATTTTTCCAATTTGAAAGAATAGTTTTAACTTTTAAGAACAACAATCGTGTAGATTGTTATTTGACATGTATCATTTGCGTGTATGTTAAATAAAACAATTCTTTGTATTTGAGGATTTTCATCTCGACTTTTATGGTCGTTTTTATCAATACTCTTAAAAGAAAAGGGTCTCGAGTTTGAAAAAACTTTTAACTCGTTGAACTTTTGAATGAAAATAGTCATTATCAAGATATTATTATGCAACACCAAATTCATAAAACATAGCAATTACCTTCTCTATATAAAAGTTTCATATCATAAAGGAAAAAAATTAACACCAACACAAACTCTAATGAGTTTTTGTGATTTTATTATAGGAAAATCTAAAGATTATATGATATACATATATACTTACGCATGCACCGACGCAACAAACACATATATATGTTTGTATATACTTTAAAATCTTTTTAATTTTTTTATTTTATTTTGAACATCTATTTCATCATCATTGCTTTGCAGCATTATTCTTTATCTTGTCATGTCCTTTCTGGTAATGTCATGTATTATATTTTTTGTTTGGCAAAGGAAATATAATTTCACATTAAACTCATAACATTGTTTCAATTCAATCATGTTTTTATTTAGAATTGTATATATCTTATTAGTAAAGCACTACTACATTTATGGTTATTGTCACACCCCGCTAAAGCGGAAACACGGAAGTGTGAAGAGCTGGAAAATCATGTCACAGGTCATACAAAACATAACGGTAAAAGAGTCATTCATTCAAAATAAAAGTGTTTAAAAACCCAATTCAAACAATCAAAAGACAAATAGTTTAGTACATCGACACATGATTAAAATGTTTCATAAAATATTTCCCAAAACAACTGGCCAAGTCTTTTCCCAACAACGTCCTCACACGACCACCTTGACCCGTCCACGCCATGCATCATGAGCTTACACTAATTTCCTGAAACATAAGATAAAGTGTCAACTACGAAATCGCAGTGAGTGAGTTACAGTTTAAATAGTTGGCATAAAAAGTATGAGTAAAGTATATAAGGTAAAGTTTTTCCCGTAAGGGAGATTAGCGGAGAAAAGTCGCTTAAAGAGTTTATATACTTGTAAAGTTTAAATAACGGGCGAATTGTGCCCTAACTTGTAAAGACTAAATAGAATCAAATTTAGTCAAATAGTAGAAGCGGATAACAATCGCTAAAAGTTTATAAGTTTATAAAGACTAAATAGAATTTAATTTAGTCAAGTAGGAGAAGCGGTAACAATCACTAAAAATTTATAAGTTATGCGTAAGTAACTAAATAGATTTCTTGTATCAACCACTTGGCATCTATAACTAAGTGTTCACACTAATCCGATTATCAACCGAGCGGCCCCAACTTCCCGCCTCTCAAACGGAAAGTTAAAAGAGAGAAATTCAGTAATATGTACTTAGACTGCCATCTAAGCAAGGATTGGTTATTTCCTAAGTATCGATACCCATAATTACTATACGGCTTAAGTAGTTAATAGTGTGTAAGAGAGAAACTAAAACATAAGTGGGCACTATGAAATTTTATTATAAAAGAGAGAGAATCACATCACTTAGAAACGTGTCATAGTTCCATCAAGGGTCGGTTACGCATACAAGTATCAATAAATAGTTGAATTAAAGAGATGAAACAATAGTATAAGTAGAGAAAGAATGTTTTACGCATAAGAGATTAAGTAGACGTTTCAGTGTCAAAGTTTTGATAAAGTCAAAGTCAAAGTTTAATAAATCAACGTTTAAGTATTGCAAGTTGTTTTATAAAGCATATATTGCAATTAATCTTATGTTTCCCCCAAATTCATGTAAAACATATAAAACAAGGGGTTGTAACTCACGGATTGCGAAGAGATCGGAAACTTGGAAATTCGCCCGAAATGTGTAAGCCGGGAATCACGGATTGCCTAATAATACCAAGGTAGTTTAATGAGTTGTTATATTATTAGGTTCTTGTATAATAATATAGGTAAGATGTCATTAAAGTGTAAGTGTCAAATTTGAATATCGTCAAAATGGCCCAAAAAGGTAATTGTCACGATTATGTCCGAAAGTTTGATTTAACGTTTTAGATTATTATATCTTAAGTGCTTTTGCTCGCTGAAGTGATTTACAATTTCTGAGGAAATTTGGGCAGCGCTTCCGCGCCCAAATTTCACATCCAAAAATTATAAACCAATTCCGCTCACAAATCACCTAAAATACAATAATACATATATTATAGCTTATTAATAGTCCAAATAGTCCGCACAAGTCACTTTTATTATAGATTTTGTTTATCTCAGTCCCCTCATGATTTTGGTAAAAGTCCAGAACGTGTATACAACTTTTAATCGGGTAAAACGACGATTTTCGGGAGGACAGCAGCCCGGTGCTGCGCACCTGGGCACAGGTGCGGCGCACCTGGCTGCTGTCACAATCCCGTTTTGTGTTTTTCTTGCTAAAAACGTTTTGTGACTTATAGATTTCAACATGCAACCAGTATATACAATACAAAATAAAGTTTTATCAGTTTCTAAACAACTTTAAACCACAAAAATGTAGATCTAATTACTTTTTAGTTAAAAATCGTTTTTGTAAGAAAAGTGACATAAAACTTCATAAAACTTTCTTTGTTGTTTAGATTGAACATGCAATTAGTAAATATCATTTAAAACAACATTTTAACAGTTTCACAATTGTTTTTATCCACAGATTCGTGGATCTAAAGAGTATTTCGGTTAAAAACGTTTTTGACCGTAAAAAGTCATAGATTTATTAAAAATCATATTTTTAACTTTTAGATCTTACATGCAAATGAATATTAATGTAAGAATAGTAAAAGTATAGAGATCTACCGAAGGAAAAGTTTAGATGAAGAGTTTTGGCCGGGTTCTTGCTCCAAAAATCTTTACAACCGAGGTCCTTTTTGAAATAACAACACCCTCTTGCTTCTCTAAAGGATTGGAACGATTTGTATGGCTTAAATATGGATTTTAAGGGTGAAATGTTCCTGGAAAAGAAGGTGTTCTTGAGGGTTTTTAGAGAGAAAAGAGTATGTGTGTGTTTTTATGTTTTGATTAAAATGAGAGTAAATGAAAAGTGAAGTGTAAATGGTGTATGGGGGGTAACAAATCTGGCATGGGGACTGATAATGGCAGTAAAAGGGTCGATTTTGATTGGCCAAATGGGGTGGTGGGAGTGTAAAACGAGAAAAGGACCAAATGTGTAACATTTTTGAAAACCTGGCGCTAGGTGCGGCGCACCACCTCACTGGGTGCGGCGCACCGGGCCATTTTTGGTCACTTTGAGTTTTTCGTTTTTGCGTTATTGCTTCGTTGGACCTTTTTGTTAATTATAAGTTGTCGGTTATGATAAGTTATGAACTTAGGAAAGTTCAAAAGGTATTTTCTTGGTATTAGGACTTATAATTTTGATTCCGGAAGTTATTTCGACACTAGTTCCGATAAAGTATAGATTCAAAAGCTACGAACCAAAATAGAGCGAACGAGACAAAGAAGTAACTAACGTTTCGAATTGATATCACAACAGAATAAGTACCTGGATTTTGACGGTTGTCACAGTTATCTAGACCTATACATTTAGACCGGTAAAAATGTAATAGGTCTATATAATAAGTTCCGCCAAAACTAAAAGTGATAACATGTCTTAATATGTCATGAGAACCGGTCTAAATGTGTTAAGAGGTCTAAAAAAGAAATGAGAGCACATTTATGGTTATCTAGACCCATACATTTAGACCGGTAAAAATGTAATAGGTCTATATAATAAGTTCCGCCAAAACTAAAAGTGATAACAGGTCTTAATATGTCATTGGAACCGGTCTAAATGTGTTAAGAGGTCTAAAAAAGAAATGAGAGCGACTAACTTTAAATGAGGGGTCTAGATAGTAATATATGAACCGGTCTAAATGTATTAAGAGGTCTAGAAAGAAAACGCAAACGACTAATTCTAAATCACCTGGTCTAGATAAGATTTTGTGGAGGTTTTTAAACGTGGCCAGTAAAATTCTCCTAAAAACTAGTTATTTTCTAACTTATATTCTCTATATCTATCATTGATTACCTTTATTCAATAAACAAAAAAAAAACTCCATTAATGCTCTGTGAAAGTGATTCTTTATTTTGAATTCAACTACCATTTTTTCTAAGGTAATACTATTAAATACCATTTTTTATATTTATTTTTTTGAGATAATTATATGTTTTTAAATTTATATTTGTGTTCATATGAAAATATATTTGTTTCTCTCTGACCAGGAAATTGGTTTATTTCAAAGGAAAATAAGGAAACTCGAAGAGCCATGTTGGACAAGAAATTATAAGTTTTTGGATCTATTAGTTTTTGGCACTTGAGATTTCATATCAAGTAGTTAGTTTTGTTTAATTGTGTTGAATATTATGTAGTAAATACGATTGGATTATGGTTTTGTATGTACCCGGACGTGTGTTAATACTTTGAATATCTTCATAATATATTTTCGTTTCAATAATAGCACTGAATTTTTTGTTTGGGTTATAAATTCCAGATTAATGTAATCTGTGATTTTAAAAATAGATTTTAGATTTTTGAATTTATGGGACACACGTCTAAAAAGAAAATATTAAGACCTGCTAAAAGAGGTCTAAAAGAAAATATGAAAGGTCTAAAAAGAATATGAATATCATTTTAAATAGGTCTAAAAGACATATTAACCGGTCTAAATGATATTCAAACGTGCGCAAAAAAATTAATAACAGGTCTAACTGATCATATCAGGACCGGTTAGAGAACCGGTCTACATTACTTTTAAGCAAGTAGACCTCTAACATGTAGACGTGTTCAAGAACCGGTCTAACAAGCCTTTACAACCGGTCTACATAATATTTTTTGTAGTAGTGAAGTCTAGAGGTCCTTACTGAAACATGTCGAATTTTAGATGGTTTTATATATTTGTTTACAGTTATTCATCTTTAAATGTGATTTTATGTTTGTTTACATCTTTAAACGTGGTTATATATTTGTTTACAGTATACAAAACTTGGCTCGAGAAAATCAAATAACAATAGAATCAAATACAAACCTACTAGATACTTTTTAAATGTCGACATAACATAACAGAACACCATTACAACATTATTAAAGTCAAGACTGGACCGCAAACAAAAGTTACACTTGTCCCATGCTCTTACTCGGCTTCCCATGAGGACAAGGGTGAAGTATCAGAGTACTTGTAAGTGGTCATTAGTATATTTTCGGACATTCTCTCACCCTTGAATGAAGCCATTGATTCAAGCTCATCCACATCCTCATCCGTGAGTTTAACCGTGAGGGATCCAAGGTTTTGGTTAAAGTTTTTGGTCTGGGTTTTACTTGGGATTGGACAAACATCATCCCGTTGGTGCAGGACCCACGCTAGTGCCAATTGAGATGGTGTGCATCCCTTTCTTTGTGCCATTTCGTTAACTTGCTCAAATACAACTTTATTGTGGTCAAAGTTCTTTCCTTGGAGTCTCTGTAGAACCTATGAACGGTAAAACAAGAATGATCAGGGTGAAGAAAACTTATTAAATAACAAGACACACCAAATTGCTTTATTCAGTTATTTCTAAATTCAAATAATATAGTTTTTCTAATCAAATAAAAAAAAACTGTTCGTGTGACGGTCAATCTAAGCCCCATCCTTCGACTTGTGCATAAAAATACCAGTTTTGACAATTGACATGAACACTTCTTGCCGGTTTTGTCACTTCTATTCACACCTATGACCGATCAATATACATATGATGAGGGTAAAATAGCAATATGTTATTAGCAAAAACCTTTCTATAGTCGTTATCCGTCAAATTCTCCATCACCTTTGGACCCGAGGCAAAGAACCCACTACCCAATGGACCAAAAGGTACAATCCCAATTCCTAATTCCCTGTGGAAAAAAGTAAACATATACATGAATAATATTAACCTTAATTACAATGGCTTGTTATTGCCTAACATTAATCGTAACAATTTTAGCGATTCTCAAATAGTTATTACTAATAATAATAGGTTATTGTTGATTTTTTTATTAGTGTTATGATTGGGTTTTTGTAGATTAACAATTTATTGAAGTTTTGCATGTTCAATATCCACTATCGCCAAGTTGTTCGAATCATATCTCGTTCAAAATGAAATACATTTTATAACCAAAGTTTAATATTTTTGACGATTTAACAGTTAAAGTTTACCAATTATAGTATGTGCCATTACTTTTATTGTTAGGGTTGTGGTTGAATTTTTGTAGTTTAACGATCTATCAATTGCTTATTAGTGTTCATGATCTCCAAATTTGTTAAAATCATATCTCACTTTGAATGGAATACTTTATCTATTGTATGTACATATGTATTCATTTCGAATGATGTTAACTATCTTAACAATCAAATCACGAATCTAATTGGTAAATCGTCAAAGCAGATTAAGGTTTTGTTATATATACGTATCCGTAATCTGTTTTGAGCAATTAGAATTGTGACTTTATTGTTAAGATTGTTCGAAATGAATACATACCTAACTACATAAAAGTCAATCGGGAATCATATATCGCTCAAAAAGGAATACATGTTATAAGAAAGCCTTAATCGATTTTGACGATTTACGAGTTAGATTTGTGATTAAGGTATTCATATAAAAGGAAATCCTTTTTAAGCGAGATATGATCCGACCAGCTTGTATGTAGTTAGATATGTATTCATTTAAAACAATCTTAACGATCAAATCACAATTCTAATTGGTCAAAACAGATTACGGATACATATATACAACAAAAACTTGATATGCTTTGACAATTTAGCAATTAGATTTGTGATTTGATCGTTAAGATCATTCGGAATGAATACATACATACATACAATAGATAGAGATATGCATACGATAGATAGATACTTACATACATTCATCGTTACTTACATATATTCATACATAACTACGAAATAATACAATGCATACACATATACCATACCCACTAATACGTACAAAAATACAAAACCATACATGGAAATCTACATACGTTTCTATATAAATCCATGGCCCCTAAAAGTCTTTCTAAAGTTCTTGGAGTTGTGGCTCACTCCGCTCTCCCTATACCATACCCGCTAATACGTAATAAACTGCAATATTAGAGATGTAGCCCAAACCAAATTAGGGACTCAACTTATTAGTCATAGTTGTCATATAGTTAAGTACGTAACCATATTTATAATTTCTAAAGTAGCCGTAAGTGGTGGGTAAGGGTTATCCACGTCCACGTGTAAAAATTAGGAGTGCCGTATTGGTACATATACTAATATACGCATATATAAAGATTGATATGGATCGAAAAGCAGTAAAGGTAAACAAATATTCAACCAATGAACGCGTTGATTAATATTATTAGAGAAACTCGGTTTCTAAAAACTCTAACAATTGTTCGGTCTAAATCTATACATCGGTATCACTATATATAGACTAGAATACTAGAATACGTATTGGATTGCAATACGTATTGGATTACAATTCTTATTCTAGAGGGAATAAGAAACTCTCTATGTGAATGGGTCGACCCGCAACTCAAAGCCCATGGACGATCCAACCATTCTCCAACAATCACCGCCTGAATGGTTGAAGCGGCAATTCTCCCAAACCGAGTGAAGTTCTCATCTAACCAAACCTGACTCGTGCTATTAGAGGATCCTCTACTTGACTAGTTCCCGCTACGTGTTCGACTTCAAATTGCTCGTTTTCCACACGCTCACGAATGAAGTGGTAACAAGTGTGAATGTGTTTGCTCCTTCCATGAAACACCGGATTTTTAGACAATGCAATTGCTGATTTGTTGTCTATACGAAGCAACACATTTTGCTTCTCTAATTCGGTTACCTCCGCGAGTAACTCTCTTAGCCAAACTGCTTGACATGCCGCTGAAGTAGCTGCCATGAACTCGGCTTCACATGACGATAAGGCCATGGTATCTTGCTTTTGTGAACACCACGTGATAGGGGATTTACCAAGAAATAAAATATGACCAGTGGTGCTCCGACCATCATCCACGTCTACATTATGACTGCTGTCACTATAACCCAGAAGTTTCAACTCATCACATCTCTCGTATCTTATTCCAAGTGAAATTGTACCGCGAAGGTATCGAAGGATTTTCTTGACCGCATTCGCATGAGATTCTCTCGGACTTTGCATATAACGACTCAATATCCCGACAGAGTAAGCTAAATTCGGACAAGTATGCAGAAGGTAGCGTAAGCACCCTACTACCCTCCGATAATGGGTGGCTTCAACTTCTTTTTCATCCGTGGCTTTCAATTATTTTAGTCCCGGTTCCATTGGACATTCTGTAGCATTGCATTCATTCATGCTCATTTCTTTCAAGATTTTCATAGCATAGTTCGCTTGATTGATTGTTATACCATCATTTTCTTGGGAAACTTCAATTCCCAAGTAATAAGTCAACAAACCAAGATCAGACATTTAAAGCTTTGAAGACATCATGCTTTTGAATTGGTTTGTTATTTCATGACACGTAACCGTTACTAACAAATCATCTACGTACACATCCACAATTATGTATTTACCTCTCGAAACCTTTTTGTATACAGCTGATTCATGCATGCATCGTTTAAAATCCATTCCTCGTAGGATGCCATTAAGTTTAATGTTCCATGCCTTTGGAGCTTGTCGTAAGCCATACAAAACTTTTGTTAACTTGTAAACCTTTTCTTGCTCTCCCGCCCTTACGAAACCCTCGGGTTGACATACGTACACTTCTTCTTTCAATTCACCGTGGAAGAAGGCCGTCTTTACATCTAAGTGGTAAATTTTCCATCCTTTACCGGCCGCAAGAGCAATCATCAAAATCAATGTCGTATTCTTGAACATATCCTTTTGCTACAAGCCAAGCTTTGTACCGTGAGATTGAACCGTTCTCATTTCTTTTGATTTTAAATAACCACTTTAGTCCGATTGGTTTGGCATGCTTGGGTAGACGCACTAGCTTCCAAGTTCCGTGTAAGACTTCGAGAATATTTGTCGACTTATACTTAGTTTTCTTCGGGAACGTGTGCTTATGTTGTTTGCCTATCACGCAAACTTCACAAACTTTATCTTGATTATATAAAGCTGGTACTCAGTTAGTCAACTTGTGCATCATCTTCACCGAGCCGAAGTTGATATGGCCGAGACGCTCATGCCACAACCAAGACTCATCCTCACTTTTTGTTAGTAAACCAGGAGGTTTTCCAACATTTAGTCGGGTTTTATAAAAACGATTTTCACTTCGCGGGACCTTCATGAGCAACTTTCCATTCCGATCTTTCATTGTCAAGAAATCAGCATAAATTCGGATATCACATCCGGATAACGTACACTGACCGAGACTTATCACATTGCTTTATAGTGATGGTATATAGTAAACATTTTTCATTATTTTACGTTCTCCGTATTTATCTTCAAACAAAATCGATCCCTTCCCTTTTATGAGTACGCACGAGCCATCTCCAAATCTTACTCTTCCCGTTATACGTTCATTCAATTCCGAAAAATAAGAATATGTTCTGGTCATGTGATTGCTTGCGCCATTGTCGAGGTACCAAACATTGTCGTTGTCTTGGTTTGGTCCGGCTTTGGGAGGGACATATTTGTCTTCATTTAAAAACACAGTTTCTTGTTTCATCATAAAAAATGTTCCTTCCTCGTGATTCTCACCTTCTTGAGTTTGATTAAGGTTTGCTTCATGGTTACACCATCGGTCCGGTCATCTCGACACAAAGTGTCCATACTTGTCACAATGGTAACATTTAATTTGAGACATGTCTCGCTTCTCATTATTATTACCTTTTTTCTTTTCATCGCCTTGGTTATCATGTCTCTGGGTGTTACCTCTACCACGACCACGTCCACCCCCTCGTCCGCTTCTGTATGATCCACGTCCTCTGCCATGACTCGAGTCTTGATTTCGATTGGATTTTTCGGTTTTGGCATACATTAGCTTTTCACCGGAATCGGACGCATTATCAGTTTCTTTTGTCCGTTCCTCGTAAGCTTTTAGCCTTCCGACAACATCTTCATATGAAACCGATTTTAAATCCAAAACTTGTTCAAGTGCCGCTACGATGTGCACAAATCGTTTAGGAAGGCTTGTAACAAATTTCTTCACTAACTTTTCTTGCGAAATCCTTCCTCCGAGTGACGCCGAAACAACTGCAATACCTGAAAGCTTTGAAGAAAAGTCATCAATCGTACCTGTTTCTTTCATCTTCAAAGATTCGATCTCCGAAGTCAAGGTTTGCAAACGTGCTTCCTTCACCCGATCTGCACCTAAGTTTCTGGATTTGATCGCATCCCACATCTCCTTTGCTGTCGTGAGATCTCCGATTTGTAGGATCAAGTCTTCCAGAATTGATTGAAACAACAAACCCATCACGATGTTGTTTTTCTTTGCATCCATTGATCCCGGATCAACTACGTCCCAAACTTCATGAATGCCTAGTAAGACCTTCATTCGCATGTGCCATATGGTGTAATTCAAGGCTGTTAACTGCGGGCATTGAAACGCGATCGAGTGTCTCTCCTTTGTGGGGGGAGGGGGGTTGAATCGCTGGCGGACATGATCGAGCAGAGTTGATACACAACCTCGCAAAGAATCTAAGAACTTGCTGATTTTTCAGCCTTTTTCCTATTTCTGCAGCCAACTTCGACAGCTTATATCTTTTTTTACACAAATCTGATCGACAAATCCTCCGGTCCGATTGTAGATATATGTGTTGGGAACCGACAAACCAAATTTCGTGACGATCCAACGGTTAACCAACTCAGGATTGCGTTTTTCCCAAAGCTGCGCAAGTCTGGCCGAAAATTGGGAAAATTCTTGTAATTGTTCAGTTCAGAAGAACCACGAACCGTGGCTCTGATACCAATTGAAGATTGATATGGATCGAAAAGCATTAAAGGTAAACAAATATTCAACTAATGAACGCGTTGATTATTATTAGAGAAACTCGGTTTCTAAAAACTCTAACAATTGTTCTGTCTAAATCTATACATCGGTATCACTATATATAGACTAGAATACTAGAATACGTATTGGATTACAATTCTAATTCTAGAGGGAATCAGAAACTCTCCATATGAATGGGTCGACCCGTAGCTTAAAGCCCATGGACGATCCAATCATTCTCCAACAAATGCCTCGTCTAATAACTTTATTTTTTCTTCAGGTAATGGGAAGTTATGACAAGCTAAAGTGATCAAAGAATTCCAAAGGTATACATTATTAGCTAATATGGTTTACTCTTATTAGTACACAACGTCCTGTTCTTTTTAATTCTGTATTCATTCGTAATATATACTTTCACTATCATAGAGACCGGTATAGTGTATGCTATTGCCTGATGATAGTAATGTTTGTATTTTACAACTGGAGATGTCACATTTGGTCAACTGGGATATGCTTGTCTTCTTTAGCAGGTAATTCTTGCAGATTTTTGTTTGTATGTTGTTTTGATCTGTTTAGGATATAGAAGTCGCTAGTTTTATATGATTGGGATGTCTTAATCGAAAACAGAAGTGATAGTCTGACAAATATGGATTACAAGCTAAATAATATAGTAAAATTAAGTGTTATAGTTTTTGTCTAGTTTTTTAATTTAATTAACAGTTTAAAATTAGTAAGTTTAGCTTTTGGTCTATAAGTACTATCTATTCGTGTATTTTATTTTCATTGTAGCTTGACTTTTAAACGTCAGCTAGTATAACTTTTTAATATATTTGTTGAAACAGGGATTAATGATGATGAAGTGAAAATCAAGTAAATGTAGACGAAGTAAAGAGATTATAGTTATTATGTTGTTTTCGTTGGCTTGACTATGAACCCATGATGTATTAATTTTGATTATGTTTTTGGTTTAAATTTTGTTTTTTTCAATTGTAATAAACAATTTATGGTTCAAGCAATACAATTTTTATTTTTTAATAATTTGTTGCTCTATTGTTTTACAGACAGGTCCAAAAACAGAAAAAAAAAACATTAAAATGATATTTGACCTTACTTTTACTGAGAGACTGAATTGTTGTGTGTATAGAGGTCACCAACAATGGGTTTGTTTAAGCCTTTTCTGACGGAAAAGAGAGAGTAAGTAAAGAAGTATAACCTTTACTGACGGAAATTAGGCGTCACAAAATACCTATAGCCATGGCTTTGTTACCGACGAAATTTTCTTCATTGAGACATTCTTAAAAGGCTTTTACTAACGCTTTTCAGACCATTAATGACCCTTTTCTTCGGTCATTAAAACTCATTTATTTTGTAGTGCATGTTGAAATTTGGACTTTGATATAAGAATTTTGGCAAATGAGTCCATTAACTTTTTAAGTTGCGAAAACACTATCGAAACTCTACATATATTTTAACATAATAGTTTATATTAGTGACGAGTTATATGAAGATCAAGGTTAGTCATGACCTATCCACAAAATCGTAAATTTTCTTACTAATTTTATACTACTATTATTTTTTAAATTTAAAACTGCTATACAGCCTCTCCGATAATCCAATTAAAAAGACAAATTTTTTTTATAAGAATAATTATAGTTACTATTTTTAGTTTAATAAGCTCACCTAATTTATAATGCAATAGTAATTGTCCAAAAATACAATACTGGTCGATTTCTCACCTCTATAGACAAAGTCAGATAGCCAAACGACACACAGTAAGGATTTCAATTATTCTTATGACTGATCTCTACCAGCTCTTTTTAGTAAGCTATCTATTTACATTTTTACCATTGTACCTAATTAATTAGTGTTCTTTATAATTTAGTTGTTCGTATGTGTCTATGTCATTCCTTATTGAAATCGGTTACTATTACTTATAGTATGAGTTAAATAATATCTTTATACTTGTTGCCTTGTTGGTATCTTGTAAACTATTTGTCCCCTTATAAATTTCTCCTCGCTATGCAATTGGTTTTTAAAAATTTATCTCTCAAACCATTATTCACCATATGAAACAATTTATACCATCATCGTGTTTCCTCTGTAATTATACGAAACAAATGATAATCGAAACAACCCTCATCTTATCATACTAATTAATATTCTTCTTATTATGATTTATAATTAGAGATATTCTTCTCAAACTCCTACATACTTTATATTTTCTCCATTTAAAGTTATCGTACATTTTTACAAATAGTTCAATAATAGAACTTTTGTTATATAGTTTATATTTTATGTTTTCTCCATTTCAAGTTATGTTACATTTTTACAAATAATTATATATAGAACTCCTATTATATAGTTTGTTTTAATTACAAAATCTGTCCCTCTTTTAATCTTCTAACTATATTTTGATTTTGGTCCCTCAAAATTTTAAATGTTTGTCGGCGGTTCGTCGGAAAAAATAATGTGAGGCAATAACCGTCGATGTGTGGTGCGGAAGCCATGAGTGGAATTTTGATGCTGGTTTTGTTGATGTTGTGTGTATATATAAATGTAATTTTAGATTTGGAGGTGAGAGATGATTGAGTGATAGTATTAATTTTATAACAAATGGTTCACATGTCTAATAATATACCCAATTTATTAATAACTTATACCAAATATATTGAATGTATAAACATTTTCTGTCTTAACCTCTTTGCCTAATTTTATTGTTTATCGTTTCTAAAAAAAGTTTACATGCTTTAACTTTTTGTATTGATTTTCTTATATATTACTAAATAAATCACCCGTTGCTATACTTTCTATTATCTAATTTGAAAACTTATAATGGTTAATAGGTAATAAAAATATATAATGAAGTAAAGACATAAAAAGGTAGAAGTTTTGAAAAGAAAAAAAAATTAAGCTTATTATAACATAAATGGCTTATTAAAAAAATCTAACATACACACGAACATAGGCTAAAACAAACATTGATTAACGTAAATAAATAATCATATATATTACAACAATTGGGGAATTTAATTTTTTCATAACACAAAGATAACAATGATAAGACACCAAAACAATAAGGCATTCTGATACGGATTCGTAAGAAAAGGATAGCCTAGGACTAAAACCTAGCGGCGATGAGCACTTGGCCAACCAAGTTGCTGGATCGTCGGTCGCTTCTTGGCCAACCGAGTAAGACAAAGAAAACGCCGAAACACGTTTAATAGAAAACTTCAATTTATTATCTGTCTTTCAACCAACCAACCAAGGAGTTTAAATAAGAAAACAAAGAAACCTAAATCCCTAAACTTACGGATAAAGAAAAACAATTTAAAAAGGAAACAAATTCGTAACAAAAATAGACTTGCAATAATTTCTCCTTGAACTGGTAGGATGGAATCTTGTTGCCAAATCTCGCCCTTAGCCACTTAACCCATCTCGTTCCCGTCGATGGGCCTTCGTTCCACCAGACCTTGTGTTATGATGTTGATCGGTATCACATTCACTTGTGTAAGATGCATAGACAGTTAGACCTACCTATCTCAAACGCCACACAAGGTGGTTTAACCTTCCCGTTTTGGTACCAATTAGCACGTTTATCAACAAGTTCATTCACAAAAAGGTCGAGTTTATCAATAGTTATATTCGGCATAACCACAACATGTGCAATGCAACCTTGGCACGCAAGGTGCCATTTGCGTGTGAACTCTTCATCATGTGGGCGTTCAAATACAACTGTGCTACTTAGCTCGTTTAGCATTGCTCCGATCCCAGCACTTGTTAGACGACCTTTTAAGTAGTGGGCATTTCTGAGGCATTTTTGGACCTCTTTTTGGAACCCTCTATATCCATTACGGTTCAAGGCATACCATAAGAATAAAGGAGCGTGACCATTACGACTTCCCATGATTGTTGCATCTCTAGAAGCAATATATTCCACGTTTGTTGACAGTGCGTTAATATGCTTTAATCTTGTTATTTGAACACCACAAGGCATTGGACACCCGACAAACTTGTGACCCGAAACGCTCACACTTCCAATTGGTTTCTTGAAAGAAAGCTTGGGTGCCTGAGAAAATGCATTACTTGTTAATTGGTCTTGAAAAAAATTCCTACTATTTTGATTCAAACAGGGTTTTACTAATTATATATCTTATAATAACAATTGGTCCGTCATACAATTTTTCCTAATACTCCGTATAAGATTAAGAAGTCATATGTGCGGCAAGTTGTACTTAACTTCGGTGTAATACAAAGTAAAAATAGATAAAAGACTTATCTCAAAGTAAATAAGAATGTGGTTATGAAATATGTTAAACCGTGAATAGGTAAAAATGTAAGATTTAAAGTTGAGTTTTTTTTTTTCTTTTTTGTGGCGAGATTTGAGTCTTTTGGAATGTTGGAAATTGGAACGTCCCGATTTTTGTAATTTCAGAATTTATAAGGGAGTTTTTATTTCTTGTAGGAGGTTGTGAAAAACTCAAATAATGGCTTGACGTTGTTTCTTATTTTCTAGTAAACCAACAACACCATATTATGATCTACAAAAGATCCTAATAATGGCGTCTTGACATATGAACTATAGTTCATACGCTACATCGATAGTTCAATACGATTCATAAAACGTATTTAAACTTCCATAAGTACGTACTGAATGCACTTACAAGTTTAACAAAAGGCATCATTAGACCAAACAAAGCCCCATCACAATGTATGTAGAATCGATCTTGTGTGAATCCTGATCCTTCAAGGGTTTTTATAACTAGATCAAGATCATCAACGGCTCCCTTTACAGTTGTTCCTGCATATTAAATTATTTCGTAAGGGTGGATAATATGAAAAAAGTGCATATATTTTATTCAATTATATCAAAATTAATCATTGTCTTCGGATTAATGGTTAACAAATATCTTTCTAAAATTGTAAATGGTTTATGTTAACTATGACAAAATACCATCTTGGATGAGGAACGAGGAGTATTCCTAAAATTTTCAGATACACATAGATACCCTTAAAGAAATGTCAAAATGTTAATTTATCCAAGTTGGGTTTAAATTTATTTTAGTAAAGGTTATAATAGTTTTAGTAAAGTTAGAGGTACGATTTTCACCGAGGTTTGGACTAAATTGGCCATTTGACATTTATGTGGTCGTCCTATGACATTTTCAGTAAAAAAGAGAACCTATATTCACATTGATGATTGCTGGTTTATCCTTGTGAATAGAGAGTTTAGCTTTAAAATCTTCACAATCGATCTCCCCGGAAACAAACGTTTTGATCTTTACACAATCCATTCGGAACATTCTTGCTGCTTTGAAAACCGAATAATGTGATTCACACGAAGCATATAAAATCCCATCGGGAAACACCTCTCTCCTGTACATTTACATGAATCAATTAGGATATTGACTAGTAATCCAGAAAATAGGTTAATTAAAGATACGCTATAGTCACTAACCCGACTAGTATGCCATGAAGATTGCCTTCTGTTCCACCATTTGTAATGTAACCCCAATACTCGTTCTCTTCCAACTCCCATAAATGAGCAAACCAGTCCAATACACCAACCTCAAACTGCCGCGTATGGATACCATAGGTGCTATCGATAAATGGGTCCCCGGCATTGTTGATCGAAAACTGATGCAACTGAGATAAGGCACCATAATCCACGTCCAGATTAATAGGATACCCTATCAAAAAATATATATCAAATGTGAGATTTAAAAGTAGTGAATGGTGAACATATAAAACTTAAACTTTGTTTAGCTAAATGTAAAATATATAATATATAATATATAATCAAACACAGAAATGCTTAATTATGATTTCATTCAAAGCTATAAGATGACAGGAGATTCGGTTATAAATTATTCTCTCACTAGAATATAAAAGACATGTTTGGTTGTAAAAGACTTAAAGCTTTTAACCTAAAATAAAATCCACAAATTAAAAGATTTTTCAAAGAACTTGAGGGTTTTAGAAAACTAAAAACCCTCAGCTACAACTTGCAACTGTAACTACAATGTCTAACTTTATAAGTAATAAATTATTAAATAATTAAAATTATAACTCTATAACACACTTACCATATATAGTTAAAAAAATTAAAATAATTGAGTTTTCTTTGTTTATAAATTTAAAATTATCAATTTTATTGTGTAAAAATTAAAATAAGTGGAGTTTATTTTATAATTTATAACTAATTGAATGTTTATAAACCGAAAATCTTGATCGTTCGTAAAATTATTTGTAATAATATATGTACCACCAAAGAAAAATTATTCATCCAAAATTTAAACAATTTATTATTATCACAGCATCGTACGCGTATATTACTTGTAATAATATATAGGAAATGAGGGAAGGTAAGTAGCACTCGATTAGTTTGTGGACAACGGACTTCTAAGTGGTCTAATTTTTTTTGTTGGGATAATATTTTTATTTCCGCTGCAAAATGTAGTATGTATTCCTTTTAAGGTAGAGTTAATTACAAAAATTGTCCCTAATTTTTATCTTAAATTACGGATTTCGTCCCTATGTTTAAAAAGTTGAATAAATCATCCACTTTTAGAAACTAATTACCCTTTTAGTCCCTAAGATTTGCTCAAGTTATGAATTTCGTCCCTAAAATTTGTCCTCAATTACGGATTCGGTTTCTAAGATTTGTCCCAATTACGGGTGCAAATTAGAAATTAGGGACGAAAAGTATAAATAATTTCTAAACTTGGACGATTTATGCAACTTTTTAAATTTAGAGACGAAATCTATAATTTTGGGTAAACCATAGGGACGATTTATGTAATTAACTCTTTAAGATATTTATTTATTTATAAAAAATTTTCTAAGTGCTCTAATTTTAATAAATATGGCCCTTAGAAGTATGTTTAACATATCATAACATACGTAAAAAATAATTGTTACCCAAGAAATATTTGGTCCTTTCATCCAAAATCTCTCTATATTCAGCCAAGACACCTGCCATGTAAGCCTCCCTTTCTCCGGTAACCTCATCATCGACATCAGGCTCGGTTACCTTGAAGAAATTAGTATACGAAATCCTTCCTAGACCACTTTCCCCTTGTTTCTCATTTCCATTAACTACTTCCCCGCCGTTCATACCCAACATTTCATCAAAAGTAGGCCGTAAAGTCTCATTGACGGCAGTACTCACATCAAAATCAACGGGTAAAGATTCAATGGCTTTCAGGTTTAGCATCATAACGCTTTGAGCCATTTACTATATCAAACAAATATGTATATCATTATGGAACTTGGTATGATAAAAATAAAATGAACACAAATTAATGAAAGTACATGTTAATTACAACATATAAATTAGACATATGAAAGTTATCACGAATAAAATAATATAATACCTTTGTAAAGAAGGGATGAGTGATAGGCGGATATTGTTGTAGTACTCTAATAGACTATGAATCTTGCATTTATAGGCAAACTGATTTACATTTGTAAAAGGTTATTAATAATAGTAATTAATACTCGGTCCCATAAACTTTCGAGGCCTATTATGAATGGCTAAGGTTTACCCGTTACGAGGGCTTTTTTATATCAACTTACTGGGATGAATTAGAGGTGAGTTACTATTAGGTTAGAGATACTAGAGAAAACTTGTGTACTTAAATGTTTTAGAAATCGATAAGACCACTCTCATTCATAACACCGGTTTTGGTGTTATACAACGTCAGTATAACACCAACATAACATAACACCACTAAACCCCTTAACCATAACACAAAAAACTGGGACCCACTAGCTTTATTATTTTTCATTTTCTTTCCTTTTCTTATATTATTTTTAATACATTATTAATATTAAAAATACATTTATAATAATACATTAATTAAAATAACATTTATTAATAACATTTATTAAAATTTATATATCAAAAATAAAATTTATTAATAACATTTATAATAATACATTAATTAATAACATTTATATATCATAAATAACATTTATTAATAACATTTATTAAAAAAAAAAGAGAAAAAAAATTGTTTTTTTTTTTGCCTTTTCTCTCTCCCTATCTCTTTCTTCTTCTTTTCAAAACCCAAAACCTACATACCCATTTTCAAAAAAGAGATTTACATCCACGTCGTTACAAAACTTCAATATTACGTCAATATCCTTGTAAAAATCAAAATTACGTTAATAGCCTTCATAAACATGAAAAATTCTCATATATATCCAATATAATAAATTAATTATATTTAAAAGATTTTAATATTTAAATTATTCATCTAAATATTAATTAAACGTTTTACTTAAATATATTAGGTTTTATCCAACATCAAACAATGTATCTCAATTTCATATACTCGCAATACAAATTTAAAAAAGATTGATTTCTATAATTTTGAGCATTAACCGGAATAAAAATGATGCAAAATTCTCTCGTTTTGATTGATTAATGCTTTGTAATATATGTTTAAAACAATTTCTTCATTAATTTAATCTATTCATTTCATTCGGTATTTAATTTTTCATTGGCATATTTGTTTAAATAAGCATTTTGATTAATTTTATTTATTTATTCAATAATTTAAAATATTAAAATCATTTAAATATTATTAATTTATTATTTTGGATATATATGAGAATTTTTCATGTTTTAGAAGGATATTAACGTAATTTTGAAATTTACAAAGACATTGAAGTAATATAGAAGTTTTGTAATGATATAGATGTAAATCTCCCTTTTTAAAAACCCAAAAACTTTCATAACACAAAAAACTGGACCCACCAAGAACTGAGACCCACCAGCTTTATTATTTTTCATTTTATTTCATTTTCTCATATTATTTTTAATAAATTATTAATATTAAAAATACATATATAATAATACATTATTTAAAATAACATTTATTAATAACATTTATTAAAATTTATATATCATAAATAAAATTTATTAATAACATTTATAATAATACATTAATTAATAACATTTATATATCATAAATAACATTTATTAATAACATTTATTAAAAAAAAAAAGATCAAAAAAATTTGTTTTTATTTTCCTTTTCTCTCTCCCTCTTTCTTTCTTCTTCTTTTCAAAACCCAAAACCTGTATACCCATTTTTAAAAACCCAAAAACTTTCAAAAACTAGATTTATATATATATATGTATATGTATGTATAAACCTTATGAAATTAAGTTATATATATATATATATATATATATATATATATATATATATATATATATATATATATATATATGGGGGAAGTGAATATGGGGCTGTTACACATGTAAGCTTGCATGCGAAACTCATTAAAAACTACGTCGTTTAATGGTTTAAATGTTTTTCAACTCTTGATTTGTCCTATATTAATCAAGGAAGAGGTGATCCCCAAAATGCAGGGGGTCAATGTTTATTATGAAAAGTTATAGAAAGTGACTTCGATAGATGCCCAGTGATGACAAAAAAAACTTATATTTTTGAAATACACGATTAATGAAGAAAAAGATGTGAACAGATAAAAATTTGTAAAGTGTCACACCCCGCTAAAGCGGAATACAGGATGTGAAGAGCAATAGCATTCGATAGCAAGATATAGATGAACGCCAAGTTATATTAAATAAAAGTTACATCAAAGTTTTACATAGTAGTTTCCAATGTAGATTACATATCCGAATCAAAATGGGGTGTTCAACCAAACCACCCAAACCCATCTCGTTCTTGAAGTCATTCGCCCAAAACCAATAAGTCATCAGCTAGCTTACTCGTTACCTGAAAATACGAGTCAAGTGTTAACTACGGGAGACGTAGTTAGTGAGCTACAAGTTTTAGTAAAGCATAAGTTTTCAAATTGCAATCGCATAACCATGCATAGAGTATCGCATCCAAAAAAATAGTTATCACATAAAAATGTATAGAGTATAGCATTTGTGTTTATAGGCATTGACCACATAGCGCGACTATGTGACAATCCTAAGTTTTGCCCAATGATCGTTGCTAAGCCTAAAGCCTACCCATATAGTATTATGCACTATCGTTATAAGTCGTTGTGGTGAGGGTCAATCTACCCTAATAGCGCTATCCATATCTACTAACGGTCCTTTCCAAAGGGATTAATAGCAACTAATGTCCTTGGTAGTTTTCGGGAGTTTTCAATGGTTTCTCACGTCCATGTTGTACAAAGTCCGCAACATGACGATCGATTGTTTTAGTCATTGGCAAATATAGATTTCGTGTCCTCGACATTGTTGACAAAACCCTCAACAATGCCGGCAAAATAGTTATTCGTTTTAGTATTCGTTATCAAAGCATTTCATAGTAGCATTCAAAATACATAAGTGTTTTCGTAATAGCTGTCACACCCCGCTAAAGCGGAAACACGGAATGTGAAGAGCCAAGATATCATCACACGAGTTATAAATAAAAACATACGGTTTCAAGTCATTACAAATAAAACAAGAGTTTACAGTTTAAAGATAACCAAGCATTGAAAAGTACATAACGTAATAACATAGTAAATTGTTTGATAAAATTCCCAAATATATTCAAAATAGGTCTTCTCCCGATTCTTGACTTCACGTGACATTCCAGACCCATCCACATAATGCACTTCGTATCTTACATTTGATTTCCTGAAAACAAGAGATAAAGTGTCAACTACAATAAAGTAGTGAGTGAGTTACAGTTTTCTAGTCCTCGACTAAAAGAGTTTGAGATAAGTATGACTATAGTTGGAAGTTTCTAAAAGCCAAACAATACTTAAAGAATAGTTTCGAACCAAAACAGTTGCTTAAAAGATAGTTGCGGAAGTCGTATAACTCTATACGCGCAAGATAAGTAAACTATTGATTGACAACATGTATAACGACTACTTGGCATAATATAACTTAAGTGTTCACACTAAACCGAATTACCAACCATGAGGCCCCTTACCCCGACTATCTACGGGGAGTCATAACTGATCAAGTAATATGTACTTAAGCTGCCGCCTAAGCAAGGAACGGTTATTTCCTAAGTATCGATACTCATAATTACTAAACGGCTTATCAAAGCTAATAGTGTGTTGCAAGATGGGCACTAATGTTTCATTTTATATCTGATAGTAGTCACTTATGGCTAGTTATATTCCTCAAGAGTCACTTTAGTCATACGATCAATCAATGTACATACGAGTGCCGATATTGGCGTTAAATAAGTTTAACATAGTTTTGAACCAAAAAGCCGAGTAAAGGTGGCGAACCATTAAGCCGAATAAAGGGTGGCAAACCATTAGTTTATCATAGGCCAACAGCCATAAAACTAAATATGCATAAGTTTCACGAAAATGTTCAGTAGAGTTCATAATTGTACAAAAGTTCATAATAGTTCCAAAGTTCATTTAGACCTCTTGTTTCCCCCAAAAGTTATTTGAAAACAGTAAATAAATGGGGTTGTAACTCACGTGAAAATGAGGCGGTGAAAAGATAGCTCGGACGGAGGTGAGTCGGTTCTGGCTAAAATCCGGCAGAGCTTCCGCGCTATATAAAGAATGCCCAAAATAACAAATCACTTTCCCGCTTTACAAACTGAACTCGAATATGTGAAATGAATCTAATGAATCACAAGGACTTACGCTAAAGCGAGAGGATAGTACTAGGAGTGTGCGTGGAGTGACCGGAATAGGAATCGGAATCGCGTGAACCTAAATTATACCGAATATGAAACTGTCATATTCTGTTGTTCTAATATCTTGTAAAAATAACATAAAAATCACATTTTGGAATACGACGTCATAGGAACTGGATTCGTCTCAATCCGACAGTTTTTGAAGAAGTTAGAGTCGTTTACGTATTTAACGCGTTTTAACCGTAAAAACAGTAAATAATAGTAGATTAATTCCAAAACTTCCAGTAAAATCTGTAAAATCATATTTTGATAGATTCTAGGCTATGTCAAATTTTTGTAAGCTGATAAATTCGTTTGGTATGTTTTCTAGAAATTCGAGATTAAATCAGATTAAATACTGTAAAATTCATAAGAAATCGAAAAATAGGAGTTAGGTTCTCAATTTGTGATAGTAAGCTACATTTTACGGTTTACATCTTTGGTCAAAATTTCGTAATTTGTACATGCATGAAACAGATTCTGTCGATTTCTTCGGTTAGAGTCATAAATCGAAATCTTAAGTTGAAAAACATAACTTTAGTTTATTTTAATGAAATTTCCAGATTTTCCATTTTATAAACTTCCATTTTTACCAATAAAAATTGCATGCAATGGACTTTTTGATATGCTTTCATCATTTTAGTTATAAAACATATATAGATTTGATGATTTATGTAAAAATTTGAGTAAATATGAAAAATAAGTTCAAGAACAAGATTTTTACCTTTGAAATGATGAAATGATGGTGATGAATGTATGAAAATGCCTTTGAATTAGTTAGATTATGCCTTAGATGGGGTTGTTCTTGAAAGAGTTGTATGTTTGTATGTGAGAGTTGAGAGCATATGTGTGTAATTGTGTGTTTGATTTGTAGGAAATGAATGTGGACATGGGGGGGTAATACCAAGATGACAATTCTGGATTCAAGGGGTGTTTGACACCTGTTTTTACAGGTGTTGGCCATAAGGGTCGGTTGTGGGTGAGTCACCAAGCACTAGCAACAACAATTTTTTTTTGAAATCCTGTGCTGACTTGCGCCGCAGTCATTCCTCTTGCGCCGCAAGAGGCTGATTTTCAGACTATTTCGTTTTTGTTTAGTTTTCTTTGTTAAGCGTTTCGTTAGTTGAAAGTTTCCGGTTATTTTAAATAGGAACTTAGACAAGTTCACTAAGTATATTCTTGGTATTAGGATTCATTTTGTGATTCCGATTTCGATTCCGACGTACACGGGTTTACGACGCAAGTAACGACAAGGGTTATACAAAGTTAAGTTTAAAGGTAGGGAATGCGGTTTTCACCTGAACTAAGACGGTTGTCACATTCTCCCCGGGTTGAAAAGAATTTCGTCCCGAAATTTAGTTCGTCTCATCGGAGGAAGGATTTCTGAACAGATGTGGATATTTCTTACGAATCTGGTCTTCACGTTCCCAAGTGAATTCGTGACCTCGTCGGGAATTCCACCGAACCTTGACAATAGGGATACGAATTTGCTTGAGTTGCTTGACCTCTCGATCTACAACCTCAAGCGGTTCTTCGATGAAGTTAAGCTTGTTGTCGATCTGGACTTCGTCCAGTGGAATGACAATGGTCTCGTCCGATAAGCACTTTTTCAAGTGCAAGACATGGAAGACGTTGTGGACATTAGAAAGAGTTTGCGGAAGTTGAAGTCGATACGCCACTGGGCCGATACGCTCAATTACCTCGAAGGGGCCTATGTACCTCGGGCTTAACTTGCCGCGTTTTCCGAAACGGACTACCCCTTTCCACGGCGATATTTTCAGGAGTACTTTATCACCCACCTGGAATTCGAGAGGTTTCCTTCGGTTATCAACATAACTCTTCTGCCGAGTACGAGAGGTCTTCAGTCTTTCCCGAATGGTCGTGATTTTGTCAATGGTCTCCTGGACGATGTCGAGCCTTGTTAGTTGTCGATCGCCAGCTTCCAACCAACAAAGCCGCGACAGGCACTTGCGTCCGTATAAGGCCTCGAACGGGGCACACTTGATGCTGGAATGGTAGCTATTATTATAAAGGAAACTCGACTAATGGCAAGTGAGCGTCCCTACTCCCTCCAAAGTCAACTACACACGCTCTCAGCATATCTTCAAGTGTCTGAATCGTCCTTTCACTCTGACCATCGGTCTGAGGGTGGTAAGTAGTACTGAGGTCTAGTCGCGTCCCGAGCGATTTCTGAAGCGCGTTCCAAAACCGGGACGTGAATCGACTATCCCTATCGGAAATAATGGAGAGGGGCGTTCCATGACGAGAGACAATCTCGTTAATATAGATCTGTTTGCACTTCTCCATTGAATGGTTCTCTCTTACCGGCAGAAAGTGTGCGGATTTAGTCAATCGATCCACAATCACCCAGATTGTATCATTCTCCCTTGCCGTACGAGGCAATTTAGTAATGAAGTCCATGGAGATCTGCTCCCACTTCCACATGGGGATCTCCGGCTGTTGCCTTGACCTTCGAGCAAGTAAGGCACTTAGACACATACAAGGCTATGTCCTTCTTCATGCCCGACCACCAATAGTATTCCCGTAGATCCTTATACAACTTGTCGGATCCCGGATGAATAGAGTATCGGGATCGGTGGCCCTCGTCCAAGATGAGATTGCGAAGGTCTTCAGTTCTAGGAATCCATGCTCGATTCTTGAAGTAATGGATCCCGTCCGGTTTAAGCTCAAATTCCTTTTCATGATTGTGCAGGGTTTCGCCCTTAAGGTTCTCAGGTTTCAATGCTTCCTGCTGAGCTTTAGAAATTTGCGATTGGAGGTTAGTCTGAATCTGAATTCCCACTGCTCTAACTCGAGATGGTTTAGCCCGTTCCTTACGACTCAGGGCGTCAGCTACTACGTTTGCTTTACCCGGGTGGTATTTGATCTCTCAATCGTAGTCGCTTAATAGTTCGATCCATCTCCGTTGTCTCATATTCAGCATCTTCTGATCGAGAATATGCTGAAGGCTTTTGTGATCCGTGAACACTGTGCACTTAGTGCCGTACAAATATTGTCTCCATATCTTTAGTGCAAACACGACAGCTCCCAGCTCCAAGTCGTGTGTTGTATAATTCTGTTCGTGAACCTTCAACTGTCTCGATGCGTATGCAATGACCTTCTCCTTCTGCATAAGGACACATCCAAGTCCTTGGTGAGACGCATTGCAAAACACCACGAAATTATCTGTACCCTCCGGTAGGGACAAAATCGGTGCGTGGCACAGTTCATGCTTCAGTTTCTGGAAGGATTCATCCTGTTGTTCTCCCCAGGTGATGTCCTTATCCTTCTGAGTGAGTTCGGTCAGCGGCTTAGCGATTTTAGAGAAATTCTTAATGAATCTCCGGTAATAGCCCGCCAAACCCAGGAATTATCGTATTTTCGTAGGAGTCGTGGGGGCTTGCCATTTCTCAATCGCTTCGATCTTTTTTGGATCGACATGAATTCCTTCTTGGTTGATCACATGGCCAAGGAAGTGTACCTCTCTGAGCCAAAATTCGCACTTCGAGAATTTGGCGTACAATTTCTGATCCTTAAGGAGTTCGAGGACAAGTTTCAAATGTTTAGCATGGTCATCCTTGTTCTTCGAGTAAATAAGAATTTCATCTATGAATACGATTACGAATTTATCCAAATACGGTCGACACACCCTGTTCATCAGATCCATGAACACCGCTGGTGCGTTGGTCAGACCAAATGGCATGACGAGAAATTCATAATGTCCGTATCGGGTTCGGAAAGCGGTTTTTGGAATATCGTCCTCGCTGACTCGAACATGATGATAACCTGAGCGGAGGTCGATCTTAGAGAAGTAAGTTGCACCCTGCAACTGATCGAACAGATCATCGATCCTCGAAAGTGGGTATCGGTTCTTGACGGTCAGCTTGTTCAGTTCTCGGTAATCAATGCACATTCGGAAGGATCCGTCTTTCTTCTTAACGAAGAGGATTGGGGCTCCCCAGGGGGACGAGCTCGGACGAATGAGACCGTGATCCAAGAGTTCCTGTAGCTGCTTAGATAGCTCTTGCATTTCAGGGGGTGCCAGACGGTACGACGTCTTGGCAACCGGTGCTGCGCCAGGAACTAGGTCTATTCGGAATTCTACTTGTCGGTGAGGAGGTAGCCCGGGTAGATCCTCAGGAAAGACTTCTGGATGATCCTTGACTATGGGGATATCTTGCACTCGGTTCTCCTTAGGCTTACGCTCGATGACGTGTGCTAGGAATGCATCACAGTCCTTTTTGAGGTATTTGTGCATTTTAATGCTGGAGACGATGCGAAGTTGTTGGCCCGGTTTGTCGCCTTGCACGACAAGGGTTTCGCCGTCTGATAGAGGGATACGAATAAGTTTGTCGAAACAGACGATCTCGGCCCGAAACCGAGATAACCAGTCCATTCCGACTATGATGTCAAAGCTTTTCAGCTCTATCGGGATTAAATCAATGGGAAACGTTTTATCAGCTAGGCATATTGAACATCCTACGATTATATCCTTAGCCTCAAATTCCTGACCGTTAGCATACTCTACGGTGAATCTATCCTTAAGAATTTTAGATCCTATATTAATGAAAGGTCTAAATTCTAAGGATACGAAGCTTCTCTCGGCTCCTGAATCGAACAACACAGATGCATAGTGGTTGTTTACAGAAAACGTACCGTTCACCACATTCGGGTCCTGCCGGGCCTCTTCGGCTGTAAGTGCGAAAGCACGCCCGCGACCCCGCCCGCCTTGGTTTGGTTGAGCGTTCTGAAGCTTAGGGCAGGCGTTACGGAAGTGTTGGTCGCTTCCACACTCGAAGCACACCGGCTTCTGACCCTGGATCATTGCTTTCTCTGAACAATACTTGGAGAAGTGCCCCACCTTCTGGCACTTGGAACATACCGGGCAGTTCCCGTGGTGATGGTAGTTGCACTTGCTGCACTTGGGGTTTGTCCCCGTATAGTTTCGGTTCCCAGCTGGTGGTGGTGGTGCAGCAGTCACCGCATAGTTGCGGGTGGTTTTCTGTTTCTTGTTCCTGTCATTCCTACGGGGGGTTTGGTCTGCTTTCCTTTTCTCTCCTCCTTCCTTCTTCGAGGGTGCTGAAGCGGAGAGGAGGTCGCTGGTGAGTCTGTACGCCAGAATGATTGCCCTCTGAAGGGTTTGAGGTTCAGCTGAGAGGACATTTCCCCGGATCTCGGGAACGAGACCGGAAACATAACGGTCAATGCGGTTTTCCTCGGGGGTTACTAGTCTCGGAACCAGTCGGGCCAGTTCATGAAATCGGGTGGTGTACCCTTCGATGTCATTCCCGACCATCGTGTGATCCCACAGTTCCGCCTCAAGTTTTTTGATTTCTCCCTTAGGACAGTACTCAGCAATCAGGAGATTTTTGAATTGATCCCAGGAGAGAGCATAGGCGGTGTCACGCCCTCTGGTTCGAACCACATTATTCCACCATGATAAAGCCTTCCCATGTAGTACGCATGAAGCGTACTCTACCTTGTCGGCCTCGGCACACTTGCTAATGTGCAAGACTGATTCGATGCTCTCGAACCAGGACACAAGTCCTACAGCTCCTGTGGTGCCGTGGAACTCTTTAGGCTTGAATGCCATGAAGCCTTTGTAGTTACAGGCGGGAGGGTTTTGGTGCTGGTGTTGGTTCTGATTTTGGTTGTTGTTGTTTTGATTCTGCTGCTGTTGCTGTTGTTGTTGTTGCTGTCGCTGGTGGTTGTTGACATTAGCATTGATTCCCGCTGTGATCTGAGCGATCATGTTGGGCATCGCTGCGTTCAACTGCTCAGCGACTTGCTCAGCGATGATACTGGCATTGGTTCGGGGTGCCATGGTTCTACAACAGACAACAAACAACAGATTCAGTTTAGAACGCACGATTAGAGTATGATAAGAATATAATTCAATGTACAAGATAGCAATTCCGCAAGAGTAAAGTAATAGAACATATAGAACACGCACGACAAGGATTCAAGAGATTCACACAACAAAATTCACACCCAAGAGATACAATCCAATGATAACTAAATATTCACACGACAATAGCACAAATAGATAATAAGGTAGAATTTCCATTCATTAATAATATAGAGTTGAATACAAGGTTCAAAATGAGAATGGAATACAAGTACAATACATATGGAAATAAAATAGATAAATCTTTGAGTTGTGTACAAGGGAAAATGACAACTTAAGCTTACAGTACAACAATTAAAAGATGATAACTAACGGCGCTTCTCGAAAAGCATCTTGGTGATAATAACCGCCAAGAGGGTCCCCATAACCAAGCAAACTCCCACCAGACGTTGCACCGTCCGGGCAGTGGCCTGAGCCGTAGCGAGGTGTCGCAATGCCTGCTCCGACAGCCGATGCGCGGCATCAGAGACCTCGCAGAGGAGCAGCCCTTGTTGCTGGGCTTCCTCTGAAAGTCCCCTTACCTCGCGGTGGAGGTGCAGGAAAGCGGCAGGAGGGGGTAGCTGTGGGGTAGGCGGTGTCCTCTGCCTGGCTGCTTCAGCGTCACGGGCACGCTGCATTTCCTCGCGCTCGAGCTGACGCTCCCACGAGTAATGGTCAAGCATGGAGGTGCGCGGTGCCTCAGGAGGTGGATGGCCGAACGGGAGGTGTGAAGGTGTGGGTCTGGATGATCCGGCCTGCTGTGCGGCCATCCTGTCAGGTAGCCGACCTGGAAGGACGACCTGCTTGCGTGCCGTCATGACAACGCGGGGTCCACGCCGCTGGGGCGGTGCTTCAACGGGTGCCGGTGGTGCAGCTGGTAGCACGGTCCTCGGGCTGGAGGTACCCATGCTGCTGGAGTATGCCATCGAGCTCTCCTCAGTCGGGTCAGTCGTCTGGTGACGCTGACTCTCAGACGCTGCGCGATCCTCAGATACTTCAGGAGAAGACGCTAATCGAGAAAGTGAGCGGGACTGGGATCGTGAATGCGAAGACTGAGACATGTCGGATCTGCGAATAACAAGTTACGTGAGTACAGGAAATAAGGAAAAATGTAAACGAAAATGCATGTATGGGTCAGCCACGTGAGAATCGGGAATGGGTAAGACCGGGAATTTTTCGACTCGAAAACCGTTTAACAATAGCAATTACTTTCCGTTCTCGCAAAATTTATTTTGAACTAGGCACAGTTGATCAAGTTACGCCTAGTTAAAAACAAACCATGCGATTGCGGAATTAATCTACTAAAGTTTGAAAGCTCGTGAAATGATTTTTCTGAAAAGCCTTGGTTATAGTTTGGTTTCAAAAATTTTGAAAAATTCTTAAAACCGTTTTCGCTATAACCAGTGCTCTGATACCAAGTCTGTCACACCCCGCTAAAGCGGAAACACGGAATGTAAAGAGCCAAGATATCATCACACGAGTTATAAATAAAAACATACGTTTTCAAGTCATTACGAATAAAACAAGAGTTTACAGTTTAAAGATAACCAAGCATTGAAAAGTACATAACGTAATAACATAGTAAATTGTTTGATAAAATTCCCAAATATATTCAAAATAGGTCTTCTCCTGATTCTTGACTTCACGTGACATTCCAGACCCATCCACATAATGCACTTCGTATCTTACATTTGATTTCCTGAAAACAAGAGATAAAGTGTCAACTACAATAAAGTAGTGAGTGAGTTACAGTTTTCTAGTCCTCGACTAAAAGAGTTTGAGATAAATATGACTATACTTAGAAGTTTCTAAAAGCGAAACAATATTTAAAGAATAGTTTCGAACCAAAACAGTTGCTTAAAAGAGAGTTGCGGAAGTCGTATAACTCTATACGCGCAAGATAAGTAAACTATTGATTGACAACATGTATAACGACTACTTGGCATAATATAACTTAAGTGTTCACACTAAACCGAATTACCAACCGTGAGGCCCCTTACCCCGACTATCTACGGGGAGTCATAACTGATCAAGTAATATGTACTTAAGTTGCCGCCTAAGCAAGGAACGGTTATTTCCTAAGTATCGATACTCATAATTACTAAACGGCTTATCAAAGCTAATAGTGTGTTGAAAGATGGGCACTAATGTTTCATTTTATATCTGATAGTAGTCACTTATGGCTAGTTATATTCCTCAAGAGTCACGTTAGTCATACGATCAATCAATGTACATACGAGTGCCGATAGTGGCGTTAAATAAGTTTAACATAGTTTTGAACCAAAAATCCGAGTAAAGGTGGCGAACCATTAAGCCGAATAAAGGGTGGCAAACCATTAGTTTATCATAGGCCAACAGCCATAAAACTAAATATGCATAAGTTTCACGAAAATGTTCAGTAGAGTTCATAATTGTACAAAAGTTCATAATAGTTCCAAAGTTCATTTAGAACTCTTGTTTCCCCCAAAAGTTATTTGAAAACAGTAAATAAATGGGGTTGTAACTCACGTGAAAATGAGGCGGTGAAAAGATAGCTCGGACGGAGGTGAGTCGGTTCTGGCTAAAATCCGGCAGAGCTTCCGCGCTATATAAAGAATGCCCAAAATAACAAATCACTTTCCCGCTTTACAAACTGAACTCGAATATGTGAAATGAATCTAATGAATCACAAGGACTTACGCTAAAGCGAGAGGATAGTACTAGGAGTGTGCGTGGAGTGACCGGAATAGGAATCGGAATCGCGTGAACCTAAATTATACCGAATATGAAACTGTCAGATTCTGTTGTTCTAATATCTTATAAAAATAACATAAAAATCACATTCTGGAATACGAAGTCATAGGAACTGGATTCGTCTCAATCCGACAGTTTTTGAAGAAGTTAGAGTCGTTTACGTATTTAACGCGTTTTAACCGTAAAAACAGTAAATAATAGTAGATTAATTCCAAAAATTCCAGGAAAATCCGTAAAATCATATTTTGATAGATTCTAGGCTATGTCAAATTTTTGTAAGCTGATAAATTGGTTTGGTATGTTTTCTAGAAATTCGAGATTAAATCAGATTAAATACTGTACAATTCATAATAAATCGAAAAATAGGAGTTAGGTTCTCAATTTTTGACAGTAAGCTAAATTTTACGGTTTACATCTTTGGTCAAAATTTCGTAATTTTTACATTCATGCAACAGATTTCGTAATTTTACGGTTTACATCTTTGACAGTAAGCTACATTTTATAAACTTCCATTTTTACCAATAAAAATTGAATGCAATGGACTTTTTGATATGCTTTCATCATTTTAGTTATAAAACATATATAGATTTGATGATTTACGTAAAAACTTGAGTAAATATGAAAAATAAGTTCAAGAACAAGATTTTTACCTTTGAAATGATGAAATGATGGTGATGAATGTATGAAAATGCCCTTGAATTAGTTAGATTATGCCTTAGATGGGGTTGTTCTTGAAAGAGGTGTATGTTTGTATGTGAGAGTTGAGAGCATATGTGTGTAATTGTGTGTTTGATTTGTAGGAAATGAATGTGGACATGGGGGGGGGGGGGGGGGGGTAATACCAAGATGACAATTCTGGATTCAAGGGGTGTTTGACACCTGTTTTTACAGGTGTTGGCCATAAGGGTCGGTTGTGGGTGAGTCACCAAGCACTAGCAACAACAAAATTTTTTTGAAATCCTGTGCTGACTTGCGCCGCAGTTATTCCTCTTGCGCCGCAAGAGGCTGATTTTCAGACTATTTCGTTTTTGTTTAGTTTTCTTTGTTAAGCGTTTCGTTAGTTGAAAGTTTCCGGTTATTTTAAATAGGAACTTAGACAAGTTCACTAAGTATATTCTTGGTATTAGGATTCATTTTGTGATTCCGATTTCGATTCCGACGTACACGAGTTTACGAGACAAGTAACGACAAGGTTAATACAAAGTTAAGTTTAAAGGTAGGGAATGCGGTTTTCACCTGAACTAAGACGGTTGTCACAATAGCATTGAGTATCAAATCGTTTTCATAATAGTTTTCGAGTAACAAAGCGTTTCACAATAGTTTTCGAGTAACAAAGCGTTTCACAATAGTTTTCGAGTAACAAATAGTTTTCGTTTAGCATTCAAGTAGTAAAGCGTTTTTCAGCTTAAATATAGTTAAGCCTAAGACTCGCATTTCACCCCAAAAGTATTAAAAGCGTTTAAAAGAGTAGGGGTTTGTAACTCACTGTTTGCGAAGACAATCGTTCGTGGGAACGGTCGGAACGCGTGTCGGGAATCACCGAAAGCCTAGTAATACCAAGTTTGGTTCAAGTGTTAGTACGTTATTGTATAATATAATAGATAGTTTTTGGTTAAACTTTAAGTGTCAAGGTCCAATTTTTCCCAAAAATCGTCCGAAACGGTTATCGTTTTGTTTTAGTCCAAAAGTCCAAAATTAGCGTTATTGCTATTATGTTAAATATGTTTTGTTTGCTAAAGTGTCTTTTATTTTCTAACAAAATTTGGGCAGCGCTTCTGCACCCAAATTCTATGTCCAAAATATAAACACTTTCCCGCTCACAAAACACATATACATACATAACGTTTTTAAATATGTTCTTTTAGCATATTAAGTCCAATACAAGTCACCAATGTGTTCATTTTTACAAAACTCAGTCCCATATGTCGAGTCTTAAAAGTCAGAATGTGTAACCAAATTTCAAACGGCCAAAACGACGAATTTCGGGAAGGACAGCAGGCCGGTGCTGCGCACCTGGGCATAGGTGTTGCGCACCTGCCCTGCTGTTCTTCCCCTTTTTGAGTTTTTCTTGCAAAATCGTTTATGTAAGTGATAGATCTTGACATGCAATCGGTATAAACCTTATTAATCATCATTATATCAGTTTATAAGTAACTTTTAACCACAAAAAAAAAAGATTTAACCACCATTTATTAAAATCCCGTTTTTGTATAAAAATGGTTATAAAACTTCATCAAAACTTGTTTTTATAGCTTAGATCAAACATGCAATTGGTTATAATAGTAATATAAGTAAAAAGGAAGAGTTTCTACCGAATGAAATTGTTTAGATGATGGTGTAGGCGGATTTTGAGCTCCAAAAGTGTAGAAAACTTTTTGTAATCGAAATACTTTGCTTCCTTTTGCTTACTCTTGATGTTTGGACGATTTTTAATGGTTATTTATGGATTTTAAGGGCTGTAACTTTCTGTATGTGTGATGCTCTTGAGAGAGAAGTAGTGAGAAAATGGTGAGGATGGGAGGAAATGTTAGTGTGTGTGTGTGTTTTTGATTTATAAAAATGAAAATGAAAAGAAATGCAAGGGAGGGGGTAATAGAGGTCTAAGAGACTGCCAAAATGCAGTAATAATTGTCAAGATTCGTTTTTGAGTGGTTTGAGTGTTTATAAAATCGAGATAAGGACTAAAAATGTAAAGTTTTTGAATTCTGGCAGCCGGTGCTGCGCACCAAGCAACAGGTGTTGCGCACCGGGCCAACTTTCAATGTTTTTCTGATTTTTTTGTTTTTACGTTTTTGCTTCGTTGGACCTTTTTGGTTAACCGAAAGTTCTTAGTTAAGATACGTTGTGAACTTAGGAAAGTTCATTAGGTGATTTCTTGGTATTAGGACTTACATAATTTGATTCCGAAGTTGATTTTTGATTCCGACCCCGATCCGCGCTTAAAAGTTTAAATAAAGTAAACTTTCGTTTTAAGAGTTTTTGTGTGAGTTACATCGAGCTTAGCTTAAGAGTTATGTCTACGTAACCACATAGCACATAAAAATTAGTCATATCGGGCATCAAATAAACACTTAGAGGTTATAAGTTAGCGTTCTCGACCTTAGTTTAGACGGTTGTCACATTCTCCCCACGTTGAAAGAATTTCGTCCCGAAATTTCAACTTGTGGTATTCGTTGTGGGAGAAGTGAAGAGATGAGGATACTTAAGCATCATCTGATCCTCTCGTTCCCAGGTATATTCGGGGCCTCGCTTTGCGTTTTATCGTACCCTTACTATCGGGATTTTACTGTGCCTTAGCTTCTTAGTTTCGCGATCTATGATTTCAATCGGCTCCTCGACAAATTGAAGCTTCTCGTCTAGATGTACTTCTTCTAAAGGTGTGATAAGTGTTTCGTCCGATAGGAACTTTTTCAATCTCGAAACATGAAAAGTGTTACGCATGTTACCAAGCTCTTGCGGTAGTTCTAAACGATATGCCACGGGACCTATCCTTTCGAGTATCTCAAATGGTCCCACATATATCGGGCTAAGCTTTCCTCGCTTTCCGCGGCGTATTGCACCTTTCCAAGGTGACACCTTTAGAAGTACTTTGTCGCCGACTTGAAATTCTAGATCCTTTCTGCGCATGTCAGCATAGCTCTTTTGACGACTTCTCGCAGTCTTAAGTCTTTCCTTAATCGTTGTGATCTTATCAATCGTTTCTTGCACTACGTCCATGCTAATTAGTTGTCGATCTCTCGGTTCCAACCAACACAGTGGAGATCTGCATTTTCTTCCGTAGAGAGCTTCGAAAGGTGCATATTTGATGCTAGCATGGTAACTGTTATTGTAAGAGAACTCTATTAGTGGTAAGTGGTTATCCCAACTTCCTCCGAAGTCGATAACGCATGCTCTCAGCATGTCCTCTAGTGTTTGTATAGTGCGCTCGCTTTGACCATCAGTCTATGGATGGTAAGACGTGCTTAAGTCCAATCGTGTGCCAAACGACTCTTGGAAAGCCTTCCAAAATCTGGAAGTGAAGCGAGTATCTCTATCCGAGATGATTGACGTGGGTATTCCGTGACGTGTCACTACCTCGTTGATGTATATTTGGACAAGTTTTTCTACGTTAAAACTTTCCTTAATCGGAATGAAGTGTGCTGACTTCGTTAGTCCGTCTACTATAACCCATATCATGTCGTTACCCTTCGATGTTCGAGGTAACTTTGTGACGAAGTCCATGGTGATTTGTTCCCATTTCCACTCGGGAATCTCGGGTTGTTGTAGTAATCCAGATGGTTTTTGATATTCGGCCTTCACTTTCTCACAAGTGAGGCATTTCTCTACGTATAGAGCAACGTCTCTTTTCATTCCAGGCCACCAGTAGTGTTCCTTGAGGTCCTTATACATTTTGCTTGACCCTGGATGAATGGAGTATCGCGTTCGGTGTGCTTCATCCATAATGGTCTTCCTTAATTCGTTAGTCGTAGGAATCCAGGCTCGATCCTTAAAATAATAGACGTCATCGCCCTTCCTCACAATGTCTTTCTCGTGATTGTGCAAGGTTTCGACCTTTATGTTATCTGCCTTCAAAGCGTCATGTTGGGCACTTGCTATGCGCGTTCTCAAATCGGGTTTAAGGTAAATTCCTAATGCACGTACTCGAGTCGTCTGTTGCCTCTCCTTCCTACTCAGGGCATCTTCTACGACGTTTGCTTTGCCAGGGTGATACTTAATATCGTAGTCGTAGTCGCTAAGGAGTTCTAACCATCTCCTTTGCCTCATGTTGAGTATCTTCTGATCTAGTATGTGTTGCCGACTCCTGTGGTCCGTGAATACGGTGCATTTGGTTCCGTAGAGATAATGTCTCCATATCTTAAGGGCAAAAACTATCGCTCCTAGCTCTAAGTCGTGTGTAGCGTAGTTGACCTCGTGTTTCTTAAGTTGTCGCGATGCGTAAGCTATGACTTTATTTCGTTGCATCAATACACAACCTAATCCTAGGTTGGACGCGTCGCAATAAACCACAAAGTCTTCGTTTCCCTCAGGAAGAGTTAAGATCGGAGCGTTGCATAGTTTCGTTTTCAGGATATTGAAGGCTTGTTCTTGAGCATCTCCCCAGTTGAACTTCTCGTTCTTTTGGGTTAACTTTGTTAGGGGTTTAGCTATCTTAGAGAGGTCCTGGATGAATCGCCGATAATACCCACCCAATCCTAAAAATTGGCGGATTTCTGTCGGACTTCTGAGAGTTTCCCAATTCTTTATTGCCTCGATTTTTGATGGGTCAACGTGGATTCCTGATCCATTGACTACATGCCCGAGAAATTTGACTTCACGCATCCAGAACTCGCACTTAGAGAATTTTGCGTAGAGCTGTTGTTCCTTGAGTAATTCCAATAATAGCTTTAAATGTTCTGCGTGATCTTCCTTGTTGCGCGAATAGATTAGGATGTCATCGATGAATACAATAACGAACTTGTCTAGATACGGTCGGCATACCATATTCATCAAATCCATGAATACTGCCGTTGCGTTCGTGAGTCCGAACGGCATTACCAGGAATTCGTAGTGTCCGTATCTAGTGCGGAATGCGGTCTTCGGTATGTCATCTTCTGAAACCAACACTTGGTGATATCCGGACCTTAATTCAATCTTTGAAAAGTAGGTTGCGCCTTGGAGTTGGTCGAAAAGGTCGTCGATTCGTGGAAGAGGATATCGGTTCTTGACGGTTAGTTTATTCAATTCACGGTAGTCGATACACATGCGAAACGATCCATCCTTATTCTTTACGAATAGAATCGGCGCTCCCCATGGTGATGGGCTTGGTCGGATGAATCCTTTATCCAACAGTTCCTGAACTTGGTTGGATAATTCTTGCATCTCAGTCGGAGCTAGTCGATATGGTGTCCTTGCCACCGGTGCCGCTCCAGGAATTACCTCGATTCTAAACTCAACTTTCCTATGAGGTGGTAGTCCAGGTAGTTCTTCGGGAAATACTTCCGGATAGTCTCTAACTATCGGTACATCCTTAAGGTCTACTGCTTTTGCCTGTTTGTCCTTTATGTTCACTAATAATGCAAAGCAGCCCTTATTTAAGTACTTGCGCATCTTCATCACCGATATAAGCTTCGAGGTTTGGCCCGGCCTATCTCCTTGTACTATCAATTCCTTTCCATCTCCTAATGGCATTCGTATCGTCTTATCTAAACAAAATATTTTCGCGTCTCTGATGGTCAACCAGTCCATTCCTATTACTACGTCAAAGCTCTTAAGTTCGATTGGAATCAGGTCTATTTCGAAAGTGTGGTTAGCTAGGGTTATTGTGCAATTCTTAATTACGTTGCTAGCTTGGCATTCTTGCCCATTTGCGTATTCTACCGTAAACGTTTCGCCTAGGGGTTCGGTTTCTAATGCTATCAAAGGCCTAAACTCTAAGGACATAAAACTTTTGTCCGCGCCTGAGTCAAACAGTACTGAGGCATAATAGTTGTTAAGGAGAAACGTACCTGCAATCACCCGGGGGTCGTTTCTTGCCTCTTCGGCACCAATCGCGAAGGCTCTTCCACGGCCTTGTCCCCCATCGTTTCCCTTTTGATTGTTCTGATTTTGGTTCTGCGGTGGGTTTTGATTGCGATTCTAGTTTGGGTTTCGGGCAGGGTTTAGCCTAGGACAAGCATTTCGGTAGTGATCCCTACTACCGCACTCATAACATTCCCCCTGGCGAGGCCTATCGTTCTGTTGTGGCCTCCCATCTTGTCGCGGTCCTTCGTTCTGTTGCCTTCCCGCGTGCTGCGGTCCAACATTCACTGCCTTACAGTGTCGGGTCCAGTGACCGAGGCGGTTGCAGTGGGTGCATGACCGACATTCACCTCCGTGGTGATAACCGCACCTATCGCATTTCGGAGCCTTCCCCTGATAGCCGGTGTTCTCTGCCGTAGCAACTCCGTAGTTCCTTACCGTTCTAGCCTTCTTGTTAAACCGTTCCTTTTTGTTCCCCGATGTGTCGTCAACCTTACGCTTTCCCTTTGCGTCTTCTGCACCCGGCTTTGATATTCCTCTATTCCTTATCCAATCCTGGGTTAGGCGATTGGCCAAGCTCACAGCCTGCTGCATCGTAGCTGGCTCGGTAACCGTCGCCATAGCCCTGATCTCGGGTGAGAGTCCCCAAATGAAGTGCTCAATTCGCTTGTCCTCGGGGGTTACTAGTTCAGGTACTAGATTTGCGAGTTCGTGAAATCGCGCGACGTAGGTGTTGATGTCGGTTCCCACCATAGAGTGATTCCAGAGCTCGTTCTTGAGCTTCTTCAAGATTTCTTTGGGACAATACTCTATTACTAGCAATTCCTTGAACCTTGCCCAGGGCATGTTGTATGCAGCGTCCGGACCTTGGACCTTAAGCTGGCTGTTCCACCAGGTTAGTGCTCGTCCCTGAAGCATGCAAGAAGTGAATTCCACCTTCTTGTTTTCAGCACACTGGCTGATCCTTAGTACCACTTCCATACTATCGATCCAGCGCGATAGTCCGATGGCGCCCTCAGTGACATGCAATTCCTTTGGCTTGCACGATATGAAGGTCTTGTAGCTACAACCTTGGTTGATCCCCTGGTTGTTGTTTCCCTGATTGTTATTTTCTCGGTTGTTGTTTCGTTGGTTGTTGTTTCCTTGGTTGTTGTTTTCCTTGGTTGTTGTTTCCTTGGTTGATGTTATTTCCCCTTGGTCCTCCTTGGTGGATACCCGCGTTGATTCGGGCTATGATGTCGGGTATCGCCTCGTTCAGTCGGGCGTTGATCCTTTGGACAATGCGCTCATCGTTGTGTTCAGCCATTTTCCTACACAAGAGAGAACTCGGGTTTAGGGTTTTGATATTTCATTTCAGATTCATATAAAGGGGAAATAACAAGAACAACAACAATCGTAATTATAATCCGTCCATTTTATATATCGCTCAAAATTTGATGTTCTTGCAAAATCCAACATCATCGACTATTGTCGTACATTACCAACCACATAAAGTACTACGCTTACAACCCTTCTTAAACTACATGTTCTGCTTACAATCCAAAAGACATCTTACAACAATCTCTAAACCTTAAATACAACCAATACAACCATAAGGAATACTAGTGCTATGCTAATCAGCATCAAGTTGCGTGCTGCTCGGATTGCCTTTCGTGCCATTACCTTTGTGCGTAACACCTCAGTGTACAAACCACATATCTGGTGGGAGTGATCTCTCACGACTTGCGTGTATCCGCGGAGGTCGACGGACATGTTACAAAGCGCTTGGATTTCTTCGGGAGTCAATCCGCGAACAGGGGGTGGTGGTGGTATAGTTATTTGAGGTCTCGAGTGACTATTCAGTGGGAGTCGTGCGCGGCGTGTTGGTAATCGTGAGTTTCCTTCACCGTCCCGACGGAGGTAAGGTAGGGTGAGTGGTGACGATTGCTGACTCCTAGAGCGTGATTGGGAATCGTGGGAGGGTTCGGTCTCGCTGTCGGACCTAGCTATCTCTTTCTCTCTCGACATACCCTAAATCGGTAACGCGTTAGTTCGAAGATACGGCTCATGTAAGTGTTAGTAATAAGCTGAGCACATAGAGTATCTTAAGTATTGCATCTAGGTCTGTGTGGGTCTGACTTCAAGAATTCCCGGGGAGGTTCGTTTAATGTTTTACCAATCCCGTTCCGGCATACTTTAGTCCAAATTATTCATAGGTGATCAGGCTACGAATAATTCAAGTTAAACAATGCCTTCACGTTTTGGTTAAATAAAATCTTTCGTTTTTAGAAATTGGTTATAGTTTGATTTAAAAAAAAAAAATCGGTATTCACTATAACCTTGCGCTCTGATACCAAGTCTGTCACACCCCGCCGCTAAAGCGGAATACAGGATGTGAAGAGCAATAGCATTCGATAGCAAGATATAGATAAACGCCAAGTTATATTAAATAAACGTTACATCAAAGTTTTACATAGTAGTTTCCAATGTAGATTACATATCCGAATCAAAATGGGGTGTTCAACCAAACCACCCAAACCCATCCCGTTCTTGAAGTCATTTGCCCAAAAACAATAAGTCATCAGCTAGCTTACTCGTTACCTGAAAATACGAGTCAAGTGTTAACTACGGGAGACGTAGTTAGTGAGCTACAAGTTTTAGTAAAGCATAAGTTTTCAAATTGCAATCGCATAACCATGCATAGAGTATCGCATCCAAAAAAATAGTTATCACATAAAAATGTATAGAGTATAGCATTTGTGTTTATAGGCATTGACCACATAGCGCGACTATGTGACAATCCTAAGGTTTGCCCAATGATCGTTGCTAAGCCTAAAGCCTACCCATTTAGTATTATGCACCATCGTTATAAGTCGTTGTGGTGAGGGTCAATCTACCCTAATAGCGCTATCCGTATCTACTAACGGTCCTTTCCAAAGGGATTAATAGCAACTAATGTCCTTGGTAGTTTTCGGGAGTTTTCAATGGTTTCTCACGTCCATGTTGTACAAAGTCCGCAACATGACGATCGATTGTTTTAGTCATTGGCAAATATAGCTTTCGTGTCCTCGACATTGTTGGCAAAACCCTCAACAATGTCGCCAAATATTTATTCGTTTTAGTATTCATTATCAAAGCATTTCATAGTAGCATTCAAAATACATAAGTGTTTTCGTAATAGCATTGAGTATCAAATCGTTTTCATAATAGTTTTCGAGTAACAAAGTGTTTCACAATAGTTTTCGAGTAACAAAGCGTTTCACAATAGTTTTCAAGTAACAAATAGTTTTCGTTTAGCATTCAAGTAGTAAAGCGTTTTTCAGCTTAAATATAGTTAAACCTAAGACTCGCATTTCACCCCAAAAGTATTAAAAGCGTTTAAAAGAGTAGGGGTTTGTAACTCACTGTTTGCGAAGATAATCGTACGTGGGAACGGTCAGAACGCGTGTCGGGAATCACCGAAAGCCTAGTAATACCAAGTTTGGTTCAAGTGTTATTACGTTATTGTATAATATAATAGATAGTTTTTGGTTAAACTTTAAGTGTCAAGGTCCAATTTGTCCCAAAAATCGTCCGAAACGGTTATCGTTTTGTTTTAGTCCAAAAGTCCAAAATTAGCGTTATTGCTATTATGTTAAATATGTTTTGTTTGCTAAGGTGTCTTTTATTTTCTAACAAAATTTGGGCAGCGCTTCCGCGCCCAAATTCTATGTCCAAAATATAAACACTTTCCCGCTCACAAAACACATATACATACATAACGTTTTCAAATATGTTCTTTTAGCATATTAAGTCCAATACAAGTCACCAATGTGTTCATTTTTACAAAACTCAGTCCCATATGTCGAGTCTTAAAAGTCAGAATGTGTAACCAAATTTCAAACGGCCAAAACGACGATTTTCGGGAAGGACAGCAGGTCGGTGCTGCGCACCTGCCCTGCTGTTCTTCCCCTTTTTGAGTTTTTCTTGCAAAATCGTTTATGTAAGTGATAGATCTTGACATGCAATTGGTATAAACCTTATTAATCATCATTATATCAGTTTATATGTAACTTTTAACCACAAAAACAAAGATTTAACCACCATTTATTAAAATCCCGTTTTTGTATAAAAATGGTTATAAAACTTCATCAAAACTTGTTTTTATAGCTTAGATCAAACATGCAATTGGTTATAATAGTAATATAAGTAAAAAGGAAGAGTTTCTACCGAATGAAAGTGTTTAGATGATGGTCTAGGCGGATTTAGAGCTCCAAAAGTGTAGAAAACGTTTTGTAATCGAAATACTTTGCTTCCTTTTGCTTCCTCTTGATGTTTGGACGATTTTTAATGGTTATTTATGGATTTTAAGGGCTGTAACTTTCTGTATTTGTGATGCTCTTGAGAGAGAAGTAGTGAGAAAATGGTGAGGATGGGAGGAAATGTTAGTGTGTGTGTGTGTGTTTTTGATTTATAAAAATGAAAATGAAAAGAAATGCAAGGGAGGGGGTAATAGAGGTCTAAGAGACTGCCAAAATGCAGTAATAATTGTCAAGATTCGTTTTTGAGTGGTTTGAGTGTTTATAAAATCGAGATAAGGACTAAAAATGTAAAGTTTTTGAATTCTGGCAGCCGGTGCTGCGCACCAAGCAACAGGTGTTGCGCACCGGGCCAACTTTCAGTGTTTTTCTGATTTTTTTTGTTTTTACGTTTTTGCTTCGTTGGACCTTTTTGGTTAACCGAAAGTTCTTAGTTAAGATACGTTGTGAACTTAGGAAAGTTAATTAGGTGATTTCTTGGTATTAGGACTTACATAATTTGATTCCGAAGTTGATTTTTGATTCCGACCCCGATCCGCGCTTAAAGGTTAAAATAAAGTAAACTTTCGTTTTAAGAGTTTGTGTGTGAGTTACATCGAGCTTAGCTTAAGAGTTATGTCTACGTAACCACATAGCACATAAAAATTAGTCATATCGGGCATCAAATAAACACTTAGAGGTTATAAGTTAGCGTTCTCGACCTTAGTTTAGACGGTTGTCACATAAAGTTAGTTTAATAATTATGATTAAAATTATATAGATTTGAATAATTTTTAACAAAACGACATATTTTTTGATGAGTTTTGCATGTAAGCTTACATGTGTAACAGCCTCATATTCACTTTTGCCTATATATATATATATATATATATATATATATATATATATATATATATATATATATATGTCACACCCCGCTAAAGCGGAAACACGGAATGTGAAGAGCTGGAAAATCATTACACAGATCATATAAAACATAACGGTCATCAAGTCATTAATTAAAATAAAAGTGTTTACAAATCCATCCAAGACACAATAATTTAGTACATTGAAACACAATTAAAAGTTCATTAAAAATTCCCAAAATAACTGGCCACGTCTTTTCCCGAAAAGGTTCTCACACAACCGCCTTGACCCGTTCATGCCATGCACCTCATGCTTACACTAATTTCCTGAAACCTAAGATAAAGTGTCAACTACGAAAACGCAGTGAGTGAGTTACAGTTTAAATAGTCGACCAAAATGTAAGTAAAGTATATAAAAGTAGAGGTTTCCATAAAGGAGATTAGCGGAGAAAAGTCGCTTAAAGTTTATATACTTTAAAGTCTAAGTAATGGGCGGACTGGTGCCCTAAGTTTGTAAAGACCAAATATAGTCAAATTTAGTCAAACAGTAGAAGCGTATATCTAACGCTAAAAATTTATAAGTTTATGCGTAAATAACTAATTAGATTTTCTTGTATCAACCTCTTGGCATCTATAACTTAAGTGTTCACACTAATCCGATTATCCAACCGTGAACGGCCCCAACTTCCCGCCTCTCAAACGGAAAGCTAAATAGAACTTAGTAATATGTACTTAGACTGCCATCTAAGCAAGGAACGGTTCTTTCCTAAGTATCGATACCCATAATTACTATACGGCTAAGTAGTTAATAATGTGAAAAGTCTAAGTCTAAATCAGTCGGGCACTAGTAAACTTTATTTTAAAAACGAGAGAGTCGTACGTCCATCACTTAAGATCGTGTTATAGTTCCATCAAGGGTTGGTACGTATACAAGCATCAATAATCAGTTTAGTCAAAAGAGAGAGAGCGACCAGTAATTCTAAATAAAGTCAAATAATTTACGCATAAGAGTTTAAATAGTCGATCAAATAAGTCCAAGTACGAACCAAATGTCAAAGTTTAATAATTCAAAGTCAAAGTTTAATAATTCAAAAGTCAAAGTTTAATAATTCAAAAGTCAAAGTTTGATAGATTGCAATTTGTTTCATAAGGCTTAAAAAAATGCAATTAATCTTATGTTTCCCCCAAATTCATGTAAAACATATATAAAACGAGGGGTTGTAACTCACGTATTTCGAAGAGAACGAGAACTTGGAAACTCGGTCGGAATATGTAAGCCGGGAATCACGGATTGCCTATTAATTACCAAGATGGTTTAATTAGTTGTTATATTATTATGTTCTTATATAATAACATAGATAAAACTTTACTAAACTTTAAGTGTCAAAGTTAAGTATAGTCAAAAATAGTCCGAAAAGGTAATTGTCACGTTTTTGTCCAAAAGTTCGATTTAACGTTTTTGATCATTATATTTTAAGTGTTTTTGCTCGATGAAGCGATTTACAATTTCTGAGGAAATTTGGGCAGCGCTTCCGCGTCCAAATTTCATGCCCAAAAATTGTACCATCACTTCCGCTCACAAATCACCTAAAACACAATATCACATATTTTATAGTTCATTATAGTCCAAATAGTCCAATACAAGTCACCATTATACTTATTTTTATTTGTCTCAGTCCCAATGTGATGTCGGTAAAAGTCCAGAATGTAATCATTATCTTAACACGAGTAAAAAGACGATTTTTCGGGAGGACAGCAGCTCGGTGCTGCGCACCTGGGCACAGGTGCTGCGCACCTAGCTGCTGTCTCAATCCCGTTTTGTGTTTATCTTGCTAAAAACGTTTTGTGACTTAAGGATTTCGACATGCAACCAGTAGATATCTTTTAAAACATCATTTTAACAGTTTCTAAAGTGTTTTTATCCACAGATTCGTGGATCTAATGAATATTTCGATTAAAAACGTTTTTGACCATAAAAAGTCATAGATTTATATAAAAACATATTTTCAACCGTTAGATCTTACATGCAATTGATTATTTATGTAAAAATAGTAAAAATAAAGAAATCTACCGAAGGAAAAGCTCGGATGATGAGTTTTTGGTCGGATTTAAGCTCCAAAAATCCTTACAAGACTAGTCCTTTTTGATAAAAACGATACCCCCTTGCTTCTCTAGTTGACTAGAACGATTTGTATGGATTGAAATGGTGTTTAAGTCACTGGAAATCACTGGAATGGTTGTGTTTTTAGAGAAAAGTTAGAGAGAAGCTAGAGAGAATAAGTGTGTGTGTATGTTTTTATGTTTTGTAAAAGTGAAAATGAAATGGAAAAGAATAGGTGATGATAATCTGCCCTTGGGACTGTTAATTTGCAGTAAAGGGTCGTTTCTAATTGGTTGGTTTGGGTGGTGGATGTGTAAAAACGAGGTAGGGACTAAAACTGAAAATATTTTGAATTCTGGGGTGAGGTGCTGCGCACCTCCACACTAGGTGCGGCGCACCGGGCAAATTTTCAGCCTTTTTCAAATTTTTGTTTTTACGTTATTGCTTCGTTGGACCTTTTCGTTAATTAAAAGTTCTTAAGTATGATAAGTTATAAACTTAGGAAAGTTCAATAGGTGTTTTCTTGGTATTAGGACTTATAATTTGATTCCGGAAGTTATTCCGACACTGGTTCCGACAAAGTATAGACTCAAAAGTTACGAGCTAGAACAGAACGAACACGATAAAAGAGTGACTAACGTTTCGAACAGATTTAATTAATCGAACAAGTACCTGAATTTTGACGGTTGTCACATTCTCCCCGGGTTGAAAGAAATTTCGTCCCGAAATTTAGTGCGTACCATCAGGAAGAAGAGTTCTCGAACAGGTGTGGGTACTTTTGACGGAATTGGTCTTCACGCTCCCATGTGAATTCGTGACCACGTCGAGAGTTCCACCGAACTTTGATTATCGGGATACGGCTTTGCCTAAGTTGTTTGACCTCGCGGTCGACAACTTCGAGCGGTTCCTCGATGAAGTTTAGCTTGTTGTCGATTTTGACCTCGTCAAGAGGGATGACAATGGTCTCATCAGACAGACACTTTTTCAAGTGTGAGACATGGAACACGTTGTGAACATTCGCGAGAGTCTGAGGGAGTTGGAGACGATAGGCAACGGGGCCAATACGCTCAATAACTTCAAATGGACCGGTGTACCTCGGACTCAGTTTACCGCGCTTCCCGAAGCGGACTACCCCTTTCCAGGGCGATACTTTGAGGAGTACTCGGTCGCCAACTTGGAACTCGAGGGGCTTCCTTCGGTTGCCAGCGTAGCTCTTCTGTCGGGTACGGGACGTCTTCAGTCGTTCGCGAATAGTGGTGATCTTGTCGATGGTTGCCTGGACGATATCGAGTCTCGTAAGCTGTTGGTCGCCAGCCTCTAGCCAGCAGAGCGGTGACCGGCACTTACGCCCATTGAGAGCCTCGAATGGTGCACACTTGATGCTGGCATGGTAGCTGTTGTTATAGGAGAACTCGACCAGGGGGAGGTGAGCGTCCCAACTTCCTCCGAAGTCTACTACACATGCCCTCAGCAAATCCTCAAGTGTTTGGATCGTCCTTTCACTCTGGCCGTCAGTCTGAGGGTGATACGCCGTACTGAGGTCTAATTGAGTGCCTAGGGATTTCTGTAGAACGTTCCAGAAACGGGAGGTGAATCGACTATCTCTATCGGAGATGATGGAGAGTGGTGTTCCAGGACGAGAAACGATCTCGTTGATGTAGACTTGAGCGAGTTTCTCCATAGAGTGGTTTTCCTTAATTGGTAAGAAATGAGTGGATTTGGTCAGTCGGTCCACGATTACCCAAATCGTGTCGTTACCCTTAGTCGTACGGGGCAACTTGGTGACAAAGTCCATAGAAATC
>CAJVGC010000589.1:17035458-17133521 GCA_910822075.1 Senecio squalidus
TTTGAAGGTGTTCCAGGGAAGGGCATAGGCGTTGTCTCGGCCTCGAGTTTGGACTACAATGTTCCACCATGATAGAGCTCGACCATGGAATACGCAGGACGCGTACTCCACCTTGTTTGCCTCAGCACATCGGCTGATGTGTAAGACCGATTCGATGCTCTCGAACCACTGGACCAATCCTACAGCACCAGTTGTGCCGTGGAACTCTTTCGGCTTGCATGCCATGAAGCTCTTGTAGGTGCATGGAGGAGGGTTCGGGTGTTGGTGCTGGTTCTGGTTCTGATTCTGATTCTGATTCTGGTTAGTCTGATGTTGTTGTTGCTGTTGCTGATGGTGATTGTTGACATTGGCGTTGATTCCGGCGGTGATCTGGGCGATCATGTTGGGCATCGCCGCGTTCAGCTGTTCAGCGACTTGTTCGGCAATGATGCTAGCATTGGTGCGAGGAGCCATGATTCTACAATCAGAAGAACAGATTTAGTTTAGAACGCACGAATGGAAAGTGATAAGAATATAATTCAAGCGTCCATAGGTAGTTATAACACGAGATAAAATGACTGATCAAGTAGTACACGCAAGATTAGAATCCAAGAGATAGAATTATAATGATCACAACAAGTACAAGGTTCACAAGATATGACAAACATAAAGTTAAAAGATAGAAATTTCATAGATAATAGAGTTGGTACAAATACTGAACTGAGAATAATGTCACAATACATAATAAAGGATAATAAAGTCTACGTCGTGTACAAGGAGAAAATTACGACTAGACCGAGCACAATACAAATGAAGCATAACTAATGGGGCCTATCCAGGAACATCTTCGCTGCCATAACCACAATCAACGTGCCCATCACCAGGCACATACCGATAAGGCGCTGTACAGTACGGGCCGTAGCTCGGGTCGATGCGATGAATCGCAACGCCTGCTCCGACAACCGTTCAGCGGAGTCGGTAACCTCACTGATGAGGTGTCCCTGGTTCTGGGTCTCCTGAGCCAATCCCCGCACTTCGCGGTGCAAGTGAAGGAATGCGGCCGGTGGGGGAGGTTGAAGGGTAGGAGGCATTCTCTGCCTTGCGGCCTCAGCGTCTCTGGCGCGCTGCATTTCTTCAAGCTCGAATTGTCGCTCCCAGGAGTAGTGGTCCATGGTAGGGTTCCGTGGGGCCTCTGGTGGGTGTCCGAACGGTAGGTGCGATGGGATAGGCTGGGATGGTCCCTCCTGACGGGCAGCCATCCTGTCCGGCAACCGGCCCGGGAGGATGACCTGCTTTCGCGCGGTCAACCTGGTACGTGGGCCTCGGTAGTGAAGGGTGGCAGCAACGGGTACCGGAGGAGGTGGCGGTGGCACAACCCTCGGGCTGGACCCGATGCTACTAGAAACAGCCATGGAGGTGTCCTCCGTGGGATCGGTGGTCTGGTGTCGCTGGCTCTCCAAAGCGGTACGGCCCTCGGAAGGCGACGCGGCTCTCGGTAAGGAGCGAGACTGAGAGTGCGACGGTGAAAGCGATCGGGATGACTGAGACATGACGAATATGTGAACAATGAGTTTCGTGAGTACTAGAAGACACAAGGAAATGATAAAGGAAATGTGTAATGAAATGCATGTACGGGTCAGTCGCGTGAGAATCGGGAAAAGACTGTACCGGGAATTTTGACTCAAAACCGTTAACATTAGTAATTACGTTCCGTCCTTGCATAATTTCTTTTGAACTAGGCATGGGTGATCAGGCCATGCGTAGTTGAAAATAAATATGCAATCGCGAAATTAATTCTCTAAAGTTTAGACCCATAAATTATTTTCCGAAAAGTCTTGGTTATAGTTTGGTTTCGAAAACTTTTGAAAAAATTTTAAAACCGTTTTTCTCTATAACCTGTGCTCTGATACCAAGTCTGTCACACCCCGCTAAAGCGGAAACACGGAATGTGAAGAGCTGGAAAATCATATCACAGGTCATATAAAACATAACTGTCATCGAGTCATTAATTAAAAATAAAAGTGTTTACAAATTCATTCAAACGACCAAGATACGATAATTTAGAACATTGTTACACGACAAATAAGTTTCACTAAAAATTCCCAAAATAATGGCCAAGTCTTTTCCCAAATAGGTTCTCACACAACCGCCTCGACCCGTCCATGCCATGCATCACGTGCTTACACTAATTTCCTGAAACATAAGATAAAGTGTCAACTACGAAAACGCAGTGAGTGAGTTACAGTTTAAATAATCGAACAAAATGTAAGTAAAGTATATAAAAAGTAGAGGTTTCCTTAAAGGAGGTTAGCGGAGAAAAGTCGCTTAAAAATTTGTATACTTTAGAATCTGAGTAACGGGCGAGCTAGTGCCCTAAGTTTGTAAAGACCAAATAGAGTCAAATTTAGTCAAATAGTAGAAGCGGATAACAATCGCTAAAAGTTTATAAGTTTATGCGTAAGTAACTAATTAGATTTTCTTGTATCAACCGCTTGGCATCTATAACTTAAGTGTTCACAACTAATCCGATTATCCAACCGTGCGGCCCCAACTCCCCGCCTCTCAACGGGAAATTAAACTGATCTTAGTAATATGTACTTAGACTGCCATCTAAGCAAGGAACGGTTCTTTCCTAAGTATCGATACCCATAATTACTAACGGCTAAGTAGCTAATAGTGTGAAAGTCAGAGAAACAGAACATCGGGCACTAAGTAATTTAATTTTATTTAAAAGAGAGAGAGAGAGATCTATCACTTAAGAAACATGTCATAGTTCCATCAAGGGTTGGTTACGCATACAAGCATCAATAATTAATTTAGTTGAAAGAGAGAGAGAGAACCAATAAGTTTAAGTAGAGTCAAATAATTTACGCATAAGAGTCAAATAGTCGATCAAAAGTCAAAGTTTTAATAAGTCAAAAGTCAAAGTTTTAATGTATTGCAATTTGCTTCATGAGGTTTAACATGCAATTAATCTTATGTTTCCCCCAAATTCATGTAAAAACATATATAAAACAAGGGGTTGTAACTCACGGATTGCGAAGAGGACGAGAACTCGGAAACTTGGTCGGAATATGTGAGCCGGGAATCACGGATCGCCTAATGATTACCAAGATAGTTTAATTAGTGGTTATATTATTATGTTCTTATATAATAATATAGATAAGCTTTATTAAACGTTAAGTGTCAAAGTCAAGTATAGTTGAAAATAGTCCGAAAGGTAATTGTGTCGTTTTTGTCCAAAAGTCCGATTTACCATCTTAGATTATTAGGCCTTAGGTGCTTTTGCTCGCTGAAGTGATTTTACAATTTCTAAGGAAATTTGGGCAGCGCTTCCGCGCCCAAATTTCATGCCCAAAAATTGTACTACCACTTCCGCTCACAAATCACCTAAAACACGATATTAAATACATTATAGTTCATTTTAAGTCCAAAAAGTCCAATACATGTCACCATTATACTTGTTTTTATTTGTTTCAGTCCCACAATGATATTGGTAAAAGTCCAGAACATATATATAACTTTTAATCGGGTAAAACGACGATTTTCGGGAGGACAACAGCTCGGTGCTGCGCACGTGGACACAGGTGCGGCGCACCTAGCTGCTGTCTCAATCCCGTTTTGTGTTTTTCTTGCTAAAAACGTTTTGCGACTTAAGGATTTCGACATGCAACCAGTAGATACCATATAAAATAAAGTTTTCACAGTTTCTAAACAACTTTTAACCACAAAAATGTAGATCTAAGTACTATTTAGATAAAATCGTTTTTGTGAGGAAAGTGGCATAAAACTTCATAAAACTTATCTTTGTTGTTTAGATTGAACATGCAATTAGTAAATATCCTTTAAGACATCATTTTAACAGTTTCAAAAGTGTTTTTATCCACAGATTCGTGGATCTAAAGAGTATTTCGATTAAAAACGTTTTTGACCGTAAAAAGTCATAGATTTATGAAAAATCATATTTTTAACCGTTAGATCTTACATGCAATTGAATATTTGTGTAAGAATAATAAAAGTAAAGAGATCTACCGAAGGAAAAGCTTAGATGAAGAGTTTTGGTCGGATTTGAGTTCCAAAAATCTTTACAACCGTGGTCCTTTTTTGAAATAACAACACTCCTTGCTTCTCTTGAGGTTTGGAACGATTTGTATGGTTTAAATATCGACTTTAATGATGAAATGCTTCTGGGAATGAAGGTGTTCTTGAGGGTTTTTAGAGAGAAAAGAGTATGTGTGTGTTTTTAGTTTTTGTAAAAATGAAAGTGAAATGAAAAGAAAAGATAATGGGGGTGATTAATTCTGGCCTTGGGACTTTTGTTGGCAGTAAAAGGGACGTTTTTGATAGGTCAAAATGGGTGGTGGGTTGTAAAAACGAGTAAGGGACTAAAATTGTAACATTTTTGAATTTCTGGCGCGAGGTGTTGCTCACCACTGCACTAGGTGCGGCGCACCGGGGCATTTTCAGCCTTTCCAAAATTTTCGTTTTTGCGTTATTGATTCGTTGGACGTTTTTTTGTTAATTATAAGTTCTTAGTTATGATAAGTTATGAACTTAGGAAAGTTCAATGGGTGTTTTCTTGGTATTAGGACTTATAATTTGATTCCGAAAGTTATTCCGACACTGGTTCCGGCAAAATATAAACTCGAAAGTTACGAACTAGATTAAAGCGAACGAGACAAGGAAGTAAATAACGTTTCGAACAGATTCAATTAATTGAACGAGTACCTGAAATTTGACGGTTGTCACAGGGTAAGGGGCCTCACGGTTAGTAATTCGGTTTAGTGTGAACACTTAAGTTATTATGCCAAGTAGTCGTTATACATGAATTCAATCAATAGTTTACTTATCTTGCGCGTATAGAGTTATACGACTTCCGCAACATTCTTTCAAACAACTGTATTGGATCGAACTGCCTTTGAACAACTTTTATGGATCGAACTATCTTTTGAACTACTTTTATGAATGGAAACTATTCTGTAAGTATTGTTCTACTTTTAGAAACTTATAGGTATTGATATACTTAACTTAAACCCTTTTTAGTCGAGGACTAGAAAACTGTAACTCACTCACTACTTTATTGTAGTTGACACTTGATCTCTTGTTTCAGGAAACCAAATGTAAGACACGAAGTGCATACTGTGGATGGGTCAGGCATGTCATGTGAATTCAAGGATTGGGAAAAGACCTATTTTATCATTTTGGGAATTTGTTAAACGCTTAATTATTTACTTTTGTTATGCAACTCGTTAAATACTTGGTTATTTCATCTTGTAAACTCATGTTTTGTTATTCGAAATGACTTGAAACCGTATGTTGTATCTATAACTCGTGTAATGATATCTTTGCTCTTCACATCCCGTGTTTCCGCTTTAGCGGGGTGTGACATATATATATATATATATATATATATATATATATATATATATATATATATATATATATATATATATATATATATAATCAGTTTTGTTTTGTGCCCTGAGATCCTTGTTGGGGTTGCACTGTTTTCTAATATAAGTTGCCTTTTCAAAATATATATATATATATATATATATATATATATATATATATATATATATATATATATATATATATATATATATATATATATATATATATATATATAGGTGAGTTCAAATAGGCATCACTAAATAAATGAGAACCATAGGAACCATTTTTTAACCAATCACTTAAAACCCACTTTAAATTCATAATTAACTTTAAATTAACATATCTAGAGTATAACTAGGTTTTAGGAAAAACTAAATACACCATTAGAACAAGCATTTAATTATCTTTCCAACGAGCACCCACTTGATATACTTTTGACGACTTTTTTTTTTTTTTGGTGGGTTTCGATATATACACTGGTGTATATATTAATATACACCAGTGTATATACTTTGTTGCCAAAAACACATTTGAACCATATATTCACTAATGAATACATATGTATACACAAGTGAATACACTTCTATTCACCGGTGTATAAACTAGTTCGTGACCTACATTCTAACCATATATTCACCAGTGAATACATATGTATACACAAGTGTATAAGATGGTATTCATCAGTGTATATACGCAGTTTTTGAAAAATTCTGAATTTGTAGTATATACACCGGTGTATATATCGGAACCAACCAAAAAAAAAAAAAAAAAAAGTCGTCAAAATTTAAAAAGTTTATCATTTTCTAAAAGAGAATAAAATAGTCGTTCTAACTGTATATTTTTTATTTCGTAAGAGTGTATAATTTTAAAGATATTTAGTTTTTAAAATGAAGTGGGTTTTGTTAAATGATTGGTTAAAAAGTGGTTCCTATGGTTGCTAAATATAAACAATATACCTAAAAAGCATGTTTGAGCAATATACCTAAAAAGCATGTTTGAGCAACGATTGTCAAACACGAAGGTGAGGTGATATCAACCTTGGATCTCCTGTGATGATCACAGTGCAAACCCAACAAGCTCTTGACGAACCTAGGGTGATCAAGGTTGAAGATGAAAGCAAGAGTATATGAACTCTGTTTAAGCTTTTGTGTGTGTGTTGAAGTGAGATAAGATGATGGTTGAGACTATGTATTTATATGACCAATTTCAAGTATATGGAACGTCCATCAATTAATGACGATCATGAATACTTAAACTGCCTTAGTAATCAATCACTGATATACTAATCGTCTTCTATCTTTATTATTGTATGCGACGCCTCACTATTATGACAGTAGTAAAGTGGTTGTCAAGCGTCATTATGACTGTCGTCAAAGGCAAAGGGAAGCACCTTCAAATGACAGGCGATGGCATGACAAGCATTAACAATCTAAGACAACCTGACAGGCGGTACAACTTGACAAGTGATGACAGATGTCGACCACCTGACAGGCGATGACAGCCTGACAGGCGATGACATACAGGCGGTACAACTTGGCGAGCAATGACAGGCAGGCGATGACAGACAGGCGATGATATACAGGCGGTACAACTTGGCGAGCAATGACAGGCAGGCGATGACAGCCTGACAGGCGATGACAGACAGGCGATGGCATACACGCGGTACAACTTGGCGAGCAATGACAGGCGTTGACAAATGTGATACAACCTGATAGGCGCTCAATAAAAGCCCATGTTTGTAATCCCTACTAACCTCATCATGCCCCCGAGTTAGGATTTGCCAAAACAATCGATTTGCAAGTCGTAACTATTGTCACTCGTGTAAGTCTGCGTTCTACTTTTTTTTTTTTTTCTTTTTTTTTTTTTGATCGATTTGGAGTTCGTCGCCAAGGGTACCGACGGTATTGGATCATTGCGCAAGCCAGGTACCGGCTGTAATAGCCTTGGTACCGGCGGTAGTGATCGAAAGCGAGGACCGAAAGGCGGGTACCGGCTGTATTAGCCTGGTACCGGCAGCGGATCAAACAGGCACGACAGCCAAAAGTCGGGTACCGAGGCATAGGAGGTACCGGCTGTACCGAATCATAGGGGTACCGGTTGTACCGAATCATAGGGGTACCGGTTGTACCGAATCATAGGGTACCGGCTGTACCAAAGCATAGGTACCGGCGGCCTAGGCCAAGTACCGGCGGTATATACTAGCCGAGTACCGGCTGTTTAGGCCTGGTACCGGCGGTTAAGCCTCGAAGCTGGGTGTCGCGGGTGTTTTGTCCAGGGATTAAACCGGACGCGTTACCAAGAATGTCGGGTACCGGCGGCATGACCTAGTCAGGTACCGGCGGTCTAGCCAAGCCGGGTACCGGCGGTGTTGCCTAGGATTAGCCTTGCTTTGTGTGACATTGTCTAGCTTTGGCCTGCCAAGTGTTGGTGCGGCTTTGAAAAATAATATTTTATTGGATGATCAAGCCAATAACACATTTTTGTATTTTATCATTGTATTATGGATGTTGTGTCCACGACACCGTCTTGGGTGTGCATGATAGTGTGTATATTTGGTTGTGCCTATGACACTTTCTTGAGTGCCCATGGTTCCTTTATATGCCAATGACATAGGTAGATTTGGGTATCTCTTATGTATGCTTCATATTGTGCCTGTGACACTGTGCCAATGGCACTTTTGTTGGTTAACCGTTACTTTGTTTACTCGCAAGGATTGTCGCTTCCCAATGAGAAGTGCTTATCTTTTATCAAGTAGATTAAAAGACGAATATGATTGTATGTTATTTGGCCAGACAAGGTTGTCTTTCTTGGCTTCATACATGTTATATTGAACTATGTTCTTAGTTGTGTACGTGCGCATGCGTGTTCAAGTTGTAACAGTGTACATAATGAAAGTGCATGGTTGGCTTTAGACTGAGATGTCTATTGTGGCCTTATGCTTTTTGTATTGAATCCTTACTTCAATATTTATTTATTTATGGAAATGCCATAGAAAAATGATATTGTGCGATAATATTGGGATACAAGATCAGACCAAATGTTATTATTGCCAATTTCATACATAACCATGACATTCCATGTGCTTGGAAACATTTATTGAAAACATAAAAGAAAAAATGACAGTAAAGACTATCGCACCTAGATAGGTCAGTTCATATTAGCTCCCTCGTGTATCATGAAGACATGGCCATCAGGTGGTCCGGGGTGTTTTGTGTCTTCCCCCTTCTTTTGCCAGGCATAATTCTTCTTAGGTGGATTTTTATTTGCTTGCTGCTTAGCGCCAGGGACAAGGTGTTCTAGCTTGCCTTCTTCCAAAGCCCGCCTGATTTCCCTTTTGAGCTCTCTACAAACATTTGTGTCGTGTCCATGGTCTTCATGGAAATCACAGTATTTATTCATGTTTTTCGTACCTGACCTATTCTCCATCTGGGGTGGAGGTGTGAAGGTAGCGCCCACCTGCTCTGTTATCAATATTTCTTTTGGTGTTTTTCAAAGAGCAGGCTCAGACGCATGTTTATCGTATGGGCCAAACCTCCTGTTGCTCCTTTCATCTCGCCGAGTGTCGGTCCATGACCTGCCGCCTACCTCTCTTGTCAGGGAGACAGTTTTCTTTGACCTTAGATAGTCATATGCCCTGTCCGTGGCTTCTTTGAAAGTAACTGGAGTTCTCTTGATTAACTTTTCTTGAAGTTGTCCTGGAAGTAGGGAAAGAGTAAAACCAGAAATTTGTTGACTCTCTGGTAACATGGCGATCTTCTGGAATTCTTGTGTGTATCGCTGGATAAATTCACGCAACCCCTCTCCTTCTTTTTGACGTATCAAATGAGCCTCTATATGAGTTCTATGTTGCTTATTTTTTTGTACAAATTGAGTCACAAACCTGGCTTTTAGATCTGCGAAATCTTGAATACTCCTCTCAGGCAAGTCAGCAAACCAATCACGAGCGAAACCTTGTAATGTTTCAGGGAACATGTGGCAAGCGACTGGGTCCAACCATTTCTCCGTCATAATAGCCTGTTCAAACAGAGCAAGGTGGTCATCTGGATCTCGAGTACCGTCGTAAGTACCAACAACGGACGGGACTTTTTGCTTATCTGGGAGTGGGAATCTGGCAACCCAGTCACAGAACTTTGAACTAACCACTGACAAAGGCATAGTGGCTGCACGAGGTGGAACTGTTGCTGTCACTAGGGTTTGCAAGACTCTGAGCATGTCGTTAGATGTATCCTGTGGTAGAGGTGTTGGTGGGGTGTGTGTGCTTGGTTGCCTTAGCCGCTCCAGGAGTTGTGACAACGAATCCACTAACTGTACGGGCGCTGGCTGAGGCGTTGGGCGCAATGCCTCCACTAACTGTGACAACAGATCTGACGAAGCAGGTGGTGGTGGGGGTGGTGGTGGCTGAGTGCTCTGAGCCAACCTTCTAAGCAGTTCCACAATGGGATCCTCCTGAACCCCTTGAGTAGCAGGTTGGGAAGCCATCGAAACAGGTTGTCTTACAAGATCCGTGCCATCCTCCTGAGAGCTTGTCTCGTGGGACAAAAGAGGCTGAAATGGAGGGATGGATGTCACTGGTGGTGGTGAAGTAAACATACTTGTTCCAGCCAGCCTTGTGGAAAAAATGGGACTTGTTAAAGAGGGATACCCCCGTGTCGTCCTTAGATCCGACACTGTATACTCAGAATCGACGTATGATTCTGAGATTGTGGTATGAACAGGTGAAGTCATCACCGCTTCCGGTGCAGTGGTAATCACAGTAGTGGTTATTTCTGGCGCTGAAGAACTGATCTGCGATGGATGTGTTGCCTCCATGGAAACGGTTGATTACTCAGGAAAAAAAAAAGAAATTTGGAAAAGTGAAACGCCGTTTAAAAAACGTGTCCCACGGATGGCGCCAATGTATGAGCAACGATTGTCAAACACGAAGGTGAGGTGATATCAACCTTGGATCTCCTGTGATGATCACAATGCAAACCCAACAAGCTCTTGACGAACCTAGGGTGATCAAGGTTGAAGATGAAAGCAAGAGTATATGAACTTTGTTTAAGCTTTTGTGTGTGTGTTGAAGTGAGATAAGATGATTATTGAGACTATGTCTTTATATGACCAGTTTCAAGTATATGGAACGTCCATCAATTAATGACGATCATGAATACTTAAACTGCCTTAGTAATCAATCACTGGTATACTAATCGTCTTCTATCTTTATTATTGTATGCGACGCCTCACTATTATGACAGTAGTAAAGTGGTTGTCAAGCGTCATTATGACTGTCGTCAAAGGCACAGGGAAGCACCTTCAAATGACAGGCGATGGCATGACAAGCGTTAACAATCTAAGACAACCTGACAGGCGATCGCCTGACAGGCGGTACAACTTGACAAGTGATGACAGATGTCGACCACCTGACAGGCGATGACAGCCTGACAGGCGATGACGGCCTGACAGGCGATGACAACCTGACAGGCGATGGCATACAGGCGGTACAACTTGGCGAGCAATGACAGGCAGGCGATGACAGCCTGACAGGCGATGACAGACAGGCGATGGCATAAAGGCGGTACAACTTGGCGAGCAATGACAGGCAGGCGATGACAGACAGGCGATGGCATACAGGCGGTACAACTTGTCGAGCAATGACAGGCGTTGACAAATGTGATACAATCTGATAGGCGCTCAATAAAAGCCCATGTTTGTAATCCCTACTAACCTCATCAAAGCACATGATATATGTGAAGAAAACGATAGTCATGTGGTTAACAATGGTTTGATAACAATAGTCCAAAGCCATTAAAAAATCACAGTTATTCACTCTTCTGAATAAGATTTTCTTAATTAGTCTTCTTTTTATGTTATATTAATTCATATAATATGATCCAAGTAGCATATCGACTGGCGATTTCCTTAATTAGTCTTTCTTTTTGTCACACCCCGCTAAAGCGGAAACACGGAATGTGAAGAGCAAAGAATCATTTCACGAGTTATACCAAAAGTCAACGGTTCAAGTCATATAAATTGAGATTAAAAAGGTAACCATGTTCGAAAATACAACCAAGATCCATGAGTATAAAACGACAATACATAATAACGTATTTTAATAAAATTCCCAAGTATCAAAGTCTTTTCCCGCATTACTCTTCACATAACTAGCTTGACCCGCCTGAGCAATGCTCTTCATAACTTATGCTTAATTCCTGAAACATGAGATAAAGTGTCAACTACGAAAACGTAGTGAGTGAGTTACAGTTTATGAATTGAAGAAAAGTTCAATTTAAAAGTTTATAAGAGTCCGAGACGAATTCAAAGTTTTATAAAAACTCAAGGGTCACTCGGGGTCAAAGAAGTTCAAGATAAGATCAGATACTACAAAATTCGAGAATAACTTAATTAAATTAAGTGCTTAAAATTCAAGAATAACTTAGTTTCAAATAAGTTTAAGTATGATCAAAGTGTAAGTAAAGTATATAAAAGTAGAAATTTCCAAAAAGGAGATTAGCGGAGAAAAGTCGCTTATAGAATTTATATACTTTAAGCAAAAATCTAAGTAACAGGCGAATCGGTGCCCTAAGTTTGTAAAGACCAAATAGAATCAAATTTAGTCAAATAGTAGAAGCGGATAACAATCGCTAAAAATTTATAAGTTTATGCGTAAGTAACTAATTAGATTTCTTGTATCAACCTCTTGGCATCTATAACTTAAGTGTTCACACTAATCCGATTATCAACCGTGCGGCCCCAACTCCCCGCCTCTCAAACGGGAAGTTAAAAGAGAAACTCAGTAATATGTACTTAGACTGCCATCTAAGCAAGGAACGGTTCTTTCCTAAGTATCGATACCCATAATTACTATACGGCTAAGTAGTTAATAGTGTGTAGAGACTAAGAATAAGTGGGCACTAAGTAGTTTTGTTTTAAAAGAGAGTGAGACAACATCACTTAAGAAACGTGTTATAGCTCCATCAAGGGTTGGTTACGCATACAAGCATCAATAAATAGTTGAGTCAAAAGAAACGAACCAATAAATACAAATAGAGAAAAATGTTTTACGCATAAGAGTTAAATAGTCAAAGTTAAATAAGTCAAAAGTCAAAGTTTAATAAGTTGAAAGTCAAAGTTTAATAAGTCAAAAGTCAAAGTTTAATAAGTCAAAAGTCAAAGTTTAATAAGTCAAAAGTCAAAGTTTAATAAGTCAAAAGTCAAAGTTTAATAAGTTGAAAGTCAAGGTTTAATAAGTCCAAAGTCTAAGTTTAATAAGTCAAAAGTCAAAGTTTAATAAGTTGAAAGTCAAAGTTTAATAAGTCAAAAGTCAAAGTTTAATAAGTCAAAATAGTCGTACAAGTTTCACAAAAGGTTTGATCTCATGTTTCCCCCAAAAAGAGTACTTAGAATGTAAGAGTAGAGAGGGGTGTAACTCACGGGTTGCGAAGATAAGAACTTGGAAGAATGGTCGGAAATAAGAGCCGGGAATCACCGAATGCCTAAGGATACCAAGATTTATTCAAGTGTTATTATTATATTAAGTTATTAACCTAATATATAATGAATGAAATTTGTGTTATATTCTGTAATATAAGTAAATTTTTAGTCAATCTTTAAGTGTCAAAGTCCATTTTGCCCAATATTGACCGAAACAGTTAACGTTTTGTTTTAATCAAAAAGTCCAAAGTTGATGTTATTGTTGTTATGTTAAATATGTTTTGTTTGCCAAAGTGTTTTATATTTCCTAACGAAATTTGGGCAGCGCTTCCGCGCCCAAATTCTATGTCCAAAAATATTAACCACTTTCCCGCTTACAAAACACATATACAACATAACGTTTTCAAACGTGTTTATCTTAGTCAATTAAATCCAATATAAGTCACCAATAAGTTCATTTTTACAAAACTCAGTCCTAAATGTCAAGTCTCAAAGGTCAGAACGCGTAACCAAGTTTTAAACGGCAAAACGACAAATTTTCGGGAAGGACAGCAGGTCGGTGCTAAGCACCTATGCATAGGTGCGCAGCACCTACCCTGCTGTTCTTCCTATTTTCGAGTTTTTCTTGCAAAATCGTTTATGTAAGTGATAGATCTTGACATGCAATCGGTGTAAACCTTATTAATCGTCATTATATCAGTTTATGAGGAACTTTTAACCACAAAATCAAAGATTTAACCACCATTTATTAAAAACCCGTTTTTGTATAAAAATGGTTATAAAAGTTCATCAAAACTTGTTTTTATGGTTTTGATCATACATGCAATGATTTAGATTGATAATATAAGTAAAAAGGAAGATTTCTACCGGATGAAAATGCTTGGATGTTGTTTTGGAAGGATTTAGAGCTCCAAAAGTGGTAGAAAAAGCTTGAAACCGAAATTACTTTGCTCCTCCTTGATTGCTTTGATGGTAAAACGATTTTTGTTGAATAAAATATTGGTTTAGGTGGCTGGAAAATCACTGGAGATGGTGGTGTTTGAGATGTTCTTGAGAGAGAAATGAAGAACATATGTGTGTGTGTGTTTAAGAAAATGAAAATGAAAGAATTAAAAGAGAAAATGGGTTCTAATGATGGTATGGGGGTTTGGGTCTGTCAAAAACCAGTAATGGAGTGTTTTAAAACGTTTTTGATTGGTAGTTCATGTTTATAAAAACGAGACAACAACAAAAATACAAGAATTTGAAATCTGGTGACCTGGTGCTGCGCACCGGGCATAAAATCAGTATTTTACTGATTTTTCGTTTTTGCGTTTTAGCTTCGTTGGACCTTTTTGTTAATTGAAAGTTTTTAAGTATGATTTGTTATGAACTTAGGAAAGTTCATTAGTTGTTTTCTTGGTATTAGGACTTATATAATTGATTCCGGGAGTGATTCCGACACTGTCGCGTATCCGGCTATTGATCAGTTAAAGGTAACGGTAGACAATAAGAGAGACATGGAGCATAGATTGTACCTAGAATTTGACGGTTGTCACATTCTCCCCGGGTTGAAAGAAATTTCGTCCCGAAATTTAGTTCGTACCCTCATGGAGGAATGTCCTGGAACCGATGTGGATATTTCTGACGGATTTGGTCCTCACGTTCCTACGTGAGATCATGACTACGTCGAGAATCTCCACTGGAACTTGATGATGGATGAAAGACTTGCCTGAGTTATTTGACCTACCGGTCAACAAACTTAAGCGGTTCATCAAAGAGTTGGAGTTCGGCATCGATTTTGACCTTGTCGAGGGGGTTGACAATGGTCTCATCAGATAGATGCCTCTCGAGGGTGATGCATGGAAATATGTATGTATGAACGTTTGAAGGATTCAGGTGGGACTGAAGGCGATGAGCGGTCGGACTAACTCGTCCTAAGACTTAGTTTGGACTGGCGTACCTAGGGCTCAGTCAGCCGCTTTCCCAGAAGCAGGCTATCCCTCCCCATGGCGATACCCTGGGAGGTACTCGATTGCCATCTTGGGACTCGAGGGTTTTCTTCTGGTTGGTTACGTTGCTTTTCTGACGGGCACGGGGTACTTTCAGTCTTTCACGGATGAAGGGAGGCGTCGGACCTTGCAAGTCGTCAATTGTTAGCTTCTAGCCAACAGAGCGGTGACCGACACTTGCGTCCCAATAGGTATTGAGGGGTTCGCTCTTGGTGCTGGCACGGAAGTTGTTGTCATAGGTGAACTCAGGGGAGGTGAGTATCTCAACTCCCTATGAAGGTAACTACACGCGCTCTCAGCATTTCATCAAGCGTTTGGATCGTCCTTCTGACCATCGGTCGGAGGGTGGTAAGCAGTGATGAGGTCTAGTCGTGTCCCTAGCGATCCTCTGGAGGGCATTCCAAAGAGGACGGGGCGCAGATCGACTATCCTTATCGGCGGTGATGAGGAGAGGGGTTTTGATATTTCGCCTTGACTTTGGGGTGAGTGGGGCACTTGGTTATGTGCAAGGCGGTATCCCTTTTTCCACGACTGGCCGCCATCAATATTCTCGGGAATCCTCGTACAACACGTCGGATTCCGGGTGGATGGAAAATCGAGATCGGTGGCCCTCGTCAAAAGGAGTTCACGACGATTCTCAGATTCTGGATTTCATGCTCGGTCATTGACGCAGTGGGTTACGTTTAGTCTGAGTCCGAATTCCTTCATGGTTGATAACATAATCAGGGAAATGTACTTCTCGGAGCCCAAATTCACGCTTTGAGAATTTGGCGTACGATTTCCGACTTCTGGGGAGTTCTTAGAATGAGCTTAAGGTGTGTCACGTGATTTTCCTTGTTCCTGGAGTATATGAGAAAGTCGTTTATGAATATGATTACGAATCTGTCCAGGTATGGCCCACACACTCTATTCATTAGATCCATGAATACTGTTGGTGTGTTGACTAGGCTAAATGGCATGACGGGGATTCGTAATGTCCGTATCGAGTTCGAATGATGCCTTAGAAATGCCGGTTTTACTGACACGAACCTGATGATAATCTGGGCGGAGGTCTACCTTTGAGATGCAAGTTGCCTCCAGCAACTTATTCGAATAGGTCGTCGATCCTCGGGGGTGATTATCGGTTCTTGTCGGTCAGCTCGTTAGGTTCGCTTATAATGGGTGTACAGGCGGAGGGATCCGTCTTTCTTGTTGATAGGGGAAACTCGGGGCTCGCCAGGGGGCGAACTTGAGCGGACAGGGTCATGGTTTAGAAATTCTTGCAGTTGCTTTGGCAGCTTTTGCATTTCGAGTGGTGCCAGACGGCATGGTGTCTTGGCGACCGGTGTTGTGCCAGGAACGAGGTCTATACGGAATTTCAACTTGTCAATGCGGCGGTAACCCAGGAAAATCCTCAGGGAAGACTCTGGGCGGTCCTTGACTACAGGAATGTCTTGGACTCGGCTTTCCTTAGGTTTACGTCTGGTGACATGGGCGAAGGGTGCGTCGTAGTCCTTCTCGAGGTACTTGCACATTTTCAAGGAAGACATGATGCGAAGTCGTCGTCCAGGTTTATCCCTTTGGACGACGAGAGTTTGACTCCCTGAAAAAGAGGGATACAGATGAGTTTGCCGAAACAAACGGTCTCGGTTCGAATATGAGATAACCAGTCCCTTTTGACGATAACGTCAAAACTTTCCAGTTCGATAGGAATGAACTTGATGGGGAAATTTCGTCGGGTAAGCATGGTGAACCTCCTAAGATTGTATTCATAGCTTCGAGCTCTTGACCGTTGGCATATTCGATAGTGAGTTACCCTTAAGAGCTTTAGATCCCAGGTAAATGAGGGGTCTAAATTCTACGGAGACAGAGCTTCTTTCAGCTCCTGTATCGAATAGCATGGAAGAAGGATGGAAGTTGATAGGGAAACGTACACGTAACGGTACTGGGGTCCGGACGTGCTTCATTGGCTGTGATTCCGAGAGTATAGAAAGCTTTTGTGGTATTCGCTATGGGCCAAGTCCCACGGATGTGTTGGTTGCTTGTTATTGTTTCTCCTTGTGGGCTAATGATGAATATTCCTTTTCTCATTTCCCCCTTCGCTGGATGCGGTTTGGAGGGATAGGGAGGTTGTTGGTTCCAAGGTCCTTGTCCTTATCCTGTTGGGTTGGTACAGGAGGGTGAAGGGGTTTATTGTTTCTGGGGTGTTCACCTTCTTCTCGCTCGATGGTGGCTGGGAAGGAGGGGAGGCTATGGCCAGGGTCGTACTCCGGGTAGTCGACGTTGGGGTTGTCGTCCCCGAAAATTCCGTTGTTGATCCCATCGATGATCTGGGCGACCGTGCTTGGGAGTGCCGCTTTGAACTGCGCAGTTATCTGCTCAGCCATAAGGTCAACGCGGCTTCTCTTGGGCGGCATGGTTCCACAATGGAAAGGAGGAATTAGTTTAGGGCGTACGAATAGGAAATTGCGATAAGAATTTAACTCAGGGGTTAATAGTAACCAATACACAGGAGTAATATGAACGGATAATTGGTACATGCACGATGATGATTTCAAGTGATAACAATAGAATGGTCCAGCGACGATGTCCGGGTTCACACGAGGACGGCGAGTATAGACGATAAGGATAGAGGATTTCCATTAATAATAATACTAAGAAGTCAAGTACATAGTTCGGAATAAGAAGAGAGAGTACGAGTACGTTACAAGGAAACAGAAATGAGAATGGCCTTGGGTGGTGTTCACGGGAAAGTTACAACTCGAGCCTTTGGTACAAATACAAGGGAAATCTGATTAATGACGCCTTCCTAGGAACATCTTGGCGACAATAACCGCCAATAGAGTCCACATGATCAAACACGTCCCAACGAGACGCTGCACAGTTCGTGTCGTGGCTCGGGTCGATGCGATGATTCGCAACGACTGCTCGGACAACTGATGCGCAACATCGGTGACTTCGCTGGTGAGGAGCCCTTGCTACTGGGTCTCCTTTGCAAGTCCCCGAACCTCCTGGTGGAAGTGGAAGAATGCAGCTGGCGGGGGAGGCTGAAGGGAAGGTGAAATCATAGGTCGGGAGAGTCTGGCCTCCTGGGCACGTCGTCTCTCCTCTAGGAACTGGCGTTCCCAATGGTTTCAATCCATGGTCGGTATATGGAGAGGAGTGGGTGGAGACGGATAGGACTGTTGTCCGGTAATCCGATCAGGCAGACGGTCAGGGTGGATGATCTGCATACGCGCGGTCAATCTTAGAGTGGGGTCCTTAGGACGGCGGCGATGCTGTAGCGGCGCTGGTGGAGGAAGGGGTAGTACAGTCCTCGGGCTGGATCCGCTACTGCTGCTGCTCGCCATCGACGTATCCTCCGTCGGGTCGGTCGTCTGGTGACGTTGACTCTCGGAGGCCGTGTGGCCCTTTGAAGGTTCGCGCAATGGGGAAACGGCTCGGGAGGGAATCGTGACTGAGATCGAAAAGGTGATCGCGAACGGGACGACCGAGACGTGTCGAATCTGCGAACATCGAGTTACACAAGTACGGGGGAAACTAGAAATAGGAAACACATAAGTACATTGCATGCACGGGCCAGTTATGTGAGAATCGGGAATCGATAAGACCGGGAATTTTTTTTCGACCCAAAAACCGTTAACGATAGCAATTCCTTTTTCGTTCTTGCATAATTCATTTTGAACTACGGGTGGTTGATCAAGTCACGCATAGTTGAAAAAGATAATCATGCAATTGCGGAAAATAATATACTAAAGTTTGAACCCGAAAATGATTTTTCTGAAAAGCCTTGGTTATAGTTTTGGTTTCGAAAACTTTTTGAAAGAATTTTTAAAACCGTTTTCACTATAACCCGTGCTCTGATACCAAGTTTGTCACACCCCGCTAAAGCGGAAACACGGAATGTGAAGAGCAAAGAATCATTTCACGAGTTATACCAAAAGTCAACGGTTCAAGTCATATAAATTGAGATTAAAAAGGTAACCATGTTCGAAAATACAACCAAGATCCATGAGTATAAAACGACAATACATAATAACGTATTTTAATAAAATTCCCAAGTATCAAAGGTCTTTTCCCGCATTACTCTTCACATAACTAGCTTGACCCGCCTGAGCAATGCTCTTCATAACTTATGCTTAATTCCTGAAACATGAGATAAAGTGTCAACTACGAAAACGTAGTGAGTGAGTTACAGTTTATGAATTGAAGAAAAGTTCAATTTAAAAGTTTATAAGAGTCCGAGACGAATTCAAAGTTTTATAAAAACTCAAGGGTCACTCGGGGTCAAAGAAGTTCAAGATAAGATCAGATACTTTAAAATTCGAGAATAACTTAATTAAATTAAGTGCTTAAAATTCAAGAATAACTTAGTTTCAAATAAGTTTAAGTATGATCAAAGTGTAAGTAAAGTATATAAAAGTAGAAATTTCCAAAAAGGAGATTAGCGGAGAAAAGTCGCTTATAGAATTTATATACTTTAAGCAAAAATCTAAGTAACAGGCGAATCGGTGCCCTAAGTTTGTAAAGACCAAATAGAATCAAATTTAGTCAAATAGTAGAAGCGGATAACAATCGCTAAAAATTTATAAGTTTATGCGTAAGTAACTAATTAGATTTCTTGTATCAACCTCTTGGCATCTATAACTTAAGTGTTCACACTAATCCGATTATCAACCGTGCGGCCCCAACTCCCCGCCTCTCAAACGGGAAGTTAAAAGAGAAACTCAGTAATATGTACTTAGACTGCCATCTAAGCAAGGAACGGTTCTTTCCTAAGTATCGATACCCATAATTACTATACGGCTAAGTAGTTAATAGTGTGTAGAGACTAAGAATAAGTGGGCACTAAGTAGTTTTGTTTTAAAAGAGAGTGAGACAACATCACTTAAGAAACGTGTTATAGCTCCATCAAGGGTTGGTTACGCATACAAGCATCAATAAATAGTTGAGTCAAAAGAAACGAACCAATAAATACAAATAGAGAAAAATGTTTTACGCATAAGGGTTAAATAGTCAAAGTTAAATAAGTCAAAAGTCAAAGTTTAATAAGTTGAAAGTCAAAGTTTAATAAGTCAAAAGTCAAAGTTTAATAAGTCAAAAGTCAAAGTTTAATAAGTCAAAAGTCAAAGTTTAATAAGTCAAAAGTCAAAGTTTAATAAGTTGAAAGTCAAGGTTTAATAAGTCCAAAGTCTAAGTTCAATAAGTCAAAAGTCAAAGTTTAATAAGTTGAAAGTCAAAGTTTAATAAGTTGAAAGTCAAAGTTTAATAAGTCAAAAGTCAAAGTTTAATAAGTCAAAATAGTCGTACAAGTTTCACAAAAGGTTTGATCTCATGTTTCCCCCAAAAAGAGTACTTAAAATGTAAGAGTAGAGAGGGGTGTAACTCACGGGTTGCGAAGATAAGAACTTGGAAGAATGGTCGGAAATAAGAGCCGGGAATCACCGAATGCCTAAGGATACCAAGATTTATTCAAGTGTTATTATTATATTAAGTTATTAACCTAATATATAATGAATGAAATTTGTGTTATATTCTGTAATATAAGTAAATTTTTAGTCAATCTTTAAGTGTCAAAGTCCATTTTGCCCAATATTGACCGAAACAGTTAACGTTTTGTTTTAATCAAAAAGTCCAAAGTTGATGTTATTGTTGTTATGTTAAATATGTTTTGTTTGCCAAAGTGTTTTATATTTCCTAACGAAATTTGGGCAGCGCTTCCGCGCCCAAATTCTATGTCCAAAAATATTAACCACTTTCCCGCTTACAAAACACATATACAACATAACGTTTTCAAACGTGTTTATCTTAGTCAATTAAATCCAATATAAGTCACCAATAAGTTCATTTTTACAAAACTCAGTCCTAAATGTCAAGTCTCAAAGGTCAGAACGCGTAACCAAGTTTTAAACGGCAAAACGACAAATTTTCGGGAAGGACAGCAGGTCGGTGCTAAGCACCTATGCATAGGTGCGCAGCACCTACCCTGCTGTTCTTCCTATTTTCGAGTTTTTCTTGCAAAATCGTTTATGTAAGTGATAGATCTTGACATGCAATCGGTGTAAACCTTTTTAATCGTCATTATATCAGTTTATGAGCAACTTTTAACCACAAAATCAAAGATTTAACCACCATTTATTAAAAACCCGTTTTTGTATAAAAATGGTTATAAAAGTTCATCAAAACTTGTTTTTATGGTTTTGATCATACATGCAATGATTTAGATTGATAATATAAGTAAAAAGGAAGATTTCTACCGGATGAAAATGCTTGGATGTTGTTTTGGAAGGATTTAGAGCTCCAAAAGTGGTAGAAAAAGCTTGAAACCGAAATTACTTTGCTCCTCCTTGATTGCTTTGATGGTAAAACGATTTTTGATGAATAAAATATTGGTTTAGGTGGCTGGAAAATCACTGGAGATGGTGGTGTTTGAGATGTTCTTGAGAGAGAAATGAAGAACATATGTGTGTGTGTTTAAGAAAATGAAAATGAAAGAATTAAAAGAGAAAATGGGTTCTAATGATGGTATGGGGGTTTAGGTCTGTCAAAAACCAGTAATGGAGTGTTTTAAAACGTTTTTGATTGGTAGTTCATGTTTATAAAAACGAGACAACAACAAAAATACAAGAATTTGAAATCTGGTGACCTGGTGCTGCGCACCACCTAGGTGGTGCTGCGCACCGGGCATAAAATCAGTATTGAACTGATTTTTCGTTTTTGCGTTTTAGCTTCGTTGGACCTTTTTGTTAATTGAAAGTTTTTAAGTATGATTTGTTATGAACTTAGGAAAGTTCATTAGTTGTTTTCTTGGTATTAGGACTTATATAATTGATTCCGGGAGTGATTCCGACACTGTCGCGTATCCGGCTATTGATCAGTTAAAGGTAACGGTAGACAATAAGAGAGACATGGAGCATAGATTGTACCTAGAATTTGACGGTTGTCACACTTTTTATGTTATATTAATTCATCAACTTGCTCTCTTTGTTCTTCCTTTATTGTTTGTTTGTCGCGGCTCACATCTAAAATGATTAAAGATACACACACACATGAGGTCCTATGTGGAGTTCAATTAAGTGACACTTTAATTAACCTGTCTAATTTCTATATTGTAATTGGTTTAAAGGAAAAAAAAGTGTTAGAATTTCAAAGCCTATAATTAACATGGCTTAATCATATTGATCCAAATATGGATGTTAGTACTCGTTTAGATCGACTTTGGACAAAATCCAAATAAAACACCATGGTTTTGGAGAATGATAGAACCATTTGGTTATGACATGAATATTTGTAAGGTAGAGAAACTCTTACACACCATATGGACAACAAGCCATATGTCCGACTTTGAATAATAATCTTGTTATATAATATTTCTCGACAATTCGAGTGGCGAAATCGTTAAAATTCAAACTAAAAAATGAAAAGTAAATTATGAAAAAAATAACCTAAAAATGAAAAGATGGATAGTCATAGATGCGAGCAAATAAAATAAAGTATAGAGTTTGAGATCCCCTTTTGGGAGATTTGTTACACATTTAAGATACGACTAAGGCAAACCTGTATTCATAAAACTACGCTCGAAATTGAGATCCGGATTTTGCCGATTTGTCTCATTAAAACATATTCTCGATTGATTTTTTTTTTCCGGATTTGAGCCGAGGCTTGTTTCGGAGAGTGACGGTGTGCTCCTTGGTATCTGTTGCAATTCTAGTACGTTTTTATTCGAGATTTGATTACAAAGCCATTGAAGTTAATTTCATCAGTTAGCTCCAAACGGTTTTGGGGTTATGACCGAAACAGAGAGCTAATACGATTAAAAAACGAATATTTTTTTTACGCCGATTGGGGTTTGATGAAAGATAGAGACGAGATCAAAACCGCTCTGTTACCATGAAGAATTATATAACCTTTGATTATGACATATTGTTAAATATTTATTGGGTATAGAAATCCTAACACATTCTTTTGGACCTTAAAACTATATGTTGGACTTGGGCTAATAATCTTGTCATCTAATAGGTTTAACATCATCTTGACCTTTATATGTTTAAGAGAAGTTCATTTCGAAATCGCTACAGAACCAAAATAGTCGTTTACGCTATGACATCGAATCGAATCTTATTAGGTATATATTGGATTTTAGAGAGACTATGTTCATGGTCAATTGAAATATATGTCTAACACCATGAAATGACTTTATATATAAAGGAGCAATAGAAACTGAATTTGATTGTTATCTTTTAGGCTTAAATTCGTCCAAGACAAACAAATTCATCATGTACATTTGTTATATGTTATGTACTCTTTTTCATTAGAGTCATTATACTACTATCAACCACAAAATTATTTATTTTGGTTGATATACTCTTAAACAGGCTTTAAAATGGAAACTATACTGATCTAATTAATATATTATTCATATACTGTTAAACAGGTTTTATAAAGAATGTATGGTTTATTTGCTCACTTTACTTGACATAATGAAAGGCAAGCAAAATTATAAATGTACAGTGTTGACGTAGGTTCGGATATGACATTCTTTAAAGACCGAGTCTAAATACAATATTTGAGTTTACCATAATGTGTCTTAACACATTATACTAAATTAGGGGACTTGTTGACGTACCTACGGTCTGAAGCGTAAGTACGATCAAGAATTGAAAATAAGCCCATTCGGCGTGATAAAAGATAACGTTCGACCTGATGAAGGTCGATGTTCAGAATGATGAAAGATAATGTTCGGCCTGATGGAGGTCGAACGTTCAGTTTTTTAATAAATAACGTTCAACCCAATGAAAGACGACGTTCGTCTCGATGAAAGAAGACGTCTCTTCTGATGAAACAGAACGTTCATCCTAATGAAGGAACGTTCGTTCTGGAAAAAAAGTTTGTTTTGATATAGGAAGCCACACATTATCCAACAGGTATGATATGTATCACCGGATTACACACTCGTCTTTCGGGGTTTTGAAGTACACTCTTTTATCCAAATATATGATTATATATATGATTATATATTTAGGTCTTCGAATGTTATAGATTCAGCACAATTAATAATATTTTTTTATATTTTTATTTTTATAACCCGGTTTTCTTTTTTATATCTTATTAATTTTAAGTCTTAAAATGTTATAGATTCAGCACAATTAATTATATGGGTATTTTTTTTCTCTTGATGACCGAATAATGCGGAGTTATCAAGATATTTACTTAGATGTATAAGTTCAAAGACGTGTTATACTCTCGAGAAGATGCTGATGTGGTATTACGTAATAGTATGTAACGATACATTTTTGTAATTTGTTGGCATATGGTGATGAGTCTCCAAATACAATAATTTATCAATATGAGTAACTTGGGACTTCACATCTTATATAGACAAAGTTTAAATTTCATCGTTCGTAATCCGTAATTAACATTTAATGATTCATGTCGAGTAAATTGAATTATATGTTTTGTAAACAAGCAATAGCTCATCCATATAAACTTTATAGCAATTATCCAAATAGCATATTTAAATATACAACAATCTAACTAAAAAAAATAGTGATAAAAACTAAACGTTTGAAAAGCTTGTCATGTATTTTCAGGCCCAGACCATAAGCATAAGGGGTGCAGGAGGGGGAGTCGCACAAGGCCCTTTGAAAGGGTTTCGAATTTTTGAAAAAAATGATAAAATATGATTAACTTAGTTAGTTAGGCGTGTTATTTAAACCTATCACAAAAAGATAACAAGTTTAGTACCTCGTGGCTAGTCAATTAGACGATTTCGTCCTAAAATTATTTTTTTTCGTAATTTATGTTCCAAAGATGATGTTTTTCTTTTTTTTTTCCCCTCCGTCAAGTTACAGTTAGTTTTTACTGTTAAATGTTAACTGAACTAACTTAAAGGATTAAAAATGTAATTTTAATTTTTTTACTTATTTTAATTAATTAATTAATTAATTTTATTTTATTAATTTTATTTTTGTAAAAATTATATGTGCTTTTTCGCATACAAAAAATATATCTAAAATCACATTTAATTTTTCCCATATGTTTTTCGATGACCATCCGTCACTGTCGACCATTGTCGCCGCCACCATCACCTCCTCCGTTGAAAATCATATGTGATTTAAAAACTTAATTTTTGTACCGCCTCCATGGAAATCATATGTTAATTATTTAAGAACGTAAATATAAATGTGGTTTTTTAAAAACTTAATTATCAACTAGAAGGATCCCGTGCGTTGCACGGGTTCGTCAATTTCGGCGTTAGTGTCAGGCAGTGTTCGTTCCTCGCTTTGTATTCGTTCTTCACCTTGTGTTCATCATTGGGCTTATTCCGTAGCATGCAAGATGAGGCCATGGTTCGTGCCCGGGTATGGGATGAGGGTGTTTTTTTGGGTTTTTTTGGGCTTATTATTGTTGGGCTTCCACGTCTTTTTTATTTCTTACTTATCGTAACTTTTTTTTTACTTTAAATAATACTTTTACGACCTTCCATCCCATCAGGTCCGGATCAAGTCATTGATCGAAGCGAGAAGAGGAGAGGATGTCGTTTATCCTACTCCGGATAAAACGACTCGAGTTTTTGTTTTTTTACTTTTTTATCGAAGTATAAATGTAGCTATTTGCTAAAACGATGCCGTTATTTATTATTAATCTGAGTAGATGTTCGTATTAGTTGAATACAAATAAAATTCCGACGGATAGAAAGCGTAAAAGTATTATTTAAAGCTGAGGGGGAAAAAACGCAAAAACATATAAAGTGCAGACAGGAAAAGCTAAAAGTCGTTTAAAGTTTAGGGTGAAAAAGCGTTATATTTTTTAAAGTTGAGGGTGAAAAAGCGTTAAAGTTTTTAAAGTTGAGGGGGGGGAAACCGGTAAGTCTTTAAAGTTTAGGGGGGAAAACCACTAACTCCTTAAAGTCTAGGGACTAAAATGCAAAATTTCAAAACATTAAAATATAATAATTTGCACATTTCCATAGGAATCTTACAAAATTAATAAGGAAGAGTAATGTGATTTTTTAGAGACGTAAATATAAATGTGATTTTTTAAATTTTGTACCGTCTCCGTTAAATTTTGTACTGTTACGGATGATTATCGAAATAATATGTGAAATATTATATGTGATTTTAAATGTAATTTTTGGATGCAAAAAAAGCACATGATTTTAACAAAATAAAAGATAAAGAAAAAAAATTAATCAATTAATTAATTAAAATAAATAAAAGAAAATTAAAATTACATTTGTGTTCCTTTCAGTTTGTGCAGTTATCATTTAACGGTAAAATTGGAACTTGATGAAAGTACAGAAAACGGAAAAATAACAAGTTGTGGACAAAAATTGTGAGAAAAAAAAAGTAAGGACGAAATCGGCGAATTGACTAGTCATTAGGGACTAAAATTGTAATTTACTCTTAATTTTATTTTATCTGGAAAGACTCCGAGAAAGGAACTAAAAAGGCTTCGAGTGCAATCAACATAATAGTCATGCGAAACTTGGACAAATCATATATCGTGTATTTATGAAATTTTGCATGGCAATATATTACTCCCACTAGTAAAATTCAAATGTTTTGATTATTAGAAGATTGATTAGTTAGTATGTTCGGCCCGATTATAAATGTTGGATGAATAATAAGATTATGGATACTGATTATGTTCTCTGATATATGAGAGTAGGTTTGGTTGTCCTTAGCCACCGTATCTAGCTATCCCGACAATTTTATCTTCTCCGCCTCTTTTCGAATCCTAATCCCTATCTCCTATTTTCAAACCTTAATCCGTCAACTTGAACTGCCTCTAAATACTTTCTGAGTTAATTACACGGATGGTCCTTTTCCTCTTACCCAAGTGGCACTTCTTGTCCTATTTTCTGAAAAATTACATGGATAGTCCTTTATTTTGAATTTCTGCACATGGACAGTCCTTTAGTCCGTTAGGGTTAACTCAATTCTGTTAGTTATATTATAATGACCAATTTACCCTTTTTGTAATAGATTTCGGAATTGAATGAACGTATAACATTTCAAAAATCTATTACAAAGTTAGTCCTCTAACTAAATCTGTTACAAAGTTAGTCCTTTAACGGGAACTAACGGAATTTGTTACAAATTCAGTCCTTTAACGGTGAGTTAACGGATGGAGCCAAAAAGCACCCCGCTGCGCCGCAGTAGCTCCTTACTGCGACGCAGTGAGGCGTCTGGCAGACCCATACCAATCACTTTTGAGTCGCCAACTCGATACTACACACCCCCAATCCCCTCAATCACGGAATTTGGTCTAAGAGACCGTTCTTTTGGGCATAGGGGAACCCTTTTGTATCCCCAAACATCAACCTTATACATCCCTCACTCATTTCCATTTCATTTTATCCCTAACACACACTTCTTTCCTCTCTCAAAACCCTTCAATTTTTCCAGAATTTTAGAAGGTGTAAACACACATTTGAAGAAGGTTTTGAAGTCCAAAGTCATCTTCTACCTCTTCCTTTTGGTTTCCATAACGTTTGGTAAGTTTTCCTTTGAGGATTCTCCACTTTTCTTTCATTTTCTTACACTTTTGGTTGAGATTCTAACACAAACTTTGTTCACTTGTCTTGCAAGCTTCTTGCTTCCACTTTCATCTTTTACTCTTGAAGATTCGGCTAGTTTTCTTGAAGAACTTTCGTTTTGAGTTTTGGTAAGTAAATTCTCCACAAACTCTCTATCTTTCTTTTCCTTTGAACCCTAGGCTAATGGTGGTATATGTTGTGTTTTGGAGCCGGATATCTCATCACCACCACCACCGAGGCTTACTTTCCGGGTTCGTGTTCGTGACTTCTTGAGATTGTAGATTTTGCGGGTGACCGTTATATAAGCTAATTAAGCCATATATGCATGTGCATGCATGTTATAATTTTAAGAAACACCATTCCTATCCTCTAATTAAAGTAGCAAGGTACCTATGAGTTCGTGTCGGATAGTATTTTTTTATTCGATTGGGCTGCTAATTCTCCTTTCGCCACCTGTCGTCTCTTTTGCCTCGCTGTATACTTCTCCTAGTTTCTCCTCCATTTTTGCGTCAGATACAAGGTTTGTTCTTCTTCTTTGGTTATTGCATGTGTTAATTTTCGGGATATTGGTTGTTGTATTGAGTTAAGTTTATGTGTTGATTTTGGAAATTGATCTTCGTTATGTTTTTGTTTTGCGGTCAGGAATTCGTAGGCTTCGGCTGCTAGGTGTAACGGTTGTTTGGCGAAATCTGCTCCGAGTACCGGAGGAGTTAAGAAGCCTCACCGTTACCGTCCTGGAACCGTCGCTCTCCGGTAAATTTCCCATCTGGCTATCGAAACCCTAGAATTTTTATTTCGTTGTTTTTGCTTTGGTTCCTAAAGAAGCTGCCATGTTCACCGCCGGTGCCGCTGTCAAAACTGTTACTGCCCCTCTTGAAAATGGTTGATAGTATATGAAAATGGTTGATAGTTATTGCGTTAACAAAATACCAATATTGACCGATGGTTGATGCTTGAGAACCGTTTGACATTGCGAGCTATGTATGTAATTTTAATCTCAAGTTTCTTTCACAAATTGAATTTCAGTGATTCTGATGTTCTCTTTCTCTTTCTACAGATCGGAGTTTGGGGTCTTATTGAGCTACTTCTACTTATGTGACCGCACTAATTTCTTCGGCGATTCGACAAAGGTTTTAAGTCCTCTGTTATCTATACCATCTTATTTTAATTTGGGAATTTTTGTATTATTATTTTATCTAACTTTTAAAACATGAGTTGGATATGATTTTTCATACAAACTTCTATTTGATATTGAGGTTAAACAAGTATAACGAGATGTTAGCTGATGTTTAGTAAACTATATCAATTGTTCAAGCTGGGACTGTGAATAAGCACGCTCATGGGATGATAATTTCAGTTCATCTTTGTGAATATATCAGTAACTATTGTATTACGTGCCCTAGAGTTAACATTCTTATCTGTTTTAATCAGTAGTCAGTTGTGCATATGGCTGAATAATATCTAACAAACTTTTTTATACTTTTGAATGAAGCATGAAGGTTACGCAAAAAGTTGGGCGTATTTTCGCAAAAGAACATTTCGGGCCCCGGAACAAGTGTTAAGGTGACTATACCCAATCAGCCCTTTTCCCGTCTTTATCTAAGATTTCTCATAATCTTTGGTTTGTTAATGTTACAGGTATTCTAGACACGAAGATTCTGCACCGTTGTGACCAATGTTAAGTGGTCAACCATCAAAAACTAAATGCACTTCTTCTGGCAGCCGTCGACCTTAATCGTAATTAACCGTTTTTTGTTATTTCTGTTATTTTTTTCAGTTATTGATTGATTTATTTTGATTTTGATTGAAATTTGGAGGTTAAGGAGTTGTTTGTTTTACCTTATAGAAGGGGCTTACGGGCGATAAGCTCATTTTAGGTGTTTGTTTGAGCTTATTAGCTTAGGCTTATGAGCTTGTATAAGCTTAGGCTTATAAGCTACTTCGAACACTTCATAAAAAATCAAAAACCTATATTTTATAAGCCATAAGCTATTTATGATTTGATAGGCGATTTATAAATCGTAAGCGTAAGCCCAAAAAATAAGCTTACACAAACACCCATAAGTAGAAGTTTTTAGTGTTTTTTTGGTTATAGAGTCATCATTGGAGTGAAATATGATTAAAATTAGGAAGATTTTGATGAAGTAGAAGTTTTTCTGAGTTTTTATTTTTGGTTATAGGTTCACCATCGGATGAAATTTGGTGATATTGGTGGTTCACGGTATGTTTCTCTTTCCTTTCTTTTGACTTAATGGTGTAAGCGGTTTTATTTTTGCCACATTCGCATCATACCCACTCAAAACACTTGACATATAAATAAGCTCATAAGGTTTTAGATTTAGTATGTAACTCATTGTCACATACACCTACAGGATCCTACAGAACAAACCAAAATTGATAAGTTCATGGTTCAAGAACTTGACGGAACTGTAAACGAATGGGGTTGGTGCAAACAAAAGGTACTTCGATTCAATTCATAGTCAGGTACTGATCATGCAAATTTTTCATATTCTAACGACTCTGTGGCTAACAACTATATTTTATCCGTGTCTACTAGCTTGGTGCAAATGCTATCCTTGCAGTGTCTCTTGCTGTGTGTAAAGCCGGAGCATCATCTAAAAAGATCCCTCTCTATCAGGTATTAACAATAGCTTCTTATAATTAATTGTAACTGATATTTTAATCTACGTCAATACTCTAGGTTTGTTGTCTTTACGTTCAGCACATTGCAAACCTGGCTGGAAACAAGACCTTGATGCTTCCTGTACCAGTATTCAACGTGATTAACGGAGGTTCACATGCTGGTAACAAGCTCGCAATGCAAGAGTTTTTGATTGTCCCAGTTTGAGCTTCGTCTTTGAAAGAAGCCATGAAGATGGGTGTTGAAGTTTACCATAACTTGAAGGTATGATACCTTTTACTTTTTACTCATCAAGTTGTGGGCTCGTGGCATTGTTTTAAACCTTATTTATTAACAATGTTTTGTATCTCGCAGTCTGTTATTAAGAAGAAATATGGTCAGGATGCTACCAACGTTGGTGATGGAGGTGGCTTTGCGCCTAATATTCAGGTCAGTGGTCTCTTTTAGTTGGAAAATCAAAAATTGTTTTAACCGATATTAATTTTATATCTGGGGGTGATATTTACGAATTGTGGTCTACTTCTACAGGAAAACAAAGAAGGTCTTGAGCTGTTGAAGACTGCAATAGCAAAAGCTGGATATACTGGAAGGGTATTTTACTTCTGATTTGTGAATGATATCTTATGTTGCAGATGTGTTGTATTGTATCTTAACGGATTTATTGCAGGTTGTTATTGGAATGGATGTTGTTGCATCTTAGTTTTATGAAGAGAAGGGCAAGACCTATGATTTGAACTTCAAGGAAGAAGTAAGAGTTACTATGGCCGAAGTGAATTTGAACTTTTTACGTATTGGTTAAATGAATCCGTGTAATGGTTTCGAATAGTGGTAGTCGATTTCAATAGCCTGCTGCTTTTCATAGTCCCTTTTAAATAGCATCTAACTAACATTCCTTTGTTTTTTTCGCAAATTACCCGAGAGTGGCGGTGTTCGAAAAAGCACGGTGAAGGCACATGGAGCAACGACCAAAACTGAAAATATCGTTATCAACGAAAGAGTCACCTGCACCCATTCCCGTGCGACGACATACACAACAAAACGAACCCGTGCAACACACGAGAAATCCTCTAGTTTTAACTAAATTTCAAACATATTCTAACTAATTGATATTTTATTAATTTAAAAAAAAATAAAGTCGTGAGTTGAATTTTTGAACATAGTATTCATATCAAAGACTTTTTGTTTAGTTTTTCTAGCATGCATTGTGAGAACATATGTGTTCATATGGATGTTACATGTAAATGTATGTGACATATTAAATAAATAAATGTTTGTATGCACTTTAAAGGATAAATGAATGATCGAATGTACCCATACCTATGTATTCCAAAATTATTCCGACCACTTACTTTAACCTCCCGACTCACTCTCTTCTACTTCCGCTCACTTGGTTCCACCATAGTGAATGTGTCTTCCCACCATTCCATCACCACGCCTGACGGAAATAACAAGTGTTTTCAGACAAACTATTTTTCTACACTTAGGATTCGTCTAGGAACAACGTATCATATTAAAGAATTTGATTTCTTTATATTTTGATATCGAGTACAACAGAGGGAACCAAGATATATAGGAGCTACAATCCTAAGCTAACAAGGAAAGCAATAAAGACTAGAGAAAATTAAGGAGTAATTACAACAAATAAGGCGTTAAATGTGGAGAGTATTATGGAATTTTATACTCCCCCTCAAGTTGGAGCATGTAAATTCTTCATGCCCAGCTTGTTGAGTAAATATTCAAGTTGTTGAGTTCCCAAGGCTTTAGTGAAGACATCTGCTATTTGCATCTTTGTGTCAATGTGAAACACTTCTATCTCCTGAGCTTCGACGCGCTCTCTAACGAAGTAACAATCCATCTCAACATGTTTGGTGCGTTCGTGGAAGACATGATTGTTTGCAATATGTCGAGCCGCCTGATTATCACAAAAAAGCGGTGTGGGTCCATTTTGATCAGTTTCAAGATTCTTTAGGAGCCATCGCATCCATAAAATTTCACTTACAGTGGTAGCCATAGTACGATACTCAGCCTCAGCCGATGAACGGGAAACAACATATTGTTTTTTTGATTTCCAAGACACCGGGGCTCCCCCCAAGAGTAACACATATCCCGTTCGTAACCTCCTCGTGAAAGGACACCCAAGCCAATCAGCATCACAATACGTAACTAGATTAGTTCCCCCGCTCTTTGGAAAGTAAATACCTTGTCCCGCTGTTGCTTTCAAATATCGTAGGACCCTTGTAGCAGCATCCATGTGTTTTAGACGAGGATCGGAAACAAATTGGCTTAGGACATTTACCGAGTATGTGAGGTCAGGCCTTGTTGCTTGAAGTTATAGCAACCTTCCCACAAGTCTTCGGTACTTGTTTGCATCCATGCGTACTTCTCCATCATCTTTTTCGAGTTTCAAGTTTTGCTCCATTGGAAAAGAGCATGGCCGACACCCTAACATTCCACTGTCTTCTAAAATGTCTACCGTGTATTTCCGTTGACCTAGAACAAGGCCATCCTTTGTTCGAGCAACTTCTATTCCAAGAAAGTACTTCAAAGGGCCAAGGTCTTTGATACCAAATTTCTCGTCAAGATAGAATTTTGTCTCTTGGATCTTATTTCGATCATTTCCTGCAACAATAACATCATCGACATATATGAGAGCAGCAACAAAAATTGTGTCTTATTTGTATATGAAAAGAGAGTGATCTGGGTATGATTGCTTAAATCCAAGTTCAAGGAGAGCTGATGTAAAATTTTGATACCAATTCCTCGAGGCTTGCTTCAAACCGTAAAGAGACTTCCTTAACTTGCAGACTTTAGTCCCTCCCCCTTTGTCATATCCTTGTGGGATTTTCATGTAGACTTCTTCATCTAAGTCCCCATCTAAGAAGGCGTTATTCACATCCAGTTGATGAATGATCCAATCCTTTTTAACTGCAATTGCAAGGAGGCTTCTAACTGTAACCAACTTGGCTACCAGAGCAAAAGTGTCGTGATAATCGACTCCCTCCATCTGAGTAAATACTTTTGCAACAAGCCTCGCCTTGTACCTTTCTATTTCTCCATTTGGTTTGTATTTTATTTTTATAGATCCATTTTGAATCTATAGCTTGTTTTCCATGTGGCAAGTCTTCGATGGTCCATGTTCCGTTTTCTTCGAGTGCCCGTATCTCTTTCTTCATGGCGTCTCTCCAAATTTTATACTGCACAACTTGAATAAATTATTTCGGCTCATCATTAGAACAAATGGATGCTAAGAAGGCCCTGTGAGATTCCGTGAACTATTCATAAGAAATGAAATTTGCTAAAGGACATACCGTTGAGGATTGTTGATCGGAGACGGAAGGTGCATGGTCTATGGACGGGGGAAGCTTTACTATGTAATCTTTCAAGTGCTTAGGTCTTGACTTGCTTCTCCTCTCTCTGACTTGATTAACATTTTCACCCCCTACTTCATTTGTTTCATTTTGATATGCCTCTTGGTCATTGGTTTCGAATTCAATGGAGGTGTTGAATTCCTCTATATAGTGTGACTGCTCCTGATTAGTAGAAGTATTTATGGATTCATCCAGGTCCTCTACTTCAATGGGTTCTTCGTTGATTTCACGTGCCTCATGATGCACATTTTCACGTTCTTGTGTTATGGTGTGAGGAACCTTGAACATGTCTTCTTCTTTAACCCCATCCAACTTGATTTTAGTGGCAAAAGGAAAAACGTTTTCAGCGAACTTCACATCTCTTGACACAATAATTTTGTTATGAGTTGGGTCATAAATTTTGTAGCCTTTTTTACCATATGGATAACCCATGAAAACCCCTGGCCTACCTCTTATTTCAAACTTGTCACCTTTAGTTTCCGTGCTCCGATAATAAACTAAACATCCAAGTATTCTCATATGATCATAATTTGGCTTCTGATCATACAATAATTCATATGGAGTTTTTCCCCCAGTAACCTTGGATGACAATCTGTTAATGATGTACGTTGCCGTCAAGATACACTCGCCCCAAAATTTTACAGGGAGACTTGCCTCAATTTTTAATGCTCGAGCTGTTTCGAGCAAATGTCTATGTTTTCGCTCGACGACTCCATTCTGTTGTGGTGTGTGTGGACAAGTTGTCTCCAATACTATTCCTTGTTCGGCATAAAAATTCATCATTTGGTTTGAAGTAAATTCCCCACCATTATCACATCTAATTCTTTTAATGTTCTTTTCATATTGCGTTTTAACCATCTTATGGAAATCAATTAGATATGTACTTGCTTCATACTTGTGTTTAAGAAGGAAAACCCAAACTGCTCTACTATAATCATCTACGATAGTTAAGAAATAGTTAGCCCTCGAAAATGAGGGTGTTCGATATTTTCCCCATATGTCACAATGCAATAAATCAAAACAAGCATGTGTTTTAGTGGTACTAATGGGAAAAGGTTGTCTTGTCAGTTTGGACTTAGCACAAGAATCACAAACATAATCTTTATTCTTAAAAGAAAATTTTCCAATACAACTTATTTTTGATAATTTCTCATCACTGGCATGTCCTAACCTCTTGTGCCACATGTCCACCGTTGTCATCATGGCTTTCCTCTTGCTCCCAAACATCCCCATTTGATATAGACCACCATTGTACCTACCCGTTCCAATCAATTTCCTCGGACGCAAGTCCTGCATGACAAAAAATTCAGGGAAAAAGGTTACGGCACACTCTAGATCCTTTGAAATTTTACTTACCGACAAAAGATTGCAATTAAAATTTGGAACGTGCAAGACTCCTTGCACTTTTATTCCATTCGTAAGAGTATGGTTACCCCTTCCCTCAACGGGCACGACATTTCCATTAGGAATTGTAACAGGTGCCTCATTTACCGACGCAGTGGTATCTTCAAGGAAGTCGGTTCTGTGAGTCATGTGCTCAGTCGCTCCTGAATCAACAATCCAATTATCATTATGTTTGATTTTACCTGCCATGTTTGTCGCGGGTAGTGTGTTGTCTTTGGTTTCTTTTCCACCAGGAGAAAAGTGTTTTAGAAATTGTTGGTACTGATCTTTCGTCAAACCTGCAACCGGACTTGACTCGGCTTCAACACACGCTGCCTTTGGTTTTCCCTTTTCGCGTTTGTTTTTCCCTGGCCACCACTCCGGATAACCAACTAGTAACCAGCTAGTTTGAAACATCCATCACGGGTGTGACCGTCTCTATCACAGAAGTTGCAATGTTCCATTTGTTTTGTATCTTTCTTTGTGTATTTGTTGGTCCGTTGACTCGAACCAATGTCACGTTTAACGAAAGCTTGAAACGCTGCCGCCTCCGCTGTGGGCCTTTTTCCATTGGTTATGGATCTTTGTTGTTCATCCTCTGCCACAAGATGGTAGGCATTTCCTAAAGATGGTGTTGGTTTCATGGCCAGTATTTGTGTTCTCACAATGGAAAAATCGCTATCAAGTCCCATAAGAAATTCATAAACTCTTTCTTTTTCTTTGAGTTCATTGAGAGATTTTCCAAGACCACAAGAGCAGCCATCACATGAGCATTGAGGAACAAGAAGAATTGATTGCATTTCATCCCATAATACTCGTAGTTTCGTATAGTAACCGAAACCGTCATGCCATCTTGTCGAGTATTAGAGATCGATTGCTTCAGTTCGTATGCACGGGGTGCACTTTCTTTCCCAAATCTTTCATGGAGATCTGACCATATCTCAACAACCGTGTTCGCGTATTTTACGCTACTTTGAATGTCTTTCTCCATGGTTGTATTAAGCCATCCTTTAATCATTGCATCACATCGCATCCAAGCCATGTAATTCGTAGCGGTCTTTTCTGGTTTTTTGACTGTCCCATCGACGAAGACAATCTTGTTCTTTGCAAACAAGAAATTCTCCATCTCTTGAGCCCAATCAGTGTAGTTGCTGTTCGTTAAGGCATCGTTGACATGCATCTGCCTTGGATAATCTGATGGGTGAATGTAGTAAGGAGAATTAACATCGGGGGTACTTCCTTCGGTCTTGTTTTCGTTATATTTGTCGGATTTGTCGCCGGACATGGTGGAAACAGATTAAGGTTTCTTTGTTTGATCGAGCTGTGTTTAAACCCGCTCTGATACCATAAAGAAATTTGTTTTCTTTATATTTTGATATGGCGTACAAGAGAGGGAACCGAGATATATAGGAGCTACAATCCTAAGCTAACAAGGAAAGCAATAAAGACTAGAGAAAATTAAGGAGTAATTACAACAAATAAGGCGTTAAATGTGGAGAGTATTACGGAATTTTATACATATTACAAGACGTTTGATACTTTTGATGCATTTTGTAAAATACCATAATTCAAATATTGTAAGGCGGGAGGTTGAATTCTCTAACAACATGCATTGCCACTTCACTTTCACCGCGTTTTCGACCACCAAAACACAAACTTAAACATGCAAATCCAAACGACATCGGCATCCACCGCCATCTTCACCTCATTGTCACAGCCACCATCATCTTTACCCACATTTGGGTCAGGGTTTCATTTGGGCAAATGATTTAACTAATAATGCTAATTAATTTCGTATAAATGCGTATAATCGATATATGGGTTATAAATTTATTTTCTAAGACCACGATCTCCTTGTTGCTAGTTTGTAGGAGTTTGTTGGGCTAAAGAGGTAAAATATTTGTTTATTTTTTCTTATGAATATATGTAGTCCTGAATGTTAAAATTAATTTAAAAATATATTAAGGGTAAAGTAGGCACACGCTCCTAAATTGTTGCGTATGGACAATATTTGTTGTGTTCGAAGGGAATTATAAGGGAGTAATTCCTAAAAGCTCTCGTACAACTAGGATAGTATTCATGACCATAACGAACACGACTATGAGGAGTTGACATTGTCAGGAAGCCCGCGCTACCTGCGGATACGAATGCAGCTCCGAAAACCCGGGTTCGAGCGGTCCAGTTTTTGAATTGTTTTTTCATTTAAGACTGGTGGTTTAGTTCTGGTAGCTCATGGTTTAATTCGGACGGTGTTTTAGTTCGGGATTAATTCGGTTAACTGAATTATTTAATTCTTGAATTGCTTTTTCATTTAAGACCGGTGGTTTAGTTCTGGTAGCTCATGGTTTAATTCTGGGGTCCAGTTTTAGTTCGGGTTTAATTTGGGCGGTATTTTAGTTCGGGATTAATTCGGGTTAACTGAATTGTTTAATTCGGGTGGTAACATAACGACTCATTTAATTGGGGTAAACTGTTACAGTTACGTTTTAATTGGCTCGTTAATGTCATTAAAAGAGAATTAAACCCAAACGCTCCCCCTTGGCCTATAAAACCGAAGCAATTGGCTCAGCCACAGATACACCTTTTCTCCTCTCTATCTTTACTGGTAATAAGCAACATTCGATTAATTTCAGGCAAGTGCGAATTCCGACACTTTGATAAACTATTTTAGCCATTGTACCCTGGGAAACAAAACGACGTGTATAGCACGCGGAATTTGTTTTAAGGGAATTGTGTTTATCACAAGCCTTTGCCGAAATTGTGTTTACATTTTCGTTTATGTTATACAAACTGTAATTGTATTTCATTTTATTTGATTTTGTTTAAATATAAACGGTATCGTCTCCTATAATCTTAAAACAGAATTTTCTTCTTATAATACCTTTTATAACCAGAAAATATTAGACTCAAACCAGTTTTGTTTTGATTCTTTTTCTGCAAAAACAGCTCCGTTCATTACAAACGAGTTTTGTTTTAGAACGGCTACAGTTTAGTTTCATAATAAACTATTCGTTTCATAATAAACAGTTTGCGGATACAGTTTATTTAAACGTTGAATATTACTAATCGTTGTCCTTTCAGATCAGTTTGGAACTTATTATATCCATATAATCTCTTTCCAGTTTGTTTAAAAGCGCTTGTGGATCAAGTTTAGAAAAACAGATTCTGGAAATTATACGGTTTTCATTGTTATACATATCAGTTTGTGAACGGAAAAATTTGTTCACAACCTGGTTATTTACATATCAGTTTTATAGATTATTACTCTAAACAATATTAAGTCAAAATAATCAGATTGCATTTTAATTTCTGTTATTAAACCGTCTGAAAAAAACGTTTTGGTTTTATTTGTTTTTGCAAAACAGTTTCTATTTTTGCAAAACCAGATTATAAACAGATTAATAGCTTATTGCGGGTTTATTAATAGCCTATTACGGGTTTTTTTATTATAAACAAATTCGTGAAACCAAATTATTGCTTTGATGATAGTTCATCATAATCAGATTATTGGTTGTTTGAAAACAGTATTCTAAGTTCGAAAAACAGTTTTCTAAAACATAACAGTTTTTGGAAAATAAAAATAAAATAGATTATTGTTATAAACATATTATATATTATAATATTGCGGGTTCATTTTGCAACATCAAAGAATTTTGAAAACATATTATATATTATAATATTGCGGGTTCATTTTGCAACAGCAAAAAACTTTGAAAACATATTATATATAATTATTTATTATTGTTTAATGATTAACAATTATAAAGCGAGATGTCTAATTCTTTAAATTTGCGAATTTCCAGAATGTCGACTCAACCTCTTGTGACCTCAACTATGTTCACACCGATTATGATATTCGCTGTAACGGTAAGTCCAATTGTGGGAGCACCACTTGCGAACACCGTTGCTAATCATGCGGAAAACCCGAAAAGTTTTTGGGTTTGAACCTCAAGCGTTGGCAACAGAAGATGTTCTTCTACTTGACCACGTTGAACCTTGCTAGGTTTTTGACCGAACCCGCTCCCCAACTTAACGAAGGGGAGACCGACACTCAACCTGTGAGTGCGGTTGATGCTTGGAAGCATTCAGAATTCTTATGTCGTAACTATCTGTTGAATGGTTTAGTGGATGCATTGTATAACGTGTATTGCAAATCAAAGACTGCCAAAGAACTATGGGAGTCATTGGATCGCAAATACAAAACTGAAGATGTTGGTACAAAGAAATTTGGTGTGGCTCGTTTCTTGGACTATAAAATGGTTGATGCGAAAACCGTGCTTAGTCAGGTACAAGATCTTCAAGTTATCTTGCACGACATCTACTCCGAAGGAATGACACTTAGCGAGACATTCCAAGTTGCGGCAATCATTGAAAAGTTACCTCCAAGTTGGTGGATTTCAAAAACTACCTCAAGCATAAGCGAAAGGAGATAACCATTGAGGAACTTGTAGTTCACCTTCATATCGAAGAGGACAACATGAAAGCTCTTAAGGGAAGCTACTTTCCAACTTCGGAAAAAGCCAATGTTGTGGAACATGGTCAATCCTCACAGGGTAACAAAAGCAAGGATGGTGGAAATGGCAAAGCTAAGGTCGGGAATCTACGACCTAAAGCTGGGAATATGAAGAAAAGGTTCCAAAAGCCCCAAAAGCCCCACAAGTTTGATGGTGTGTGCTATAATTGTGATCAGCCGGGTCATAGAGCTGCTAGCTCCAAGATGCCAAAACGGGAGAATCCCCATCAAGCTAATATGGTGAATGATTACATGAATCTTGCTGCCATGGTGACCGATATCACTAATATGATATCCGAAGTTAAATTGGTGGGATCAAACTCAAAGGAATGCTAGATTGATATGGGTGCTACCCGTCATGTTTGCTCGGACAAGAATATGTTTACCACCTTCAAGGATGTTGAGACTGGTGAGAAGTTGTTCAAGGGAAATTCGGCTACGGCCGATATGAAAGAGGAAGGTTCCGTGATACTGAATATGACCTCGGACAAGGAGTTCACTTTGAACAATGTGCTCTATGTTCTGGAGATTCGTAAAAATCTTGTGTCGGGTTGGCTTCTCAAAAAGCTTGGTTTTCGTTTGATTTTTGAATCATATAAGGTCGTGTTGACCGAAAGTGGTGTGTGTGTTGGTAGGGGATATGCCCTTAATGGCTTGTTCAAATTGATTGTAATGGTGATTAAGTGTGATATTAATAAAATTGGTTCTACTTCCGCTTACTTGTTTGAGACTTCTAATATTTCGCATGCACGTCTTGGTCATGTTATTTTTAATTCCATTCGTCGGTTATTTAAATTTACAATGCATATCATCATTCCATATTGATTCAAACTATAAATGTCAAACATGTGTTGAGGCCAAACAAACAAGGTCATTGTTTATTCGCTTTGTGTTAAATCACGCTTTGTTTTATGTGTTTTGTTGCTTCGTTCCTCGTGACGTAAGCGTTATATTTACCTGAGTGCTGAATAGTTAGTATTCTCGTGTTTTTAAGTTAGGGTGTTTATGCCGTAATCATCGGTTAAAATTAACATTTCAAAAATCTATTACAAAGTTAGTCCTCTAACTAAATCTGTTACAAAGTTAGTCCTTTAACGGGAACTAACGGAATCTGTTACAAATTCAGTCCTTTAACGGTGAGTTAACGGATGGAGCCAAAAAGCACCCCGCTGCGCCGCAGTAGCTCCTTACTGCGATGCAGTGAGGCGTCTGGCAGACCCATACCAATCACTTTTGAGTCACCAACTCGATACTCCACACCCCCAATCCCCTCAATCACGGAATTTGGTCTAAGAGACCGTTCTTTTGGGCATAGGGGACCCCTTTTGTATCCCCAAACATCAACCTTATACATCCCTCACTCATTTCCATTTCATTTTATCCCTAACACGCACTTCTTTCCTCTCTCAAAACCCTTCAATTTTTCCAGAATTTTAGAAGGTGTAAACACACATTTGAAGAAGGTTTTGAAGTCCAGAGTCATCTCCTACCTCTTCCTTTTGGTTTCCATAACGTTTGGTAAGTTTTCCTTTGAGGATTATCCACTTTTCTTTCATTTTCTCACACTTTTGGTTGAGATTCTAACACAAACTTTGTTCACTTGTCTTGCAAGCTTCTTGCTTCCACTTTCATCTTTTACTCTTGAAGAGTTGGCTAGTTTTCTTGAAGAACTATCTTTTTGAGTTTTGGTAAGTAAATTCTCCACAAACTCTCTATCTTTCTTTTCCTTTGAACCCTAGGCTAATGGTGGTATATGTTGTGTTTTGGAGCCGGATATCTCATCACCACCACCACCGAGGCTTACTTTCCGGGTTCGTGTTCGTGACTTCTCGAGATTGTAGATTTTGCGGGTGACGACGGTACTTTCGTTATCCTCGCTACCTTCTCTTTTTCTTTGTCTTCCGGTTGTAGCCTTAAAATGGTTAGGTTAACATAATACATGAAATAATGGAAAAATCATGAACTTTGGACTAAATCTTAGTTAAAATGTGTTGAAATGTATATCTAACCGAAAGTAACTTATTATCAATATTACTATATAAAACTCCACATATAAATATATGTAAGACTTGGCATATTCAATTTGGACATAATATGTCTTTTGGACAGTTTTCAAATAACCTTAAAACTTCTCATAAATCTGATTTTGACAAAACGTCAAAAACCAAGAATCTGTAAACTGGCCCAGTACGCCGCAGTAGGCAGCTACTGCAACGCAATGGGCTCAGTATTTCGAAATTTCAGTTTTTGCAGTTAAGCCACTTCGACACATTAACTTACTCGTGCGCCGCAGTAAAGTCCCATATTATGTTTTATGACTTTAAACAGCTAAAAACTTATATATACTTAAACTAATATACGTAAAAGTAACAAATATTGTTAAATCAACGATGTTGGACTCAAAGACGTCATCGCCATCATAAATGTTATAATACTTGTTTAAAAATGAACGTTTTACTTACTTTTCGATAAATACACTTTTGTTACAAAACGCGATCGTAATCTAAAATCGTAAAATAATGTTTTTTCGTCAAACCTTTATAAAATCGTTTTGAAACTATTTTTTCTCAAATGTTTTAAATTCAAAGGTTTTAAACTCTTAAATTGTCGAAGTTTGACTTTTATGTTGACTTTGACTTTCCTTCAAATCGTTGACTTTGACTTTAACTAAGTCAACATCTTTGAGTTTGACCAAGTCAACATATTTGACGTTGACCTTGGTCGATCTCAATTAAACTTTGGTAACAGTATTCCTTTCAACCGGTATTTCTTGTTAGTCATTTTCGGCTCGAAATATCATTCCTTTCTAATTGTTATTTACAACATGAATTATTGATGTGTAAAATCTAGTTTAATAAACTCGACCTACTATTCGACTTAATTACACACTATAGGCAGTGGACCTATTCGTATATAATATAGCTTTAAGTAAGTAAAGGTTCGTTCGCAGGGACGGAATAGTTTTTAAATAACGAATTAATAATACTAGGTTTGTTTTGGGGTTTTTGTGTTGTCACAATTAATTAACTAATTAAAACTAAAGATGATTATAAAAATCGATTTAGAAAAAGTAATTGTTTGTTATCAAATAATGGAGAAAAACACTCGTTTAATACTTCACTTGAAATCTAGTTAAGTTTACGTAATTGAATGTATATTTAACTTCTAATGTATAGTAAAATTCCTCTCGAATACCTAACTAACTTTAACTATTTCAAACTATAATGTTCCTCTCGAATACAGTTATAATTATCAACAATTAAGCATTAATTAACAAGCCGGTGTTCTATGATTTAATCTTATAAAGTTTCCTCTCGAATAACTTTTCTAATTACTAAGTCCTCTCGAATCTTATTAATTAGACTTACTCGTTCACGTTTAATTACCTAAGTTGTTATTACTAGGTCCTCTTGAATCCTAACAATTTTAAACCAATTAAAGACCGATTGATTATTTCATACAATTTATTTAACCTATCTAGATTCCTCTCGAATACCTAGAATGTTGATTAATTAATTTGTATATAAACAACTTTATGATAATATATTAAAACTTAAACAAGTAAGGATCTACGATTAAACATAAACACCTAAACATTCAAAAACGAAACAAAACCGTCAATCAAGATCCATTATTCAAACGAGCATTCAAAAGTGTTTAGCTACTCATATTAAAGTTTAAAACAACAAATAAAAGTAGAGAAAACATACTAAAAATCTGGAATAAAAGAGTAAGAAACAAACTAGGAAAGTTGCAAAACGTGTCGTGATCGAATTGAAATCGAACACCAACTCTAACTTTTTTCCTTGCTCTCCAAGCTTCTAAACCGAGATCTCCAGCTCCAAATATTGATAAGAACCGAATGAATGATATTCTGGATGATTTGGGTTGGTATTTATAGGCAAAAATCGATAGAATTCGTGTTTGAGTCGAACTCCAATTTTGCTGAAAACAGCGGAGTGCGTCGTTGTGATGGTTAGGACGGCACAGTAGGTGCCAAATTTCCCAATATTCAAAATTTATAAAATGTATCTCTCTCTTTCTTCTTTATTCTCCAATTTGAAACACCTAAATCGGATATCGTATGAAGAAGTTATGATCAAAACGGTGGAGGTGATACTGCAACGTTCTCTTCGTCAGAAATCACTATTTTTCGTCTTTTAAGCTCATTTCTTCCACCATTTCCACTTCACAGTCATATAAACCTATAAAATAGACAAAACAACTTTTCCACACGATTAAATGCAAAAACCTATCTTATCCATCATGTTTAATATGAAAAATGACCGAATATCGCATAGAAATAAACGTATAAATATGCGATATCAATTATCGATATCTTTTCCTATAGTCCTTTTGACTTGGAACATCGTCTTTTTATCAATCACTTTGACTCAACTTGATAACCGATGAAATATTTTAATAAGCTTTATATCATAACTTTAACCGACAAGGCTAAACCGTACTAGACTTATAGAGATACTTAGACTATGTTTATCGTTGTTATAGGGCACTTAAACGGTGGAGTGTTAGCTCCGTGTTAATTTACCCGATATTTGTTGAGCTTATCTTGTAAGTTATTTCGTAGCCCTATTTACCTTTACTATTTTTGGGCTGGAAAGCGTATTTTAAACTGTTTGCATGATTGTTAAACGTTACCGTATATCTTATTTACCTAGTGGATCAGGATTGCCTTAAATTAGGTGTTTATTAGGCCTCGTTGGGCCCCCTTATACACTTGTTAAGCTTTATTGCCCACGGTTTTCATATATATAGATCTATATGGGTTGGACCTAACCCTCATTGCTCGATAGGATGTCCCTATGAGTGGATGTTATGGCCGATATGTTTATTTGTTACCTTTGGTTGACACGCCTTAGGATTGGGGTTATATTTGTGTGGTCAGGTTCAATGTATGACTAGTCTAGGCAATGTACGTCGCACTTAGGTTGTAAAACAAGATTTTCCATTTGAAACTTATTATGAGTATAACACTTTTATATGGGTCAACTTTTATATAAAATTGCCACCAACATGTGTTGATGTCGTTTTTAACGCTTTTCAGGAGTTTGAGGATTCTTTTACTTGATCGTGCCCTGCTTTACGGATCGTTTATTTTGTCTTTTGGAATTTATTTTGTTTCGACGTAATTCCTTTATGATCCGTGTATTACGATTTGATTTGTATTTTATTTGTACACACTTGGGCATGATTAATGTTATCCGATGTTTTTGTTTATGGTTGTATGTTATATCCTTGACTCTTGATATCATTAATTGGAACACCTCGTGTTTCCGCTTTAAGCGGGGTGTGACAATGTTCGGGGAAGCTATCTTGTCAGCTTCTTATCTTTTAAATAAGCTACCTCGAAAGAATAAAGAAGAAACCCCATATGAACTTTGGATGGGAAGAAAACCATCATATAAATACCTACGAGTGTGGGGGTGCCTAGCCAAAGTACTAGTGTCGGCACCTAAGGCCTTATAGATAGGGCCTAAAACTGTGGATTGCATATTCATTGGATATGCTCACAACAGTAGTGCCTATCGATTTCTTGTGCATGATTCTAAGAATCCCGATATACACAAGAACACGATAATGGAATCAAGGAGTGCTACATTCTTTGAAAATATATTTCCGTGTCTAAACACAGAAATTGGAAGTTCTTCTACACTCGTTGATGAGTTTGTCCAAAATGAGAGACAAGAACAACATGTGGAAGAAGATGTTGACCATAGAAGAAGTAAAAGGGCTAGGGTTGAGAAATCGTTTGGTTCTGACTTCCTCACATTCATGGTTGAACATGAACCTAGAACCTACCGCGAACCAGTTACTTCTTAGGAAGCACTTTATTGGAAGAATCCATCAAAAGTGAAATAGAATCTATTATACAAAACCATACGTGGGAAATAGTGGACCTTCCTCAGGGTTGCAGTGCACTAGACTATAGATGGCTCTTTAAAAAGAAAATGACGGCGGATGGAAGTATTGAGAAATACAAAGCAAGATTAGTGATCAAAGGTTATAGAAAACGAGAACGTGAAGATTATTTTGATAAGTATTCGCCTGTAACGCGAATCACCTCCATCGGGATAGTACTTGCTATTGCCGCCATAAGAAATTTGGAAGTTCACCAAATGGATGTAAAAAGTGCTTTCCTAAACGGCGATTTAGAGGAAGAAATTTACATGAAACAACCCGAGGGCTTTATTGCCCATGGACAAGACAACAAATTTTGCAAGCTGGTTAAGTCATTATATGGCCTAAAGCAAGCTCCCAAACAATGTCATCAAAAGTTTGATCACGTCATGTTAGAATGTGGTTTGAAAATAAATGAATGTGACAAGTGTGTTTATGTGAAAGACACACCTAATGGTTATGTTATCTTATGTCTCTATTTAGATGATATGCTTATCATGGGTAGTGACGATAAGATAATAACATCAACAAAGGACATGTTGAAATCAAAATTTGACATGAAAGATATGGGCCTAGCGGATGTGATTCTTGGAATCAAAATTACACGAACCCAAAATGTCTTGTGTTAAATCAAACACATTAAGTGGACAAGATTCTAGAGTGATTCAATGTACGGGATTCCGGCCTAGCTAGAACTCCAATAGACACCAGTCAACATCTATCTAAGAATAGAGGTGAAGGTGTTTCCCAACTAGAATACTCAAGAATCATTGGTAGTCTAATGTATCTGATGAGTTGTACCATACCCGACTTAGCATACGTTATTAGTAGGCTAAGTAGGTACACAAGCAATCCGAGTTCTGATCATTGGAAAAGTATGACAAGATTACTTCAGTATGTAAGATACACGCGAGAGTATGGACTACACTATAATAGACATCCAGCTGTTATCGAAGGATACAAGATGCAAACTGGATTTCTGATATAAAAGATTCCCGATCAACAAGTGGATACGTGTGTACACTTGGAGGTGCTGTTGTAGCATGGAAATCTTGCAAACAGACGATTATAGCAAGATCAACGATGGAATCTGAATTCATTGCCCCTCGATAAATTTGGAGAAGAGGCAAAATGGTTGCGTCAATTTGTAGAAGACATACCAAGATGGCCTAAACCGGTAACGGTCGTATGTATACATTGTGATAGTCAATCGGCAATTGGCAGAGCTCATAGCATAATGTATAATGGTAAGTCAAAACATATTCTACGTAGACATAACACGATATGACATACTACTCTCAACTGGAGTTATCTCAATTTACTATGTGAAGTCAAAGGATAACATAGCAGATCCGCTTACGAAAGGCTTAAGCAGAGAGTTAGTTAGTAAGCCGTCAAAAGGAATGGGACTAAAGCCCTTGAATGAATAAGTTTATGCAAAGGAAACCTAACCCAGTTGACCTTGTGATCCCAAGATCTGGGTTCAATAGGACAACCTAGTTGTATTAATGAAGGGAGGTCACTGTGGGGGTAGTTTATCTACCTCCTAAACCATCTAAGGGAGTTCACAAATTCACAAACTTCCTGGTCTATTCCTAAGATCAGTGACAAGGTGAAGGATAAGCATACGGATTTTAATGATTCTAGGAAATAACCATATGTGGTATAGTGATTTCTAACGAATCACCTATGTTAGAGAGAAGTGGGGTCGCTTCGAAGGGAATTATAAGGGCGTAATTCCTAAAAGCTCTCGCAGAACCAGGATAGTGTTCATGACCATAACGAACACGACTATGAGAAGTTGACATTGTCAGGAAGAGTCCTGTGTGAAATGTATTGTCGTCTACGCAAATAACATCTCAGTTCAAAGACATCAAGATCTACTCACAATTAGAAGATTAAGTGCATTTCATAAGGGAAGGTTCAAAGGGTAACACCTACCTAACCTATGCAGGACTCAACAGCCGAAGTTTCATCGGGAATAAATGTTGTTAAGATCGATCTCCATTCATGTGGGGGATTGTTGGAAAATGTTGATAAAAATATGATTTTTTCATCAACTTTGGACGTCTATAAAGTGATTATATTCACGAAGAATATTTTATATGTATGTGTAGCCCTTAGTAAGGGCTTTGTAAAGATATATTATATATTTGGTGAAAACTGATTTGATCTTAAACTTGTCCCACATCGGTATGGGTCAAAAACTCATGCGAGCCCGCGCTACCTACGGACACGAATGCAGCTCCGAAAACCCGGGCTCGAGCGGTCCGGTTTTTGAATTGCTTTTTCATTTAAGACCGGTGGTTTAGTTCTGGTAGCTCATGGTTTAATTCTGGGGGCCACTTTTAGTTCGGGTTTAATTCGGGCGGTGTTTTAGTTCGGGATTAATTCGGGTTAACTGAATTATTTAATTCGGATGGTAACATAGCGACTCATTTAATTCGGGTAAGTTGTTACAGTTACGTTTTAATTGGCTTGTTAATGCCATTAAACGAGAATTAAACCCAAACGCTCCCCCTTGGCCTATAAACCGAATCAATTGGCTCAGTCACATATACACCTTTTCTCCTCTCTATCTTTACCGGTAACAAACAACATCTGATTAATTTCGGGCAAGTGCGAACTCCGACAGTTTGATAAATTGTTTTAGCCATTGTACCCTGGGAAACAAAACGTGTGATAGCACGCGGAATTTGGTTTAAGGGAATTGTGTTTATCACAAGCATTGGCCGAAATTGTGTTTACATTTTCGTTTATGTTTTACAAACTGTAATTGTATTTCATTTTATTTGATTTTGTTTAAATATAAACGGTATCATCTCCTATAGTTTTCACCATATGTACATACCAGTCGTGCTAACTGCTAAGCTAGGATAAGATGATTTGTTCACAACTAAACAAATCCATTTCATATATGTATAAGAAGAATCTGAACTCACAAAGTGAGGTGGGAAAGTTAAAGTTATCGGTTACTATTGAAGTATTGTTGCGATAGACGGATGAACAAAGTTATTACTTGTAAGATATGAAATGGATTTGTTTAGTTAGTTCATATGCAACAATGTTTACAGATTACCTTTCAATTACAGGTTACCATTCTACAAATACTAATTCTTGTGTAGTTAAACCTAAGATTCAATCTTCTGTTTTAGGAAGCATTCCAGATTTAGCCCTTATCAGGAATCTTGATTCAATATTACTTGATAACTACAATTTCAAACGCGAAATTCCCTCCCTAAATTGGTCTATTAAATATGATTAAGAAAACTGCAAAGTAATTTTAATAAAACGGCTTTTGGAGGTTTTATTCATTTTGACTAGGAGACTTTAGGTTTGTTGATACGGAGCGACAACGTCTATGACATAAAAACGAACAAAAATGACGATTAATGAATAAAAAAGGTCAAACATTTTAGGTTCTCTATTAGTGTTTAACTTTTTTCACAATGTAACTGACAATCTATTAGACAACTTCGAAACGTAACTAACATCCAAAACACAAATATATAATAAAAAATAAAAATAAAAAAAATAGATAATTCTTTCACTCAATTCTGAAAATGGAAGCAATCATAGCATCATCATCATCATCTCGATCTTTATCATATATGTTGGCAAAGTCATAGAGTAATTTTGATTGGCTGAGGGAAAAGTAATTCATGCTAAATCGGTCCATTAATCGTTGTTTGTTGTTATTTTTGGTTTATATATGAAGAGATTAATGCTTTTTGATGTTCATAGTTTATTCTTTTGGATTTACATAATTTGTTCATGGATAAACAAGGGTGAAAAAGTGTTCATATCTTTAATATATAATAAAAGAGAGGCATTAAATGTCACATGGCAAAGTAAGGTCCGTTGGATAAGTTAGATATTTTGATTTCAACCGTTAGATTAGATTGATGATGTTATCAAATATTTTTTTCATTTACACCCTCATAAAATACATTATTGCATTCTTTCTTCAATTTCACACCACTAAAATAAAAAAAATATGTCCTTTATTGGACTATGATTTACTTTATTATTGCTATTATAAAATATCTTAATACAAAATATTATGTATAAACGTAAATGTATATATATGTTATTATAGCTATAAACAATATGTGTATAAACATAAATATATATTGGTTATTATACGTGCAATATTGTATACTCATATTAACTTTAAATAACAAGTTCATAAATATAAAGTTTACGATTCAATTTTTTGTCTATATTTTCCGCGCTATCGCGGGACAATAATCTAGTATGTATACATTAGATGATTTTTTCACAATTAATCAAATATATGTTTTGTTCACAATTAATCAAATAAATATCAAAAGTTCTAAAGTAAGAGATGAAGACCACATTGTTTTATTGTGACCAAAGCTAGTAGGTTTTTGTAGATTATTTATATGATTTGTTCACATGTTCTAGCTAAAACAATCTTATTTTTAACTACTTTTATTTATTTACGTATCTATTTATATCTTTCGTATTTTATGTTTAATTAAAAGTTAAAAAAGTTTTGAGTAAAATCTTTTTCATAAACCTCCATGCCACCATTGTTTTGTATTGTTTGCTTTCTTGCTATCTTAAATTATATTTTTAATTTATTATATTTTTTTACTTTATAAAGTTGCATTAAATTTAATGTTCATTGTTATATGGTTTGTTTTGTTGTATGTATGATATGATTTCTCAAACATATGTTATTAAGATAGTGTATGATTTATACTGGATTTTTTATTGTCACGATGGTTATGATTTGTATGTCGTTTAAGTCGAAAGATGATGATAATAATGTCTACTTCTATTCAAAATTCCCATCATCATGCGATCCACACACTAGTTAAACACCGAAGAGGTTCAAAATGGTACAGTGACAATAAAAAGTAGGGAATGGTTCGATTTCGTTTTTCAAGTTTTAGGTCAAATTCAGTTCGATTCGATTTTTTTAGGCTGACCTTTTTTTTTTGTTAACAATCACATATAATTAAAATTAGAGTTACTTACATAAATCGTTCTTAAGGTTTACCCAAAATTACGGATTTCGTCCCTAAGTTTAAAATGTACATAAATCGTCCACTTTTGGAAACTAATTACACTTTTCGTCCCTAATTTCTAACGGACGTCCATTTTAGGGACGAAATGTGTAATTAGTTAACGAAAATTTTAACGGAAAATTTTAACGGACATCCATTTTAGAGACGAAAAGCGTAATTAATTTTCAGAATTGGACGATTTATGCAATGTTTTAAACTTAAGGACGAAATCCGTAATTTTGGATAAACTATAAGGACGATTTATGTAATCAAAATTAAATAAATTAAAAACATTATGAATAACTTTTATACCGTCTATAATGATTTTTTCCTACATAAAATCATAATAATTTCACATAAAAAGTTTATATTTAATTTGTATATTTTAAGTAGCTTGGTCGATTTTAGGAATAGAACCAAAACTGAACATAATATTTTGGTTTTTCATAAATAAAAAACTAAACCGTCGGTTTTGTTTTGGTTAGTATTTTCCGGTTCGATTTTTTTAGTTTTTTCGATTTTCATTTGATTTTTCGGTTTCTCTGCTCTATCATAATAAAAAGTAATGTCACATCATTTATCGTATCTCCGATGGTATATGATCATACACAAACAAACATAAGGAGAGAAAGAAGAGCAATAACGATCATTGGTGGGCATCATTAATTGTGAGGAGATTCGGATCCGGCAGACTCATGTTGTGACCACCTACTATTGTAGCATGTATCACATCGTGGACCTACCTAGTGCCCGAAAGATAATCATTGTGAATGATTCCTACTTAAACTACATGTCAAAAAGTATCAATTTGAGTTTGAATTACAAATTCGTGTACATGCTTTTAAACAAAATAACATTTATTATTGAGTCTAGCGCCAAAAATGTTAAACATTTTTTAGGACACGAACAAATTTTCAATAAGCATGTCTTTGTGATATAGCTCAGAACATTTATAGTGGTACCAACGATCTTGGTATTTCTCAATGATCGAATGGAAATCTTACCAATGCCAACGTTTTTCCAACATTGAACGTATGTCACACAATTGACTTCTCTTGTGATTTTGATTATTGTGTTAACGAGGAATCTAAGTGATCTCGTAGTTAATTTCCCATTTTCACGACTATTGATACTATATGAGTTTATGATCAAGAATTTAAAGATCAAGACTTCGGAACGATAAGATTTTCCATCAATGATCTCAACGAAGACAAGTTTTACAAGTCAAAAGTTTCGCAAATAACACACGTTCGGTTTGGAAGGATATTTTTCTCAAATTCCGATATTTGGGGGAGTATGTCTTGTTTTGTCACGAAGTAATACACGTTTACATGATGATTATAACGAGTCATAGTCATCATGAGGGGGAAGAACGTGTATCAAAGGGAAAAACGTGTGTAAATGGTATATCAAGGGAAGAACGTGTGTAAATGAAGTAATGGGAAGAACGTGTAACAAAAGGAAAGATTGGGGAAGAACGTGTGAATGAGGAATTGTGAAACAGTGTGAAACAATGTACAAGCTTCATGGAGATCAAAGATTCAAACGCTACTCTGATGAAATCTAAAGTTGAATTTGAAGATCACGAAGATAAAGGAGGAGATCGTTAAGACTATCATTCAAGGTTCGCCAAAAAGAGATTTTGGGTGACTAGGTTCTTAATACTTCTTCAAAGAGCAAGACCTTTGGAAACACTTCATCAATGACATATTCAATACAACATCAAGGTCGAGCTTTCAAGAGAAAAGAAAATGATTCTTCAAGCAACTTATCTTTAGATACAAAGGTATCAAAGATTACAACAAGCTACTCTGATAAAATCCAAAGTTGCGGTTGAAGATCAAATCAAGCATCTACGCGTTCAAGATAACAACAATGAAGATGCTTCAAGACAAAGACTTCATATTTTGAACAACTACAAATAATAGAGAATTGTTAGGAATATAATATTCATAACACTGTATTTGTATTGGTTCTTTGGGCATAATTGTAAAATTATTATGAAGTCTTTGTAAAGCCCTCACACTCCTATAAATAGGAGTGTTGAGTGTGATTAATGTAATTTTTAGAGTTTAATACTAAATCTATTTTCTTTTTCTAAATTAACTTTCTCTCTTTATACTGATCAGACTCAACAATAATATATTGTCACTTATAATGTTTGATTAATGGATTTGTGTGGTTTCACGAGTTATATCTATATACTAAAAACTATTGAATACACATTCTATGTTCTCCCTCTTTGATGAATAATAATATATTGACACTTAACAAGAACTAAGAAGCTAATGGGCATATTTGCTTCTTGAAAGCCACAAAATTCCAAACACTATATTGGCTCAAGTCTCAACATTTCACATATTGCGGATTCAAGAAGCCTAGATGACATATATATTTGTATGATCAATTGTCGTAGTTTTGACGAAAATTATGCAACAAATTTATTTTACGAAGAAAAAAAAATTAATAGATATGTTATATAATGTATATGTGATAAAACAGTGATTTGATAATATAAACTTTTTAAAATTCGGAAAAAAAAAACTGGTCAAAAGTATATAAAATGGGTACTCTATAGAAAGAGGAGATAATGTTTTTTTAGTGGTGTAATTTATTCGTTTAATACATGTACAGTTTTTGAGATAATTAACTTTTAAACAAACAAAAAACTTAAATTATAATGAATTTTGAAGTGAAGAGTTATCATTGGTTCTTTTATATTGAAATTTTTTTAATAATTTAAATGATCCCAACCTACTTCAACTAAAAGTGTAACTTGTATACTCTTACCAATATGGAGGTAGTGTAAATAGATGAATAGTTATTTAATCTAAGACCAGTGCCAATGACCCGTCAATGATAAACTGACACGATTAGTTGCACTGACACCATTAGTAGTTTAGCACCAATATGGTTGGTTTGCATGTAAGTTATATTTAGTCGGCTTTCGACGAGTGAAGTGACAAAAACGTGTTTGTGTGGATTATTAATAAAATAATTTGTGTGATTGTGTATCATGTTTAACATAAATATTGTGTAGGTCCGAAAAAGTAAAGTGATGAATGATTGTGTATATAGTTCATCAGTTTTTAGTGAGTTTTGCATGTGTTGATGTGACACAGAGTTAACAAAAACATAGTGTGTTGATTGGAATACTCATTATAAGTGGTTGTAATTGGATCGCACAAACAAAACGATACTTGTTCATTCATTCGTTTAACTTTAAGAGGAAAAACGAACGAACAAGAACAGTTAAACGAACAAATTTTCTTGTTAGTGTTTGTTAGTTTAAAAATAATCTTGTCGGTGTTCGTTTGCGTTCGTCTATTTAGGTGTTAAACAGACATAAATGAACAATAAACGGTAATAAACGAACGAACATATAATAATTACATAAAAATGTGAAAATAGTTATCAAATTATTCGAAAATTTGAATGTATATCATTTTACATTTACACTTATTTAATTTTTAATATTTATTTAAGTAATTAAATATTGATCAAATATTTTTTTTAATACTTTAATTTATATTTATATTATATAGTTACACATGATAATTGTATATAAACGAACGTTTATGGATGAACTTAAATGAACACGAATGAACAAACATAAACGAACATACGTAATTAAATGAACATAAATAAAAAAACATAACCAAACGTCTACAGACATAAATAAACAAATAAAATCTTTATTCACATTTAATTAAACAAACAAAAAATTTATGTCCATGTTCATTCGTTTAATAAATAAACAAAAATAAACGAACTTCGTCAAATAATTTATCGTTCGTTGAAGGTTTGACTTAAAGCTATTTAGAGCCGTAGGTGTAATATAAAATTAAACAATGAAAATGGAGATTCTAAAAGAAATTATCTTAAAATTCTTTTCCCATAAAGTGTCCCCACAAGAATCTTATCACCATACTGATTGGATATCATCCATCCACGTACGTAACCATAGATAGCTAAAACATCCACGACATTTTCCTTTATGGCAGTTTTTTTCAACCGGAAAAAAACAACAACCACTTAACCAACCGGACCACCAAACATGGCTGGTGCAACCGCCAGTGCCGCCATCAGCTCACCATTCTCCAAATGTAACACCAAATCAACGACATGTTTTTCTGATCACATGTTTCTTAGATTAACATCCACTGTACCAATGTTACAAGTTTCATCATCATTATCATTATCTCACTCTCGTGTAAGACTAGACTCAATCCCAATATCCAGAAAGTGGCCTGGGATGAAGGTATTAGCCTCCGTGGCACAAGAAGAGGCCGCGGTATCCGCGGTAGAGGAGGAGGAGGAGGTGGTGGTCACCAAAGAAGAAGAACAACTCTCCGATGATGCTGGAGATCAAACCGAGATAAACACTTCTGTACATACAAAGCTTTACTTTGGAAATTTACCATACGGATGCGATAGCGCTCAGCTAGCCGGGATAATTCAAGATTACGGTAGCCCAGAGCTTGTTGAGGTACATCTTTACATATATATTATAGAACATTTAGGCCTTCACTTCAATTTAATCTAGGTAGTTTAATGTTATCCTGATCATGATCCGATTACATATGGTTAATGAGGTCATAATTGTCAATGTAATAGTAGATTGATGGAAACATATTCAATCTAGATTCCCTTTTAAGCCGATTATAGATTGGGCTAACTGTTTGGAAATGCATCGAACTTTACATCCAAAACTATTGTATGCATCCATCTTTAAATTGGTCTATTGTATGTATCTAACTTTCAAAAATCCGTATTTTATATATCCAACCAATGAAATCTTAGCAAAACGATGATGTGGCAACTTACGTGGCACATTATATGGATGACACGTATTGTTGAATACATACAATAGCAGATTTTTGAAAGTTTGATACATTCAATAGAGATTTTTGAAAGTTAGATATATACAATAACCCAATTTAAACATGGATGCATACAATAGTTTTGGATGTAAAGTTCGATGCATTTCCAAACAATTAGCCCATTATAGATTATATAGGGAGATGCATAACAGGGTTATAAACATTAGAAAACTGATTCTAATATATATTGAATGTTGTATACATATTTTGATTTGTCATATGGTTAAAGGATTATTTATGAATCAAGTTAATTACCAGGTGCTATATGATAGGGATACCGGTAAAAGCAGAGGCTTTGCATTTGTGACCATGAGTAGCGTTGAAGATTGCAAAGCAGTTATTGAAAACCTTGATGCAAGGGTAAGTGTCTCTCTTGCGTGTGTGTATTGTAAATCCGGGTTTGCTTAAATGACTTTGACTGTAAAATGGTTATGAATTTGATAATTTGAGGGTAAAGCCAATCCGACCTGTGTCGACTTGTTACCTAATCTGTGTGACACGCTCATCTTGTCACCCTAATCAAGAGTGTGTTATGATTGTTTACAGGAATATGGTGGTAGAACATTAAGGGTGAATTTTTCTGACAAGCCAAAGCCAAAAGAACCTTTGTATCCAGAAACCGAGTACAAACTATTTGTTGGAAATCTTTCGTGGTCAGTTACCTCTGAGAGTCTAACAGAAATGTTTAGTGCACATGGTAATGTGGTTGGAGCAAGGGTCCTGTATGATGGAGAAACCGGAAGGTCTCGTGGTTATGGCTTTGTGAGTTACACCTCAAAATCTGAAATGGAAACAGCCCTTCAAGTTCTTAATGGAATGGTAATAAACTAAAAGCCAATAACTTTAGCTAACCTCAAATACCTGCAATAAAATAACTGATATGCTGTGTTATAAACAGGAGTTAGATGGGAGATCACTGCGAGTTAGCCTAGCACAAGGGAAGAGGCAGTAAGAGTGACCAAAATTCAAGATTTCAAGTTTAAGCAAAAGTAGATACAGCGATCCAGTTGAATCTGTTGTTTGGTTGATACTGAATAATACTCTTAGCATTGTACGACGTTTTCTAGAAAACAAAAAAAAATTAACCAGTAACCATACTGGTAACTGGAATAACAGTTTGCACTGGTGACAACCGTTATGTTTCTCGTTCCAAAATGAAAGGTTTCTTGACACATCCAAAGATTGAAAAAAACACATTTATCAAACAATCGTAGCAAAACCTTGTGATACTGTTGGTACCATACAACCATTGACAAATATACATTTAGATTTGGATTGCAATTAGTTTAAGATATGAATTTGTGTGTTTATCAAAAATAAGCAACCAGAAATGGATGAAGGCTCAGACCGTTGGAAAAATCAAAATCACTTGAAGTTGTAGATATCATGTCATCAAGGCTCGAAAGGTGGAAAAAGAAAAAAACAAGCACATGTATGAAAACAAACAAAGTTGCTACCAAATGACAGCAACTAAAACGAATATTTTTCATATTTCTAAAGCCAAACTGCAATCAGGGTAATGAGAATAACAAAAGAGCATCAGTCTAGTTTAGGGACAGAGCCAAAAATTTATGTTAGGACCGTTGTAATCTTTATAAAATAGCAATAGTAAAGATAAATATCCATGAAGTATATTATATGTGAACATTGAAACATAGTCTAATATGTATGTCGTTGAAACATAGTCTAATACACGTTTTTAAAATTATTCGATTTTGAAGTATTTTGTAAAATTACACGTTCCGTCGCTGGAGTATATTACGGTATATTAAACCCAACCAAATGCGTTTTAGAATGTATAACTACAGAATAATTTAAAACCTCATTTCATAATTCTTTAGTTAATATTATTTTCTATTTTTTTTTCTTAAAATAGCGTTTGTCAGTTTACATTAAACAAGAAATATATAACTAACCGAATTAACTATTATAACTACGCAACAAAGTGGGTGTGTCCTAAATAGCAAAAAGGTCTCTAGGTAATTATCTCTTTATCTAATAAATTGGACATTTGGCTGATGTCATAAAGCTGACATGACATGTCCTTAAACTATCCACATAGGACACTATTTAAATTGATGAAATCATTTGTTTAGGTGTAATTTTATTAGATTTTTTAAATAAATTTAGTTAAACTTGTTGAAGAAAAATTAATATAGCGTATTTTGAACGGCTAAAAAATGTGGTGTTGTAACAAATCTCATTGGCTGGAACCTAATGGACAATGTATCCCCTCAAAATTCAAACCGGATTCATTCTTTCTTTTGAATTGAAGAAAATGTCTTGAACTTGGGAATACACTAATTAAAGCTATTGTCAGAGAGTCTAGGAAATAGCAAAGCCTTCATAACAAGCAAAAGCAAGCTATTCAGATTTGTATTTCAAATCTCACCCCCCCCCCCCCCCCCCCCCCCCCCCCCCTATAATTGTCCCCTATATATGTATGTTACTATGTTCCAATCATTTTGTCCCCTCCCTCCAAAACGTGGTCTCATCTTAATTATATAGATATAGATACTAATTAACTATATTATTAATTTTATATTAATTTATTACTTTATTAAATTAATTATATTTTATTTACTTTATGTTATCCTTCCTTCCAAAACGTTAACATCATCAACAAACGAGGTTTAGCAACTTTTTTGCTACGTTTTTTAAAATAATGTGTATAATTTATTATTATAATTCCAAACTTAATGAAAGAAAGATATATTTTTATTAAGAAAATTTATATATTAAGAACTATTACAATGAGAATATTACATTCTAAAACATAATTTTCTAATCATCTATAATAACATTATCAAATGTGTAATTTGACCTATTTAAATCGTTGTAGAGGTTAAACCGATTCATATACATTGTTTCCCATTCAGCTGCACATTGATGTTTATAGCGACGCCATAGAGCTAGTAGCGATGGCATTGGGTAATCTTCGGTTAATCTTACATCTAAATAATGGTTACCGTTTACATGTGCGAGAACAATCACTCGATGTTGTAACTGATGTGGGCTAACCCAAAACGGGAAACACGCCGAATTGCCGGATCTATTACTTAAAAGATGAACGATTACACCATAAGTGTTAGCAATTAGGATACCTGTCTCAGGCATAACCATCCAATGTTCACTCGGTGCAGGACCCTTATTTTCCAAATACAAGGAATTTCTAACCTCCACGTTATCATGTTCGTATATACGAAAGTATTCTTCCTGGTTCCGGTAAAACTCATTCAATAATTCACTACGAATTCTATAGTAGTAATCAATATCATAATAACCAAGAGCACTCGCTACGGCTCGAAACCCACAATTTCCATCACCTAATACGTCTTGTACATGCGTAATGTATGGGTAAAAAATAACTGATATTTGATTCAAGAAATGGCATGAATACGACGCTTGAGAGTTCACGTATGAAGTATGTCACGGTGGTTCCTGATTTAAGTCTGGAAAATCTTGTCGACCAAAGTTCGACGTGTTCGAACAACTACGTCTGCGAAGATCTTCAGGTGGGGGAGCAACAGGTCGTTCGTTCGCTTGTTTACTTTTCAAGGTTGGACGCCCTCGAGTATTGTTTTGAACGGCGGGTTCACGAACCAAAGTTTCCCCCAATATTCCCTTTAATTTTTTATAAAAACTTGATTTACCAACTTTTGGTTGTGTCTCGTTGTTAGAAATATCTTCTTTCGCAAATTTCAAATGGACAATCAATTTTTTTTTATCCACTATGTTTAGTAGACGTTTCTTTAGATTTACATATACCACCACGGTCGCACATTAATATAACCTTAGCAACATAACCATTTTTGGGTTTTGATCTTTTGATAACAATGACGTAACCAAGTGAACGTGCTACATTTTGCACCCACTCCATAAATTCTTGACGAGATCGAAATAACTATAATATAAGAATAAGATTATACATTAGTGAATGAGATGGAAAAAATTAATAATCAAGTATATATAAAAATAAGACTGAAATCATACCCTGTCAGTAAAAAATGTTGAACTCATTTTGAAATTTTTTAAGTAATTTCTCTCTCAGATTTGAAATGAATGATATCATTGAATCGATATGAACGTTATATAATACGAATCACACTTTCCCATTATTATCACTTGCCCATTATGAATATTTGATTTTTAAAAAGTAGATATAAAACAAATTTTTTTTACTATATATTTGAAAAGAAGCAAAATAATGGACAAGTGGAACCTTATCGTACTATTCAATCGAAATAATGGACAAGTGGAACCTTATCATACTAATGAATCGAAATATTGGACAAGTGCATCCCTTATATATATATATATATATATATATATATATATATATATATATATATATATATATATATATATATATATATATATATATATATATATATATATATATATATATATATATATATATATATATATATATATAATATTTTATTTTTTCGAGTATAAATCTCCTTAACAAAGAATGGTTATAAAAACCGGAAAAAAAAACATGTTTTGATCAAAACTCAAAAAAACATGTTTTGATCACTTAAATTTGATTTTAAAGGTGTTCTAATTTTTAACAACATTCAACATTTTTATAATAACTATAAAAACGTTTTATATAGAAATAACTATTGTCCGTTATAATTACACTTGCTCACCTTTAAAATAAAATATTATTAATATTTAAACAAATAAAATTATTAAAGAACAAAAAACAAAAACTAGTATAATAAATTAAATAATAGTAAATTAAAGATATAGATGTTAATGATGATATAATTATTGATTTGAGGGCTATTATATCACCCCTTCAAGGGGGTGCTTAGAGCATGACCCATTTCAAATCACTTAATCTTGTACCTTAAGATTTATATCTTTCTCTCATTCTTCTTCTATCATTTTATTTTCAGAAATTGGGGTAAGTGTAAATCAAAGTTCTTATTCTTTTTATTTGTAGACCTTTTTTCGATCTCTACACATCATTTTTATGTTACATACACTACTGATTATTTTTGTGTTTGATTTTGGTAGTTAATGAAGCATATGAAGAATATTCGACCTTGACCTTCATCTTCAGTGGCGAGTCTAGGATGATAATAAAGGTAGGTCCTAAAACAATTTAGACGACAAAAAGTAATGGATCGAGCGGTTCGGAAATGTTAAACGGGTCGGGTCGAAGATTACTACGAAAATACATAAAATAAAAGTAATATCGATTAACAAACAATACAATGCTTAAGTAGTTAAGTCACAATATTTCATATAAGTTTATGTAAGGCGTATACGTTCCACGAATTTTAACAATAAATATGGAAATAAGTAAAATCGTGTTTACTTAACATGATATTATCAATGTTGTTTGCTAACTTTAAAATAAAGTGTATGGGTCATATAACATAATTAATAAACTTGATAAATTTTCAAGTTTATAATTTTATTGTGTATGTATGAGTTTTAGTCACATATTTGTGGTAAAATGAAATATGAATACTATTACTCAACAAGAATAATTGTTATGATTAGAGAATATTAAAAGATAATTTTAGAAAACATAAAGGATTGTTTGTAAATTATACAACCCAACAGGCAACAGTTAAAAAAAATAATATAAAAAAAATGTGTTGGGTGAGATTTGAACCCTTGTCCAAAAAAAATTCAACATCACAGAAGGGAGTAACCACTGCACTAGCACCATTTTTTGTTATAGTTCTGTAAAACAATTATCTTAGCCAGGTCCTTCTAATTTTTTCAGGTATGTCCTACGAAAAAAGTCTATATCGTTTATAAACGATTCGAAAATTAAGGTAGGTCCGAGGACCTGCCTTAGCTCATACTAAACTCGCCCATGTTCATCTTGATCTTCTTCGAAATATTTAGTAAACATGTTGTCAAAGCAACCTATTTTAGGTTTTAAGTTGATCCATTGAGGTATGACTCTTTATTTGCTTTCTAACATTTAAATTCGTAAAATTTTGTTTTTCAACTAACGAGATGTAAAATAACACTCTCCATGGCGTTCTTTTGGTTTTGTAGAAAGTTGGAAATTTTATTTTTCCAATGGTATTTAGAGGTAATTGTTTTCCTTTCTATTTTATTTATTACATTTATTTGCCTACATTGAATAATATGTTTGGCATGGGTATTGTATTTTTAAAATCGAACTGTACAAGTTAGCATTTTGACATATTACCTACATTTGTCGGCCCATTTATGTAGAACAGTAAAAATAAGTACTTCATAAAACTTGTTGTGAATCAATCATGGATTCTTTGGGATTTTACTTTTTATGCCAATTTCAATAAAAACTTTTCTAGGAACAAACACTAAAAAGGGTTAAAAGAAAAAAAAAACTAAATTAGTTGTTTAATTTTTCTTTTTTTTTTTTTTTCGAATTAGCTGTTTAAATAAGCAATCCAAACACCTCCTGAATGAAAAATCTTAACTTTTTCACAGACCAACTGTTTGATGAAATTAATTTATTGAAATTGTGCATATATGTAATTCTTCGGCTTATAGACAGTAACTAACCACTTTAACCACAAAAATGATAAAACAAAGGTATAGATTAAGGTCGTTGTCCAATTTACTATTTATTCTTCAATCAACTTGAGCTCCCAGGTTTTGGCTCATCGTGTGGGGTCGATATCAATACTTTCATTGATATATTCTAAGTTTATGCTCTCTTCACTTTTGACTTTGAAGTTTCTTCTCCGTGGATTCTTATGGTTCTCCTAGAACTTAGAAGTTATCTTAAGCAAAAAAAAAACTATCAAGTCTGATCAGGAACAAGTAATTAGAAGCGGTTTTAACAACATTTAACCTATACTTTCTTTAGCCATGTATTCAAAATTCATCCCATTTATATTGAAACCGGTCAATTTGAGTTGTATCTAATTGGAAATGGGTCAAACAAGCTAAAAATTTGGAAAGAAAATTAACTATTTATATCAAAATGGTATATATGTTTGATGCATACATCGGAGATGTCCTAAGTGATAACGTAACCTTTGATCAATGAGCATACAGCATAGACAAATCTATATCTAATACTAAATTGTGGATTTGAAGCTTAAATGGAGTTCGTTAATGATAAAGATCGATGTTGATGACAATAGCTTGGAATCTATATCCTCTAATGATAATCGAGATATTTGATGATGAAAATTGTCAGGATCGTTTAGGTTGTATAAACCCAAAGTACGTCAATGAAATATCTTGATCTATCAAGGAAGTTCAGCAGGAGACACCTTGATATTACAAGTTTGTCGAACAAACAAATATTGTATAATGATAAACAATTAAGAACAATAATGAATATCGAATATTAAGCCTCAATTATATTGAAAATATGAATCAATACAACGTGTTTTCTATTGTTTAGAAGGATCTATATATATAGCTTGAGGCTAACCTATCTATAATAGGAAACATCTAAAAAGGAATTACAGTTCTATTCTAATTGTAATGTTACTCTTGCGGATCAAGATAATTCCATAATGATCTTGATGCAGTAGAAACAGCAACGACGGTAGTAATGAGTATAGGCAGTAGTAATAGTCTTGCAGTTGCAATAACGTTCTTCAGTACTTATCAGCAGTAGTAACAAAGCAGTATTAATGAGATTAAAACTAATTTAACTAATCATGCTAATGAAGATAATTAGGGTTTCGGTCCGGGAAACTTAGGGAGAAATTAAGAGGGACGTATTTCATGAAAGAGAAAAGATAGTCTCGGTTAATTATATCAAATTCTAAATCATAAAATGTGTAACATAAACCTAATGCATTTTTCAAAACTTATATGAGTTATTGGTTGTGAGAATTACTTACCAGTATACCTTTCCTACTGGTAAGCCCTAGTAAGGATACCTTTCCTACTGACGCATCAGTATACCTTTCCTACTGACGTATCAGTATACCTTTCATACTGATACTACTTGCTCATTAGTATACATTTCCTGTTAATGATGTGTTCTTACGGTAGCGTGGTTACTACGGCTGTTGCTAGTCAGTATACATTTCCTGATGACATTACTTGATTACTAGTATACCTTTCCTACCAGTGATATTTGCTTACGATGGATGGTTGAGAATGATTATTTCTTTTTACATACATGCATTAGTTACACATTCTTTTACTAAAATGGTGTTGAGATATGTTTTTCTTACTATTACATCATATACTTACTCAATGAACTCGATCAACTTTATGTTTACTTTTAAGTTTTACTTTCAGGTAAAAAGCAGGCATAGGACTTGACTTATGAGTTGGACCCTAGCAGACTTCAGGCTAAGCTTGCATTGCATTGTGGCATTCCTATTTTGACTATCTTTCTCTGGGATTTTATTTTCGGGTTTGCATGCCTATGTACTTGATACGATACGTTGGTTATTATTGTTGAACATATTGCTTGTGGTGTTTGACGGATTCGTATACCAAGGATTTTACCTTGAGTATGGCGACGTCATGACATACATTATTTTGTTTTATCATATAGATTATATCTTTATTTACTAATGTGTTATGACGATCACCAATTGGCCACACCCTGCGTTTCTGCCAATGGTGGGGTGTGACGATGTGTGTCTATAAATATGTGAGCCTACGGGGTTGCACACATTGACATTTGGGGGGGTGGTGGTTTGAAAGCCATCTGGCGGCTTGTTAAATAAACAAATAAAAAACGATTTTTTGTTGGTTTTATTAATTTTAATAATTAAAAGTTAATTAGCAGCTAAATTTTAAACGCAAATTTTGATGTTTTGTTTTACCTTTGTAATTTCATTAAGCAATGGTCATAATCGTAAAACTACATGCATATTTTTACGAAAATCATTATCATATTAGATATTTGTTAATTGAAATTTGTTAAACATATTATTACACGAGTTAATTGAATGTGCGACACTTTACCAATAATAGACTTAAAAGGTTGTGTGATGAGATTATTTGATAATTGTAATTATGTATGTATTAAGTAGCTTACGCAATCCATAATTGTTACTTGAACGGATGTATGTGGTTCGTTTCCAAGCAAAACGAAAACTATTTAATAAATATACTAGTTTAGTGCCAGTGTGATACACGTTATTGTAAAATAGTTATTATAGAATAACCAATGAAAAATGATTTATTTAATCATATGGGATAAAAAAAAGGGGAAAAAACCACACACAACCATTCCAATTAGCCTTTAATATTAATTTATAACATTAATCATTAAATTTCTAAACAGAAAATCCAACACAACAAAATTTAATAAAAAAAAAAAATTGAAAGGAAAAAATAACCAAGGAGTTGAAGCCGGCCAAGTCTAATATATAAACTTGAGGAAATCACCGGGTGCTATAGAGAAGCAACAAACAGAAAAACTTCATGTAAACCAAAGAACCAAGCTGCAACATCAAGATTCAAGGTACTTCCTTTTCGACGTAGAAGTACATCTGAAAAATACAAACTGTATTAATGATTCGAGGTCATCCCTTCTACTACCTACACGACCTGAATATGCATGTATTGATGCATACTATTACTAGCAGCCAACGGCCCACTAAACAATCATGTTAGTAGTTTTAATCCATAACTATTTTTATTGTTTGGTAATGAACATTTGTTTTGAATCTTTTGATCATGTTTCCTTTGGTCAACATCTTTTATACTTGTATTGTTGCATTTCCTCTTACTACTTCACCAACCATGACGGCCCTTGTACTACGAAGTCCTTTTCTTAAACAATAGTGTGTTATGCAAACCTTACACTTGCCACTCAAAATGTTTTGCGTTAAAGAAAACATCAGGTCATAGATACACTAATGACTAACAAAAAGTCCTCTTTTAAGTCGGTTAGTATGTAACACAAACTTGTACATTTCATATTAAAATTTTAGAATCTTTAATAGATGATATATTTTTTCAGTAAACCAATATACCACTATGACCCCATTTTAGTTTCGGATGTTTTTTATTATGTATGTTCTTCTCCAATGTATACACCAAATATTTACACCAAAATTCATATTATCATCTTTTTCTTACTAAACGATTCAAATTTATACAATAAAACAATTTAATTTAACTTATATACTTTATAAGTTTATATACAAATTCTACGTTTACATATTTTGAGTAATTAATAAAGTTTTAGTTACAATTATAAGTATATAATAATATTTTTTTTATTATAAATATTCAAGATTATATCCATTTTAAAGATCTTGACGAGATGGTTTTAAAAGTATAATTTTCATAAATTGATTTTAACTTTTTCAGTTATATATTTGATAAACAAATGACTTGAAGAAATTTGGTGTGGTAAATAGTAATACACCAAATTTGGTGTAAAATGGTGATTTAAATTGTGTTACACCATTTTAGTATCTTGGTTGGAGATGAATTACCCCAAATTTTACATCATTTTGATATTTGATGCATACATTGAGATGGCCTTAAGGGTTTTGTATATGAAAATCAGAAATAGATATCCGTGGAAAACGTTTTGTTTACACAATTACACAAAAACCTTTGAACCAAGATTCCGATTAGTGAATCATAAAGCAACAAACAAGAAACACACACATGTAATTACAAAAAGGTTAACAAAAGTGTGTACCTTTTTTGAGCTGGTTATGATCCTCCTAAATCCTGCTAACTTCCGTCGATATCAAGAGACATGTCTGGTTCCACTATTAACAAAATGAAAGTTTGTGACCTTTTTGAAATAAACAAAAAAGTTTGTTACAAAATAACAATTTAGTCAAAGTTCGTTATATTTCCATGCAATTTTCCCATAATGAATTGATTGTTATTTGAACCACGTCCACAAAAATATGTCAATGTGTTCATATGAAGGAAAATCAGTCTCTTTATGTTTTTCGTTACCAATAATTTTGGTTCAAATCACAAATCCATAAGTACAGACCACTTATAATTTATAAGTGTAACAGTTAAACAAAAGTGAAACTTATATCCGTTTTATATGACAGAAGGATCATCCTTGTTCCATTTATTTATCGTTTTTTTGTGTCTTCATTTTGTTATTATGTTTTTAGTTGGTGGTTTGTTTTTTCAAGTGTGAAGTGTAAGAGCATTGGTGATCCTAGAAGATAGAAAATATATCGGTACAACTCTAGGTTAAGTTAGCTTTTTGGACCTAAATTATGGATACTAGCCTATTATGTCATGAGTTCGTATCAATTGGTGTTGGTGATTTTAGTGTCATCAACGATCATTTAGGTAATGTGATTTACTAGAGAATGATGTGATTTCATGATCAGCTCGGAAACGAGTCAGGGAAGTGTGGAGTGCACACTCGTTGAGCTAATATGAACTCAACAACGACAGTAAAGCAGGGGTCAAGGGGGTTGCGCCCCCTTGCGGGGTCAGTTGGGACAGTTTTATGACGGTTGAAACCGTCACAAAACCGTTTGTAACTGCTTCATAATTCTGTATCTAATACAGATTTTCATTCTCATTTCTAACTAACGAAAAACATACATACTCCTTTACATTTCTGATTTGTGATTCATTTGCCAAGAACACAAATTGTCAATTCTCATTGTATTATCCCGATTAGGATTTCGTGCAACCCTCAGGCAATTGATAGGGTCGAAATACTTAATACGGAAAGTGAACTTACACGATACATTGAGAAATCCGAGATTATCACAAACCCTAAAATCTAACAAACGTATTAAGTACTTTCTTGTGATTATGGCTGGAAGTTCTGTGAAGGAAATGACGACGAACTTTGGGAAACTGGACAAGTTTGAAGGGCATGACTTTAGGCGCTGGCAGAAAAAGATGCATTTCTTATTGACATCTTTGAAAGTGGTTTACGTTCTGACAACACCGATGCCAGAATTGGTGGAAGATGCAACAGTGGAAGCGATCAGAATCAGGGCTAAGTGGGAGAATGATGACTATATCTGTCGTGGTCATATATTAAACGGTATGTCTGATTCTCTATTTGATGTTTATACGAATGTTGAATCGGCTAAGGAGTTATGGGATTCTCTTGAATCGAAATACATGGCAGAGGATTCTTCTAGTAAGAAATTCCTTGTTAGTAATTTTAATAATTACAAAATGGTCGATTCTAGACCGGTCATGGAACAGTATAATGAACTCCTTAGGATCCTTGGTCAATACACACAACATGGCCTAAGAATGGATGAATCCATTTCTGTTTCAAGTATAATTGATAAGTTGCCTCCTTCATGGAAAGACTTCAAACATACTTTGAAACACGGTAAAGACGATTTGTCTTTGGTCCAACTTGGTAGTCACTTGCATATAGAGGAATCTCTAAGGGTGCAGGAAAGTGACAAGGGAAAGGGCAAAGAAGTTGCTGGTCCTTCTGTGAACATGGCAGAAGAGGGTAAAAATAAAAACAACAAGAACAACAAAGGAAAGAAACGTGACTGGAAAGACTTTAAGGATCACGGTGGTGGTTCGAGTTCCAACAAGAAACCAAAACCAGAAGGTTGTTGGAAGTGTGGTAAAACGGGTCACTTCAAGAGGGATTGCCGTGTTGGTAATAAGAAGAACGCAAATGCTGGTGGTTCGGGAAAGGGGTCTAAGGACCAGTCCCAAGACCAAGGTCAGATTTTAGTGCCTTTTTCAAACAGTTTTGTTAAATATTCTGTTTCACTAATTTCGGAAGCATTTTATGTGCAGGTTGATGCAATTGCGTGGTGGATAGATTCTGGTGCTACAACTCATGTTTGTAAAGATCGTTGCTGGTTTAAGACATACGAACCGGTGGATGACGGATCCGTACTATACATGGGTGATGATCATCATGCTCCTGTTCTTGGAAAAGGAAGCGTGGCATTGGAATTTAGTTCTGGAAAAACTATTACTTTGTTTAATGTGTTGTATGTACCTAAACTTCGTAAGAATTTAGTTTCTGGTCCTATGTTGAATAAGTGTGGATATAAACAAGTGTATGAATCCGATAAGTATATCTTATCGAAGTGTGGTGTGTTTGTAGGATTTGGTTATTATAACAATGGTATGTTTATGTTGAATTTGAATAAAGTTCCTAATGATTCAGATTCTGTATATATGTCTTCTTCTATTGTTGTTAATTCCTCATTATGGCATGCTCGTTTAGGACATGTACACTATAAAAGAATGCTTGAAATGTCTAAAGATGATTTGATACCGGCTATTGATGGAAAACATGATAAATGTACAACTTGTATGTTAACAAAAATCACTAGAAAACCTTTTAAAAGTATAACAAGGAAATCTGTCATACTTGAATTAATACATAGTGATTTATGTGATTTTCATGCTACTCCATCTTTAGGCAATAAGAAGTATGTTGCAACTTTTATAGATGATGCCTCTAGGTTTTGCTATGTTTATTTACTACATGCTAAAGATGAAGCCCTAGATAAATTTCGAATTTATAAAACAGAAGTTGAATTGCAACAAAATGACTTAATTAAAACTTTACGCACAGATAGAGGTGGTGAATATTATGATCCTGTATTTTTCCAATCTGTAGGAATTATTCATGAAACTACAGCTCCTTACACACCACAACAAAATGGTGTGGCTGAAAGGAAAAATAGAGCTCTAAAAGAAATGGTTAATTCCATGTTATCTTACTCGGGCTTGAGTGAGGGGTTCTGGGGAGAAGCCATGTTAACGGCTTGTTATTTATTGAATAGAGTTCCTAATAAAAGGAACAAGACTACCCCTTATGAACTTTGGTATAAGAAACGACCAAACTTGTCATTTTTGCGAGTTTGGGGTTGTCGAGCCGTTGTGAGGCTCCCTGATCCAAAAAGAAAAACTTTGGGTGAAAAGGGTATTGATTGCATCTTTGTTGGATATGCTGAGCATTCCAAGGCATATAGGTTTTATGTAATAGAACCTAATGATTCTGTTTCTATTAATTCAATTATAGAATCGAGAGATGCAATATTTGACGAGAATCGATTTTCTTCAGTACCTAGACCAAAGGATATTATACCAAATTCGAATGAATTTCAAAGGGATGATCATTCTGATGATGTACCAAGTGAGATTCCAGAACCTCGTAAAGGTAAAAGAGTTCGGAAAGCTAAATCATATGGTTCTGATTTTCAGCTATACTTAGTTGAGGGATCGAGAGATCAAGTGGGATCACAATACTTTTATTGTTACAGTATTGAGGGTGATCCTAGAACCTTTGATGAAGCTATGCAATCTCGAGATTCTGCTTTTTGGAAAGAAGCAATTGGAGATGAGATTGGGTCAATTTTGGAAAATGGAACTTATATTCTAACTGATTTACCCCCTGGTTGCAAAGCATTAGGTTGCAAATGGCTCTTCAAAAAGAAGATGAAAGTCGATGGAACAATTGACAAATTTAAAGCTCGATTGGTAATCCAAGGCTTTAGGCAAAAGGAAGGTATCGATTATTTTGATACCTATGCACCAGTTGCTCGTATCACTACTATTAGATTGTTATTAGCTTTAGCACCTATACACAATCTAGTGATCCATCAAATGGATGTCAAAACAGCATTTTTAAATGGTGATTTGGATGAAGAAGTGTATATGAAGCAGCCTGAGGGATTTGTTTTGCCGGGGAATGAGCATAAGGTGTGTAAGTTAGTTAAGTCGTTGTATGGGCTGAAACAAGCACCTAAGCAGTGGCATCAAAAGTTTGATGAGGTGGTGTTGTCAAGTGGTTTTCTTTTAAACCAATCTGACAAGTGTGTATATAGCAAATTTGACAGTTCCGGTAATGGTGTTATAATTTGTCTATATGTTGATGACATGCTGATTTTTGGAACTAACCAAGATCAAGTGGATAAAACTAAGAGGTTTTTGTCATCGAGGTTCTCAATGAAGGATATGGGAGAAGCTGACGTTATTCTTGGTATTAAGATTAAACGTCAGAATAAAGGGATTGTAATTACACAATCTCATTATATTGAGAACATACTCAAGAAATTTAATCGTGAAGATTGTTCTCCAGTGAGTACTCCCATGGATCCAGCAGAAAAGCTTATGCCTAATACAGGAAAACCTGTGGATCAGCTCGAATATTCTAGAGCTATTGGTAGCTTGATGTATGCTATGACAAGTACTAGACCAGATATTGCATATGCTGTTGGCAGATTGAGTAGGTTTACTAGTAATCCTAGTAGACAACATTGGAAAGCAATAACTAGGGTCTTTAAGTACTTGAGAGGTACTAAGGATTATGGTTTATCATATCTTGGATATCCTTCGGTGTTAGAAGCATATTCAGATGCTAGTTGGATAAATCATGTTGAAGATTCATCTTCTACGAGTGGATGGGTGCTCTTGCTTGGGGGAGGTGCCATTTCATGGGCTTCCAAGAAGCAAACATGCATCACTGGTTCTACTATGGAATCTGAATTTGTAGCATTGGCAGCTGCTGGTAAAGAAGCAGAATGGCTACGAAATTTGATACATGAGATTCCCATATGGCCGAAACCAATAGCACCAATTTCTATCCGTTGTGATAGTGCTCCCACCATGGCTAGGGCTTATAGTCAGATATACAATGGGAAGTCTAGACACTTAGGTGTTAGACATAGTATGGTTAGAGAACTAATCATGAATGGTGTTATATCTATTGAGTTTGTTCGGACACATCATAATTTAGCAGACCACTTGACGAAGGGTTTGGCTAGGGACTTAGTGAATAAGTCGGTGGTAGGGATGGGATTAAAGTCCATATAAATCTACTACTTATGAGATACCCAATTCCCTTCTAATACAACGTTAGAAGCTGAATTCAATGTGGAAAGCTCATAGTTAGAGATTGGAACACGAATGTTGATCTTCCCGAGGTAAGTGTTCAGACCTGCAAGTGATGGTTAGGTTGAAGTTTACCTTCTTAATGGTTCTTTTGAAAAATTGCAACTGCAGGTGCAAGAATTAAAAGGACCACCTATGTGAACATGATGTTTTGCCGCTTCAAGAAGCTTGGACTTGGCTTCCTATATGTTCATTAATGGATTAGGACACATGGCTTGTTATAGTGTCAAGTATATGAATTGTAAAGTATTGTAGAAACTTATGTGTATAGTATCTTCAGGTATTCAGATGGATTGACGGGTTCAATCGTTACGACACCCCGATTTTCGATTATTTGGAATGTGTATTATACTAAGATGAAAATTCAATCGCAAGACATTTTCATTTATGCATTTGTTTGTTTCGTTATGTTTGTTTTATTTATGTTCATATATCTTTATATATGATTTAGTAAATCAAGGATTACACTAAAATGGGGGAGGTTTGTTGGTGATTTTAGTGTCATCAACGGTCATTTAGGTAATGTGATTTACTAGAGAATGATGTGATTTCATGATCAGCTCGGAAACGAGTCAGGGAAGTGTGGAGTGCACACTCGTTGAGCTAATATGAACTCAACAACGACAGTAAAGCAGGGGTCAAGGGGGCTGCGCCCCCTTGCGGGGTCAAGGGGCAGCGCCCCTTGCGGGGTCAGTTGGGACAGTTTTATGACGGTTGAAACCGTCACAAAACCGTTTGTAACTGCTTCATAATTCTGTATCTAATACAGATTTTCATTCTCATTTCTAACTAACGAAAAACATACATACTCCTTTACATTTCTGATTTGTGATTCATTTGCCAAGAACACAAATTGTCAATTCTCATTGTATTATCCCGATTAGGATTTCGTGCAACCCTCAGGCAATTGATAGGGTCGAAATACTTAATACGGAAAGTGAACTTACACGATACATTGAGAAATCCGAGATTATCACAAACCCTAAAATCTAACAATTGGTATGTGAGTCAATTTCGTGGCTCAATTTCAAACAATTTGATTCGAATTTAAACACAATTAATCAATTTTACACTGAAATTCAAAAAATACCTATACGTTTATCATGTTCTATAATTAGCTATTGATTCAGCTAATTGATCTATCAATTCATCAACATTCCATGTCCAATTGTACAGGAAGCTTCAGTTCTGTGTGGAATTTTGCTTCAATTCCTGCAAATGCTGGTATTAGATTCAATATAATTCGTTGACTTTTTAGTCAATTGTAATATAGGTCCATAATTCATTAAATTTGTTCGATTTTGACTAATATTATTAGTTGCAGATTGTTAGTCATGAATGAAGGAACTAGAGACTACATCAATCAAACAGTAGAGACATCCTTGAGCAGTATGGAGAAGGAATTAACTGAGAATGTGAATGGCATAACAACAATACTTAACCACTGTAATTCAGAAAATTAAGGATGGAGAAGAAAATTAAGGCTGGGGTCGAGCTGCCAGGTCGGCGCGAGAATTTTTATTTTACACTAATAGTGTTATATAATAAAAATGTCATAAAATTTAATCTGACCCGGTTTTTTACCCTAAATTATGGATTCAGTTTTGACCCGAATTCCTGGATATGGTTTGACCCGTTTGGAAGTTACATACAGTTCTAATAAAAATGCATGTGGACAGTTTCATGAACTGTATTAAACTCACATTTGTTGGTTAATTTGTTACTGGTACAATTTGAAATTCATTGAAAGAAAAATACAATTCACATATCGACGAACTGAGTTATATCCGATTGAAGATTTCGATAGTACCATCGAAATACTTTGATCTGAAAGTGAAATCGCGACTCTCAGTTACCAAAATCGAAATCCCCAATATACAACAGATGGCGCTATGAGGCAGAAAATAAGATGACTTTGATGTGTTACTTGACTTGACAGAACAAGAAGCAATTAGCTTCTATAACCTCAAGTGGAGATGGTGGTGAAACTCTGTTTAGCTAAACTGCAAGAAGCTACTCTAAAAAGAAGTTGAGACCACGACTACCTACTCCTAACTAATGTTGCTACCAGTCCTTATGCACTCCCAGCTATACTTCCACCTCAGTTACCTCCAAAAGTTACTCAAATGTTGCACCTAATGAGTCAAAAGGAATTTGTGTTTCTATTGTGACCAAAGGTACACGTCGGGCATAATTGCAGATGAATGTGAAGAAGAAATGATGGTTGTTGATCAAGTGGAGGAACGATGAGAATTCATATATCTTTAAATGCATTTATGGGGGTTACTACTAAGTGTTAAGGGACTTTGAAGATGTCTTTTCGGTACCACAAAGATCCCATTGTATTACAACAAGGCACATATAGACATCCTCCCAGCCAGAAGGATGCTATTCAAAGTATGGTGTTAGACCTAGTCACTTCTCTTCTTTTTCTTCAAAATTAGTCATGGTCATCATATCAGAATGTGTGAAGCTGACATACATAACACAACATGATGGTCACTATCAATTCTTGCTATGTCTAGAGTCTTCCATTCTGAGTCACAACTAAATACCATTACTCTGCAACTTCACTCTCAACCTCTAATGGATCAACAGTTGGTCTTCAGATGCAAGATTGCAAATGTCACCTAACCATCCATCGCTTAATCACTCATTGCTAGGGAGCAGGCAGCCCAAAATAGGATGGTGCAGGACCGTTTAATACAATCATCACTCAAGATTTGGAACCCTTCGCCTGAAAGATGAAGACAAATGAGCCACATTGGTCCGTTCCAAATGCAAACTTTTCGACAACAAAGGTAACACCAATCCTATGTGGAACAACAAGTTTTTTTTTCCAACTAAATGGGGAGTTCCTCTAGGACGAGTCATCCATGATCTACAACATCCACTGGTTTCGTGAAATTCTTTTTTTTAAAGTTTATAACTAATTAATGTGCTATTTATTATTACAAAGAACAATATTATTTAAAATTGAGCGAACGACTTAAAATTCTCACGTCTAATGAGAAATGCAAGAGTTGAAACTCTAATCTTTTCGTTTTAGGCTAAACACACCAGAAAGATGAATGGACAAATCATATTGCACAGAACCATGCTTGTTTGCTAGACAGTTATCATATACCAACAGATTTTAGCAATAACTTTCTATTTTTTTCTAAAACTTACAACAAGGTACATAACTTAACAGAAACAGAATACATGGATGCCTTCAATGCAGAAAATCTCTTGGATCAGTCACGAAACCGGTTAACGCCGAAGCTGCAGCAGTGTAAGGAGAAGCTAGATAGATCTGACCTTCTTTGTTTCCCATTCGACCTGGAAAGTTCCGATTTGTAGTTGATAAGCAAACCTGCCATCATCAACCATCCGATTAGTGTCAAATCTTATACTTTTATGTGATACAAGATTATTTAAAAGGTATGAATTCTTCTTTTTCAAAAACAGTACTTGCCTGAGGTTCATTCATGCGTGCGTAGGTATCGAGTGGACCACCTACACAAGCACCACAACTAGGACTCCTAGGTGCATCACAGCCAGCTTGTTCAAATATTTGGGAACAAGTTTTGCCACCGGATCCTGGCACTGGTAAGGTGTACAAGTCCATCCAAACCTACCATATATACTATAACATTAAGCATAACTCTGCCATGTAATACACCAGGCCCAAACTGGTAAGCGAGCCGAATAAACGTGGTAAAAGTTATTACTAACCAACCACTTAAGGCTTATACGATAATTAACTTATTATGATTCAATTTAGGATGGGTTGTTACACAAACCTTTTGAGTAGCAGGGACAATGAATGTAGGAACTTTGACCTTATCGCCCTGCAAATTATATGAATGGTTTACATAAAGTCATAAACATAACATCGTAACCATTTATCCACGCAAATAACTCTACCTATTCTGATTTTTTTTTAAATCAGTTAAGATAATAAAATGTTTAGTTGTTCTCGGTTGTTTGAAGTTGCAACAATAAGATAGTAATAGTTTAAGTGTGTCAAATTATGACAAATAGGCCAAAAGAAGACATTGTTTACGCAAATAACTCTACATATTCTGTTTATTCCCTTAGACATTCAACTTTATCACTAAAGATAATTAGAAGCCACATATGTTTATCCAAACAATAAAAATTGATTATACGTTGGAATAAACCGATAATCAATTCCAAAACCAAAATCGAAACACCCCTAAGTATTAGATGTAGTTGCACACTGTATTTGAAAAACAGCAGAATTTCCAAAATAACGTACCGAAGCTAGCAAAACTCTGGCAGCAGCAAGAAAATCTTCGGTTTTTCCACCAGTGCACGACCCGATGTATACTCTGTCTAGTTTCACATCTTTGCATTCCCTTGCTAAACCACGATTATCAGGAGAATGTGGCTGCAGTTTGAAAAAAAGAAAGAAAATAATTACATGAATCTGAACATGCTCCATTTTAGCATCATTACTTTCCTTTTGGCTATTTATGAAAAAAGTAAAGCTATCTAACCTTTGCCACTAGTGGCTCCAGTTTCGTGACATCTATTCTGTACTCGGCAATAAATCTGTATACAAAGTTTAATAACGCTTTTACGTATAATTTTTTTACAGTAACTTAAGAAGCAGATTGACACATAGGCAGAAAAATCATCGAGATTAATGGAATTACCCTGCTTGAGCATCACTGTAGACTGGTTCATAAGGCTGAGAAGTTTTGTCCTGTACCAGTGACCGAATTGGTGCAAGGGATGTTAAGACATATAAACACGTTAAAATAAAAGTGACATTTAACTATTTCCAGTAAATGAAAAAAAAACAAAAACAATTACTGATATTTTCAGAATAGGGACTAGACGGGGAGCCAGACAATCACGCATTTTATTCAGAATATCTTTATGAAACTAACCTCAAGGTATTTAAATGTAGTAGCATCAGCTGGAACAATACCATTCTTACCCCCGGCCTCAACAACCATGTTGCATAATGTCATTCTTTCTTCCATCTATATAATGTACATGTGAAGATGAATATAACATTTTGCGAAAGTCGCTATATACTACAGAGTACAGATATGAAGAAACCAAAACTTACAGATAGACTATCAACAGTTGTACCAACAAACTCCATTGCTTTATATGTTGCACCTGATACTGATATTTCACCAATTATCTACAAGAGCGTGAATTTGATGTTTAAATAAGTGGTTTCACTTTTAGAAATAGAGAAACAAAAACATAACAATCAAAGAACTCATACTAGTATTAATGTGATTCGCTTTTTTACATAACAATTTGTTTTAAGATGAGAAATATATCGTATCAGGGTAATTTAAACTTACCTGTAGGATCAGATCTTTTGCAAGAAGATAATCTGGCATTTCTCCATCCAACACAAATCTCAAAGTTGGAGGCACCTATTTTACAAATCCATAAAAATATGCACATTTTATTATTTGTATCTTTTACAATAACGTTCATGTTTTCATATATTTGATTACACACAGGCCGCTAAGTCATAAACATATATAATCTCTTCATTCAGTTATTATGATACCTCCTACTAAAAAGGTTTAGTTGGTAATAATAAAGGGACACCAATCATCATTAACTCGATCCTATCTCGAATCAAGCCATCAAGGCTATATGCTGAGCAAAAAGGAGTTTATTTAACTCAAGAGAAAGGTCACGAGAAGGCTAAAGGTGGTAAAATGACCGGGTCGGGTTAGTTATTGTTTCTGTAACTCATCACAATAGGTAACTTTGTAAGTGTCAGGTCAGTTAGTACCAAACACCTTTTGTCCACATTTTTTTTTAATAATAAATCTGTCCAGTTCTAATATTAGTATACATTTTTGTTAATTTCAATAATAATCTACTTATTTGCTAAAAATCTTTAGCAGGTTCTATGCATTATCGAACACTTTCGGCAATTTTCGACCCGTTCCACCCATTTAACTTGTTTCCTTTTAAGCTAAACCTTTTTTATTTACCCATTTGACCCATTTGAGATACATATAGCCCAAATCTACCAGTTTACAAGTAAATGAGTCGAAATTACCACCTCTAATGAACACTACAGAAATCCTACCCAAATGCAAAACACCAATGCATTTGCAAACCTTAAGCAACAGTTTTCCAGTCCCCAACACAAAACCAGCATCTGTGTTTCCAATTCCTGTAGCAAACTGGCCAAATGCTCCAGCAGTACACGTATGGGAATCAGTACCAACCAGGATCTGAAGTAAAGTTAACATGTAAAAGATTCAGTGGAACATTTTCGTGCAGTAACGTAACATTTAAATACAGAAAAATGCACATAAAGATAAACCAACATGGTCTGATTTTCAATTCGGATAACCTAATTTATTTACACCGCAAAATTGGATCAAACTTTAAAATCTTTTCTGCTTTGGTTAACCTGTACATATATTTTGAAAGTTTAATCCTTTTTTGCGGTGAAAATCAAGAAAGTGGTCACCTTTTCCCCCCTTTCAAATCTGTATTAATCACACTAGTGGTACCTCTCCAGGTCTGCAATGGCCTTCTTGTGCAAGAGCAATATGACATACACCTTTATAATCAGGATTAGCCTGTGAAATCACGAGATAGTTTATATTAACTATACATGAACATTTTCTTTTTTTGAGGCAAATAGAAAGAATTGTACCCTGAAATTTCCACGATCTACGATATCATAGAAATACTTGATGTTTTGCTCGTTTGCGAAATCCCTTAAGATATCAACATTTCTATTTGCTCTTTCATCACTTGTGAATATGTAGTGGTCAGGAATTAACACAATCTTTTCACGATCCCAAACCTATTTACAAATTCCTGACATAAAACTAATGATCTAACAAAAAACAGCTACCCAATTCATTTAAACTACCTTTGCATTGTTACCAAACTCTTTGTTGAAGACTCCTATAGCACCAGGGCCACAAACATCATGAGTCATCAAAACGTCGATGTTAACCCAAACATTCTCACCAGGACTCAGCTGCGATTTCTCGGAAGCCCGAGCAAATATTTTCTCAGTCATTGTCATCCCAGTCTTCACCTGTTAAATCATGAACCATCCAATTAACCCACAATCAAATTACTCCAAGCAAGGCCAGCCTTATCAAGTTTAATGAAAATCGAAAAAGAAAAGAACCGAACTGAGCCAGTTGTTGATGGTTTGCGTTCGGGTGCCATGACTGAAACAATCTTTTTTGAATGGTGGGCATGGGCAGATTGAAATGCATATTTTTGAGAAATCTGCATATTCAGAAATAAAGTTAGAAATTGAAATCAAATAGGAAATAATGATTGATATAAAAACCTTTTTGTTAAAGAAAATGGAAGAGCCTGAAGATATGAAAGATGAAGAAATCGCCATTGATGAGTGGAATTAATGGAGACAATAGAGACACTTATTCCACAGCTTCATAAGTTGGTCAGCAGTCTTTTTTAGACAGGGAAAATATATGATGTTTGACTTTTTTTTTTTTTTCTTGAAAAGACAAATGTTAGTAATTCGGGCCACATGCGACCCACGAACCTTACACCAAATTTAGTTATATATCTCCTAAATAATCACCTAAGGAGGAACCCCAGAGGGAGGCTCGAACCCAAGACCGATAGCCTTTTACCAATGGTACAAACCCATTGGCATGTTTGACTAATTTGGAATAAAATACAAAAGTTGGAATAGCTAAAAGCATTACATGGTTTCTTCTTAACGTGCCTCGTTGCGAAATTACCTACATATTTTATTAGCTATTCACATCAACTGTTTATATATTTTCAAAGAAAAAAGATTAAACCAAGTGTGTAAAAAGAAAAAAAAGGTAATTTAAGAAGAAAAGATAAAATTTAAAATCAATAAATAATTAAAATGAAAAAAAAATGAGTGTTAATAACAACAATCCTATTAGGGCTGTGATTAATAAGTTATTACATGCATTAGAAATTTGTACATTATTTTTAAGATAGTTGTAATTCCAAAAATAAATTAGCATTTATTTATAAAAATACAAATAATTAAAGCATATCCTAAAGTCTAGACACGACCTTAAGACCTTTCTTATCAATTTGCAAATTAAAATTAATGATCAACCCGAATGAAAAAGTGCTCATCTTACTTCATATCGTAAACTAAAAGTTAAAGATAAAAGCTAAATTTTGAAAAATAACCCGGATACAAAAGTTTTATAAAGAAAAAAAAAAGTTAACTAGGTAACATGCATGTAAAAATTTAAAATAAAAGCTAAAATTCAAAAAAATAACCCGAAAAAAAATATTTTATGAAAGAAAAAAAATTAAGCATACAACTTACCTTCGGGAAACAAGTATTCATAATGTCACTATCATTGCTATGTGAATTGTAAGGAGATTAATTTTAATCAAAAACTTTAATTCTAGTTCTTAATGTTTAAAGGTTTCACTAGCAGTTTAAAAAAGAATTATATCATAGTCCATCCATTAATTTTATGTTATGTTGATGTTTTCATTAAAACTCAAGATGCGAGTTGTACACAAGAAACTTCTCGTCGTTTTCATACCTTCCTCTCTCCTTATTAATATAATTCCTTCTTTTGTTTAAACAAACATTTAAATAGGAAGATGAAGGTAATGATGAGCCTTTTAGAAAAATCAAAACTTAAGTAAATAAATAAATATAAGAAAAATGAAAAGCATATAATAAAGAGTTAATTACATAATTGGTCCCTGTGTTTGTTCCAAAACAACGGGTCCAGTCCCTGGGTCGCAATTCCTTCGGACCCAGTCCCTGGACCCTATCTTTGGATGCACGTTTGGTCCCTCCGTCACCTGAAATGACGGATATACCCTTATCTTATCTTTTATTTATTTATTTTTCCTTTTTATTACTCATCTATTCTATTAATTTCCTTTTTTCCAATTTTTTTTTTTCATTCCCTCTAGACAGCAATGTCTCCCATGAAATAAAATCAAATAGAAATCAGCAAATTGAAATCGAAATCGAAATCCCACACTATCTCCCATGAAATCGTAAACCTGCAAATCGAAATCCCACACTATGATGATGATCCGAACAGATTTTTGATGAAATGGAAACCAAATCTTGATGTTTAAGTCGTGGCTGCAAACAACACAATTTCACAATAAAGTGGAAACCATACGACCATAAGCAGATTTACAAACCGAACTTGATTACGTACCTTAACGATGGAGATGTTGAAAACGATTATGATGTGGGGAAAAAAAAGGAAGCTCGCTGGTGTGGAGGTTCTGCTATTCGAATTCAAAGAAGTTTCACACAGATTTTCGGATTAGGATATCAATTACATGAAATCAAAAAAAATACCTTAAACAAATGATGATGCCCGATTTGGATGATGATGATGGGGCTGAACTCGGCTGGCAACAGAGATGGTGAAGAGGGTGGCGGCAGAGATTTAGGGTTTGAGATGGTTTTTTTTATTTTGGTTTATTTGGGATTGGGATAATTAAAGAGATAACCAATCATATTGTGACACGTGGAGATAGTAAAATAAAATAATGAAATAAGAGAAAAAAAAAGGAAGAAAATTAAAAGATAAGGGTAGTTTAGTCATTTTAAGTGACAAAGGGACCAAACGTGCAACCAAAGATAGGGTCCAGGGACTGGGTCCGAAGGAATTGCGACCCAGGGACTGGACCCGTTGTTTTGGAACAAACACAGGGACCAATTATGTAATTAACTCTATAATAAATTTAGACAAAAAATAACTTTTTCAAAATCTATACTACAATATAAACAATCTCCTTTAAAATCTTAATATCTTAAATTTTAAGTAATTGAAATTAATTTAATACCCTTAATCTATATTTATTATTATTTAAGTCAAACAACACTCTCTTTTCTAATTAATTTAAAAAAATTTAACATCTAACAAAGTAAATTATAATTCATATGTAATTAAAAAAAATATATTAAAATACTTTCTATTTAATTTAAAAACTTTCAAAATTATAAGTTTTATTTTATAACCCCATAAACTTAAAATAATTAAAATATTATACATTTTTTTCTACTAAAATACGTATACTAAATTGACACTATAATATAATCTATTTCTACTATATTATAAAACATTTTTCACATAGTCTTAATTATCTAAAACCTTAGTAATTGAAATTACTTAACTACCGTTTTTATATCTCTCACCACATATCATTATTCAAAATAACTTATAATTAAATAATGTTGGTTAATAAAGTTTTAGCCTTGTAGAGTAAATAAACGGAAAGATACTTTAAATATGTAGACTTAGAAGTGTTTATTTAGCATAATAACAATAACTAATTTCGTTTATATTGATTAAAGAATTTATGATTGAAAACCAAAACTGACATGTAAGTCCATACCGTAATTAACGGTATTTATTTGTTAACAAATGGGTCAAATTCATAAAAAAGTTCGATTACAAACCATACAAAAACTGATGAAGAATAGGAATTCGAAAGAGGTTAAATAATAAATAAAATGAAGTAGAAAATAAAAAGAATATATAAATTTAAATGTATGTCACGTGTTAATTGATCTTTGGTATAAAAAAATTAACTTAACAAAGAATAACTATTAAACCGGCTATGATAAATTACAAGTAATTCAAATAATCTTTATACTTTTCGAAAGAAAGAAAAAAATCAAATAGTCTTTAAAAGTTCTCTTTATATCTAGAATTATATTATGATTTTAAACTTTTTCATAAGATAAATTTGATGAAACATTTTTATTTCCTATTAAATGTTTTAGTTGATGACTTTGAGTGTATTAACTTTAACGGATAGCAAAATAGCTGAATAGCTTTTAGAAGAATGATTTTCATCGATTTGATTATCCATCATCCTATGTAATAAAATATTAAACTATTAAGTCTACAAAATAAATTTATTAATCACACAAAAATTAAACCTACGGATTAAGTGATCTTCAAATTCTAGCAATTTATTATTTCAGAAGTTTATTTTATTTTCAAGCACACATGTTAAAGTTAGTCATTTGACTTACTAATTGTGTGTTACATTTTCAAGATTAGCTATATTTGCTTTCATTCAAATCATCTAGATTTGTCTTGCTAACAATGATCTTGAAAGTTGGTTCCCAGCATATCGATCAAAACTATCAAATACTTATTTTTAGTGTCAAAAGTTCTTTTTGACACTAAAAATAAACATTTGATAGTTTTGATCGATATGTATGAAACCAGCTTTCAAAATCATTGTTAGCTCATGGATATTGATGATGATGGTGAGTACAAAATATTGATGATGGTGAGTTCAAAATTTGGCATTGGTGTTGATGTCATGTAGTATTTTAAACTTCTTGTCAAACATTGTTGCAGCAAGTTTATATTTGATATGACGAGCAAGTCTTAAAATATGATTTTTTTTTCCCTTTGTGTTGTCAACCAACCAAAACACTATTTAACAGCTACTAACGAAGAATTTGTATAATCCAACGGCCACACCAACATGCTAATATGTTTACTTCACATATTATTTCGGGTCTAGCAACTTGCTAGTCCTTGCCATTTTATACGTGTTCTTGCTAGAGAGTGTGAATGACAAAAAAGCTTAATATAAATATGGTTTAATACCTCAACAATCCTTCCAACTAGTTCGTCAATAGTCAAATAGTTTTATTTTATTATTTTATTTTCTTTTAAGTATTATTTATTTTTAGTATATTTATGCTTTTTATTTTTCAAATACTTTGATAGCTTTTTGTTATTTTTAACTTTTACTTTTATTGTTTTTTGTTTATTAATTAAAGATATATAGAATAATATTAAATAACATGTTATCAAAAAACATTTATCTATTTTCTAAATTTATTTTATTAGAGCATTTTCAATTGAGGTTAAACAAAAGGGTTCGGTTTAAAAAATTTAAAGAGGTTTATAATTATTTAACTCATAGTAAGATTGTATTTTAAGCTTATATGACTCGAATAGATCCAAAATTATTAAAAGGTTTATATCTTTAAACACATTTAAACCTTTTAATAATTAAACTCATTTACAAACCTTTGTAAGATTTAAGCACGATGGAAATGGCTTCACAAAGAAAAAATGTTTTTAATTTATTTCTGAGAAAATAGAAAGAAAATAAATGAAAGATGTCGCATTTGAGAAGGTGGTAATAATTTGGAGGGTTGAAACAACAGCCTAACTTCAATGTGTTTTCGGGAAGAAATGACACATTTCGATGTCAGTCTACTTAAAATACGTCTTGTCTACCATTCAGCTAATGGAATGGAGGTCTCAAATTTGTCTTTGTAAATATGACTTGCAGAATTTGTAAAGAAAGGGGGTGTTACATAATCAATAACTTAAGTTGTCCATTTGACAATGAGACATTATATTAGTGTACAACTATAGCCATATGATAATTCCGGGAACCCCTAATATCGGATTTCATTTAGACATGTAATTAGAACAATCAAAGGGGAAATAAAATGTATGACAAACACACAACACCGTTTCCGCATGACAAAGCAAAGAGTTATTAGGGCCATAACACACAAATAACATGAGCTAACAACCAAAACACTTTAAAATAATCAACAAATAAAATAACCGATAAGAAAAGTCACAACATTCAACACTGTTACTGGACATCCCTTTGCGAACTGGAAAGAAAACCTAAAACAGAAATGGTAGCAGCCATTTTAACAGACACTATACATGGAACATCTATAAAAAAAATAAAAAATTAAACTTAATATGTACAAACTATAACATAAAATATAGGCTTAGAAGTATAGATTAGCGATGGAAGCATACAGAAGTCTACAACAAAACTATCACATCCACTCATGGATGTGGTATAACTTCATACTTGCTGTAACCGAATCAATCAACCATCTTAGCTCTTGGCATGCATCTCAGTACCTCTTATATTAACCACTTCATGACGATTATTATATACTCCATGAACTTGTATACAGAAAACATGATGTTGAGCTTGATAACTGTTTCCTACTTGTAAAATCTTAATACTTTGGAGAGATTTTTAAGGTGTGATTCTTTCAGACACCGAGCTGGAAAATAGATGCCAAGAGATTGTTTTATGCCTACCTACAAAAGGCAACGAAGTTCATTTCCGATTAGCATCCAGATTCCAGAGACCAGAACTAGAAAGTTTTGCATTCCTAAAGAAATGTTATGTTTGACTTGGCGCATATGTTAACATGTATTTAACTAATCACCAAAAATACCCCCTCACTAAAACAAAATGTACTTGGACTATAGAATAAAAACACGATTTTTATACAAAAATGACATTATTAAATTATTTAAAGAGAAAACAAAAAAATTTCAGCAGGCACTATTAAATCTAGGGTTTGGAATCATTCAGTAGATAACAACAAGTGAAAGAAAAATTCAATTCAAGCACATAAGAGTGGCATTTACTCACAATACATAAGAAGCATTAAAGTCGATGAATATGGTGGACAAGAAATTGCAACAAAACTTGTTCCCGTAAACAAGAAAGTGACTAAAACTTAGCGGATATAAGCATTTCCATGTTATAAAAAAAACCCCGTAAAGAATGAAGACCAATAATGCTATACTCATGTAGAGGAAAATACAGTATTTAATAAAATTACGGAAAAATCCAGTGTCAACTATCAGGATTATATCATAGATTCAAAGGTCCAGAACAGCAACTTTAATCATCTAATGGAGTTGACCAATATAGGTCTCACCTCCTTGTTTAGTAAGTAACCGTTAAATAAACCGAAATCGAGTATTCATCAACAAATTGTTCTAAATAAGGTTAGACTTTTCCGATCCTTAAAGTCCATTTGGGGGCAAACTAAGTTCTTCATCAGGTCGGGCTTTGGGTCTCGTGTTTCTCGGTTTGGGTTTTTCATGTTGGGTTGTTTATGGGATTCACCCCCTTTCAGAGTTTCGATATTTCCAAATTTCTAATTTGAAAGGATTATAATGTTTAATAATTTCCTTAATAGTGGTTAACTTTTTAATAGGATTAGACTTAAAGGAATAAACCAAAGTGTCACTACACTAAGTGAAGTATAAGGTTTAAACGTTTAATAAACTATTTTAATAATATTTCTTTATAATCAGACTAAAACCAATTAATTGATGTTTGAAGAAATAAGAAAGAAAACATGCATGGGACAATGAGACTAAAATCGAACTCACAACCAACACCAACTAGCAAATAACAAGCCTTCACCGCTAGGCTGACTGCATACACATTAAAAAGAACCTTAAACATTCTAGAATCTAGATATATGTAGGGGCAAATACGAAAAATTTAATCTTTAAAAAAAAACTACACGAAGCAAAATTGAACCATAACAGATTCCATAGGCAATAGATTCACTTAAGAGTATATACGGAATAGAAGGCTAAAAGCATGCCAATAATAGCCTAAAACAAATAAAAAAATTGCTGCATCACCTAACCTAACTCTACTTACTACTACACTAAAATTTTAGCCTTACACTTCTAAATTCATTATATGTGTATTCTGATATTTTCCTCAAGATCACCCCCTGTGCATCTTATATGTGTTGTTAACAATTTGTGGTAGTGATAAAGGTCGCATACGTGCATGACCAAAGCACTAAATATGGAAATTCAATAAGGTTGACGGACAATGTATCATAATACTATGAATGTATGATAGGTTGAAAAACTGATATTACCAATATTACTGATCCATCATTTACGGGACCCTTGAATACCAATCCCACCAAACCAACACCCTGGTTATCTCATATGTTAAATAGTATCTTAAGTTTGTATAAGCACTGAATTTAAACTTTCTTCAGCACAATCACAACTACCAAACTATGATACATTCGAAAATTTGGCTACAAAAAGCAACAATAATTCTTTCACGGAGATAATACACATGGCAAAGAAACTGTGTCCCCCATATCAGTAGCAAACAGAACAGATTCAACTTGATCAGAGTCTCCCCAAATACCTCTATCCATAACTTCTATCAATCTCTAAACACACAAGTTCGTCCATCAAGTACGGTGAACTTGGTTAAACCAACTGCTCTACCAACACACTGGACACTCTTGAACAGCACTGACATATTAAAAGAAGACATCCAAATATAGCATCTTTCCATCTAGATAGAACTAACGGAAGTGAAATTGTTGTTGTGTGACATGGCAAGTGATAACAGAGGTCACTGTGACCTCCCAAGTTACTGGGTCAATGATGCATTATATTATCATCCTTCCATGTTAATCGGAATAAAACTCGAACTACGTCATAAACTTTCCAAAGCATACTAGTGCAACCTTACTGACTTTAACATCTATTTGAACTTTCTCACGTCTCTCCAATCTGTTTAGAATCATTGATATCCCACCAAACACATTTTAAATAGAGACCATACTCTACTCTGGACATTTGGAGTCGAGTGCTATGATGCTCTAATAGTTAAAACAAGTCAAGTCCTGTTTAATTTTGACTTAATGGATTAATGGGGGAAATGACTTAACGGGTTAAGTCCCTGATAAACTTATGAACCGTATAAGGTAGCTAACATTATTTTTTAAAGCCACTCATATTTATTAACATCATATGGGCTTCTTTTTGACCACCTATAGATACCAATATTTCACTTAATTCTTTCGGTAATTTCCTTTCTACTAATTCTTATCTAAAAGACGAATAAGCAAGATATATTGTGTCTAAGAATTTTAAGACTGCTTGAGCACAAGGGATGGATAGATACCACACCCATCAGTGGCAAAATGGACGCATGGAGTGTCTGCTGCACTCTGTATAATTCTATAATTAACTACATATATACTATATATGCAAACAAAAATGAAATGGAAAAAAAAATATGGCAAAATTTCAATTTAAGTTGAAGTGGATTCCAAAAACAAGAACTTACGAGTAAACCAAAAGATCCAATGATCCAGAAGCAAAAGATAACACATAGATTGAATGGACATAAAAAATAAGTAAAAGATGACAAACAGTTTCTACAGCCAGCAAATATAAAATTGTGTTCACATGAGAAAACTACTGATAATCAGTACATCACCCCAACAAATGCTTCGTATAACATGTATATTCAAGGTTTCCACTAAAAGTTTACTTCGGATGAGAGTAAACTACAACAGTAAAAAATATGAGGTCGACCAAGCAACTAGACATTCAAGGATACAAGAAAAGAAATGGATGGTTTAAAGGTGGCAATTTCGACCCATTTACTCATGAAAAGGTTGAATTTTGTTATGGCCTATCTCGAACAGGCCGGAAACCGTCCTAAGTGTATTTTTTAACATAAAACTGAAAATCAATTTTGTTAAAAAATTGTATAACCATTGAAATAATATAATCTAGTAATATTAGATACGCTAGATATTTAAATAATATATGTTGATAACATTGAATAAAAGGGGGATTAGGGTTAACCCAGCCTACCCCGTTTTAACTCGAACCTCTTTCGACTTGATACCCTTTATCACCTCTTAAGTAAGGTGCATTTAATAGACCCCATGTAATTACCAAGACGAGAAACAGTAGTTACCTTGGTGCGTCATGTATCCCTGAATCTTCATTCAGGAAAATAAAAGCAACTCGAAGTTGATTTAGTTACAAATGGACAGCTTCCCTGTCCATTCATCAGCCTCTCCATAATCTAGACTAAGTTCCCTCATAGGAGGAATATTTTCCATAGCAAACAACATAAGATGAGGAAATGCGAGATTGGAATGATCGTACAGCACCAGCTGAACTAAAACATTTGGACACAAACTGTGGCTCAAATAACAAGCAACATTCCTCATTCTAGAAACATCCATTGCAAAATCAAGTGGAGGTACGGATGGATATGATGGACGTACATAATCAGAAAATATTTGAGACAAATCTCCCCATTCTGCCCATCTCTCACCAAACCGATTTGGATAGATTAAATTATCTCCATTCATGGAAAATAGTTGAGCTTGTTCTCTTGTGAGAATAACTCCTGTGTATTCACAAAGAAAAGAACCCGCTTGTATCAAGTCCAACGATCTAACTCCCCAACCAGTTTCACGTGACCTGAACACTTCAAACCTATGTTTAATTCCATTTTGGCTAACACGATTTCGACAACTTGGAGGGCAACTACAATGTGGTCCACATTCAAATATCAACGGTTTTCCTCTAACAAGTAGACCATTTTGATCATAAGCAAACTCACCACCATTCTTTTTAGCACAAAAACAATCGTCCATACATCCAGAAACACAACTACATCCACCACCTTTCCCTCCAAGGTGATAAACAAAAGGCGGAAAAACAGAAGTCGCCATATACTCATAAAACATCGGCTCGTGGTTATTGTCAATGTCATTAAAAAGAAACACCGGAATTTTTTCTTTCTTCATCGACATATCCATACAAACATACCCCACTGGCCTAACCTTCAACGGATCATTTCTAAGATTCCCTGCAAACTTAAGAATGGCACTCCCCATTTCGGGTTGATTTTCTATTCTCACAAGCTTAAACTTTATGACACCAAAACCAGATTTTCCAGCTTCAAGCCAGGAATCAACGACTTTATATAAACCATCATAAACATACACTTTACCACTTGGAGTACCTTCATATCTAAAACCACGAACAACACGTACCTCAATACCATAATGCATACTCCGTTCCATTCCAAGGTTTCCGCCTTCTAATCGTTGATGATCAGCCTGCCTACTATACTTATCTTGTCCACCTTGACCAGTATATATAATAACATCACCTTCATCTTGATCATCCTCATACCCACCCGAAACAATTATACTAGTAGCAATCGGATCACCATTCGAGCTCTGACTAGACGTCAAGTAATCAATCCCAGCTTGAGGTAAACCATGCATTCCAACAACACATATCTCCATCCGAAAAAAGAAAATATCACCAACATACATCCCAGGAATCGCTCCAACGATTCTTTTATCACGGTTCAACCAAAGTCCCCGGTCTTTCATAACCGAAGCAGACTTCAAATCACCTCTACGCGGAACCCGTCCAAGTGAATTCCCATTCCTACGTTTCTCATCCTCATTCGAAACAAAAACCCTAAGCGAGTCATAAACCATCCTAGTCTTCCTAACAACATCTCGAAAATACCTTTCGTCTTCAATAGCTAAATTAGTAACCCTAACTAACTCAGAAGAGCGTTGTTGACTTCTTCTACTACGAGCCGATTCCGATACAACGGCAGAATGGTGATTATCTTCTTCGGGTACGGCAACAATCGCTTGCGAATTAGGGTCAACAAGTGCACCGTCATTTATAATATCAGTTTTCTTCGAAAAAGCCGTCCGAAACATCTCCGAAATCCGATTGAATTCGGAATATACATCGTTTCCATCAACGGGCGGCTGTTCGATTTGTGATGCAGTATTGAGAGTGAAATCGAGGTTAGGGTTTGTGAAATTGGTACGAGCTGGTGGTGGTGGTGGTGGTTCGTCGAAAGGCTCTTCTTTAGGTTCGAGTTTAGGGATGGTTAGGGTTAGGGCGGTAGTGACGTCACCGGTGGTTGGGGAATCGGGAATGAGATTTAGGTCGATAAAAGTACCCATTTATACCAACCAACTAACCCACCTCTTTGAACAAGAAGAAGAAGAAGGTGAACTGTAAATGAAAAGAAAAAAAAGGAAAATTATACCTTATAGAAACAAAAAGTGTCAGAAAATCTGTTGCTTTTTTGAGGTTTTCAGTTGCTGGATTATATTTTACTTTATTGACATAAACAAAATAAATAAGAAATTTGCTTCTCGTGTATTAATAAAAGGTGTATTAAGAGCATATGGAATGATAATCGATGTTGTGGATGATTGTAAGATTTTTTGTTGACGTGATATTCATAACGAGAGTTGTGAATTTTTTTTTTATGGAGTGATCATGAGAGTTATGCAATATGTGGGACATTCATTTTTTTTTTTTTTTCTTAAACATTTAAATAAGGTAAATATAAGATTTTATTAAAAAATATAACTACAATATAATAATTAAAATAAAATACAAACACATACAATAAAAATAAAATTACAATACAATAAATAAAAAAATACAAATACATAAAATAAAAATAGCTAACGTTGTCGATAGTCATCTGCAAGTGTCGAAATGTACGCCACGAGATCCTCGCGGGGTTTGTTGTGTGTGTTCCTGTCTACAATCTCTCTATTAATCCGGATACATTCATTCACTCTCTCGTTATAAATTCGGGAAACACCTGTAACCTGAGGAGCATACCACATACCATTCTTGGGCATCACAAATCGACCGTCCGTTGTCTTCAACAATCATGTTGTGCGATATGATACCCCCGTACATAACTATTCTTAACTTGTTCATCCTCTAAAATCTCGCTGCATGTTTTATAATCCCCAACGACCTTGAAGAACACTGAATGCCCGTTCGATATCCTTTCACGCAATCTCTTGAAATCATTTGAATTTTTGACGTGGTTCGTCAAATGGGTACGAAAAAGCTTTAACAAATGTAGACCACTCCGGATATATACTGTTTGCAAGGTAATATCCTTTATTGTACTCGTGGTCGTCGACGGTGAATCTGTAATCCGGGGATGAGTCGTTGAGCATATCATGAAACAACGACGATTGTTTAAGCACGTTGATGTCGTTGTTCAACCCCGCGACACCGAAGTAAGCATGTCATATCCAAAGATCGTACGACGGAACAGCTTCCAGCATAACCGTTGGATAACCATGGTCACCTCGTGTGTATTGCCCTTTGTATGCATTTGGACATTGATCCAATTTCCAATGCATACAGTCGATGCTACCAAGCATACCCTTAAACCCATGAACCTCATCATGTTTCTGATATAAACAATTAACATCATTTTGTGTTGGGGTTCTTAGATACACGTTTGTATAAAGATGGATTACACATTTTAGAAAATTATCTAGGGATTCAGATGTGTGACAGTCGTCAAGAATTCAGGTGACTTCCGTATTTTATGTCTTCGTAATGTCTGTGTTGTTCTTAATCGTACTTTGTCGTGATCGTGTTTGTGTCGGAATCGAAGTCGGAATCAATAAATGGAACCTAATACCAAGAAACTATATTATGAACTTTTCTAAGTTCATAACAAGAACGAATGTAAAACTCTAGACAAATGCTTAACGATAACGAAAACTTAAAACGACCTTTAGTTGGAAAAGCCATCCAGTCGATGGCTGAAGGATTTCAGCCAGCGACTGAGGCCCAGCCGGCGGCTGGATATCCTCAACCGGCGGCTGAAAGTCGCTGGCCAGCTTTTTGGTGAGTCATAAATGCATGTCTTCTCATTGGACCAAAGCCAAACACGGGGATTGGACCAAAAACTGGCAGCTTTGAGTCCCTAGGCCAGTAAACATCTCTCTCACTCTTTTCCTTTCACTTGTTTCAAACCAAAAACACACACACTTTGCTCTCTAGTCTCTCTCTCTAAACTCTCTCTAGAAACTCACAAACACCTCTAAACTCCAGTGAAAATACAGCAAGTAAACACCACTAAAACCACCATAAAACACCACAAAATCTTCCTAATAGCAAAGGGTATCAAAAGGGTTACATTAAATCGGGTTTTAAAAGAAGCTTTCTACCGGTTTTGAAGCAAAATCACCACCAAGGAGCTCCAAATCTTCATCCATCCATTTCCTTCGGTAGATTTCTTTTTTCCTTACTGTTTTAAATAAAACTAACCTTTTGCATGGACGATCCATCGCATAAAAACTCGTTTTTATGAAGTTTTATAACGGTTTTCTTACAAAAACGGATTTTTGAGTAAATCTGCATATTTGTGTCTAAAAATCTAAGAGAAACTGAGATTTGAACACTAATATTAATATACTTCACTAATAAACAGTTGCATGTCGAAATCTAACATGAAAACGCTCTAAAATTTGCAAAAATGGCAAAATAACGAAATTGTCCGAAGACCTCCAGCCGGCGGCTGAATATGTTCAGCCGCTAGCTAAAACTGGTTGTGCACGAAAATTTAATTTTTACGATTTAAACGGTAAAGATCGAGAACAGAACGTTTTTCACAGATTGTAAAATGTTAAGAACAGATTATTGAGTTTTGAGAATATAAATATTTGATTGAGTTTTTACAACTAAATATATCACTTTGTATATATTGTCGTTTATATATTGTATTGAGCGGGAAAGTGGTATAAAAATTGGACTAAATTTTTATAGCACGGAAGCGCTGCCCAAATTTTATCGGGATATATTTGACACTTCATTAACTAACGAATAGAATATCAAAACTTTATTGACCTTGGACATCAATCGTTTTGGACATATTTGGACTAAACGGAAATTAAACATAATATAACGGTATCGCGACTTATAAGTTTTTGGTTATTAAAAGTTTTGGACAAAAATTAAGCATAAGAGTTTAATCTATAAAATGTTAGAAGAGACCTTTAGCATAAACTAAATTACAATACTTATACGAAACTTGGTTGTTTTTAGGATCTCCTTGATTCCGACGTGTCCCGACTTTCCTTTCCGCACGAGACTTATCTTCTCAATCCGTGAGTTACATCCCCTATTATTTACTGCTTTTAAATAACTCTTTTTGGGGGAAACATGAGATGTAAATGCTTTATGAACTTTTGAACGTTTTATGAACTTATATGCGTAAACTGCTTTTATTGCCCGTGTTCGACACTAGTTGACTTTATGGCTTGCCCCCGATCTGCACTTGTTCGAAACTATGATTGATTGTATAGCTCCAGCCCTTGATGAGAATATAACGTGTTCATAAGCGCCTACTATCATTTTAAAAATTGCGTAAGTGCCCTGTTTTCAGTTCGTACACGCTATTAGCTTTAAGTCGTTAGTAATTATGGGTATCGATACATAGGAAAGAACCGTTCCTTACTTAGATGGCAGTCTAAGTACATATTACTAGATCAGACATGACTCCTCGTAGATAGTGCGGGGTATGGGGCTGACACGGTTGGATAATCGGTTTAGTGTGATCACTTATGTTATATTATGCAAAGAGGTTGATACAATAGTTCCAATCATTAGTTACTTTTATTTTACGCATATTGTTGCGCGTATATAAGTCTAAGATATACGAGTTATGCAACTATTTTTATAAGTATTGTTCTACTTGTCTATGTACATTCTTTTAAGGTATTGCTATGCCTTGTTGCCATGTGATCATTTTTTTAAAGTATATATATTTTAAGCGCCGTTCCGTTTCATTTCTTTTGAGAAATCTTTTATACATATATACTTGTCGGAAACCTTTTTAGTCAAGGAGTAGAAAACTGTAACTCACCCACTACTTTATGTAGTTGACACTTTATCTCATGTTTCAGGAAATCAAGTGTAAGCAATGAAGTGCATAGCCTGGACGGGTCAGGCAGGTTGCGTGAGATATGAATCGGGAGAAGACCATGTTCATTGTCTAATTATTTTGGGAATTTTATGAAAATGTTCAATTATGTATTGGTTTGTTATGAATTGAAGTACACTTGGTTATTTTTCAAACTTGTAAACTTTTATTTCTATTTTAAAAGACTTGAAACCGTTATGCTTTATTATGACTCGTGTAATGATATCGTTGCTCTTCGCACCTCGTGTTTCCGCTTTAGCGGGGTGTGACAAGATGATGTTCTTTATGACATTTGTAAATATTCGTCAAAAGCGTCCGGAGTAATCTCATACGTCATCATACGCATAGCGGACGTGCATTTATGTAAACAACTAAAACCCATTTTACCCGTACAATCGGGTCGTTGTTTGAAATATTTAAAATGGTCGGGCAAAGTGATAAGCTCTCTAAATCAGTGAATCGAATAAAACAGTTCATAATGCGGAATCTCATGACCTGAGTTGAATAAAAAAGAAGCAAAACTGAAATTTAAAGAACTGATAGATCTATAGGCTAAACTGTTTAAGATTTCATAGATAAAGTGAATCGGTTTGAATCATGCAGTTACAAGTGACAGTTTAAGCTCAACGGCACTCAAGATGAGTCTGGGTTCTAAAACAACTGAATATATCTACCTATCACCCTATTTATAGAAATCTAAACATACAAATTAAATTAAACAACGAGCCTTCATCTTAATTTTAGTTTTTGAGGAGTTCACTTCAATTCGGAGTTAACATCTTCATCCCCGAACTAATATCTTCAATGTTGACTTGTGTTGACTTAAGTTATCTTCAGCTTGAATCAGTTCGGATGAACTTTTCAGTCAGTTCGGGTGAACTAACATGTTCCCCCGAACTGAAATCTTCACTTCGGATTATTCATGTTTTAGTTCGGATCTTTCCCGAACCTAAAACATCTTTATTCAAGTACCCTTTTAAGACTTCACAACTTCATCTAATCAATTCGCGTCCCAACAGAAAGGTTCTACGGAGTAATTAGATATACCTTCGACTATTCCGAGGAAAAAAGGTCTTCTCATACGAAATCGTCTACGGAAATATTCATCCGGGTATATACTTTCGCCGGAGAAGTAATGTCGTAACACGTTTTCGTTTGCTGCAGTTTGATCGCGGTTGATATGGCGCCTTTCCCTTTTCTCAGTCAGACGTGAACTTTCCGCCTCATTTTCTTCCTCCTCCATTTGTTCAATAGCTTCTACCGCCTTAACAAGTAATTCAACCAATTCGGATTCGGACGATGACGAATCCGTAACATCGGGATCGATTGAAGAATGCGAACTCATTTTTTGTTGTATATATTTTTTAGAAAAAGATTGAGATAGATTGAGAAATATTGTGAGTTTTAGTTTAAGAGTTTATGTTATATTTATAGAGGAAATGTGGAAAAAAAAAATAGTCATTTGAAAAAATAGCCGTTTGTTATATTTATTGTGGGTTTCATTTTTTTTTATAAACATTACTGTTTGAAAAATAAATCAACAACGGGCCGTTGTAGCAACGACGAGGGTGACAACGAACCCCCACAACGAGTGGGGCGGAGTGATGACGATGGCTACGCTCGTTGTCAAGCTGAGAACGAGCCTATAATGAGCTGAGAACGGGTTATTCCGCGTGCTCTAATAACTTCCTCATATGCAGAGTCAGGGTAAATATTTTTTGTAATGTAGAAAATTAGTTTTTGTTTTTAAGATTTCTCTTTATAAAAATCAAATATCTAGATTTTATTCCCACATAAACAATGAAAATTTATTCACTTGATAAATTCGTTGTAGTTTGAATCTCCCTACTATTATGACGAGATGAAAAGCGATTTGCTTTTACTGGAGAACCAAATCCCGTACAAAGTTATAGTTAATGAAGTTCGTTCAAGATAACAACTGGGATCTTAGCATCAAACGTTTCATCAATTCTGATCTTTTAATATCATCAAACACTTCATCATTTGATAAGGAGAATGATGATGATCCAATTCCGGTTACCACATCCCATCTTCTTGAGCTTCTACAAACAAGGCTTATAAGAGTACAACATTGGAGCCTATGAGTCGATGAAATTCTTACTTCTTCTTCATCTGCTACCAAGCTTTGTACAAAGGACCGTATCTGTTTTCGGCCTAATAGTTATGGATCTCTCACATGTATTGATTTTGTTAAAGCAAGAGTGGCTCATACCTCCAACTACCTCCGATCATTGTGAGCGAAAACACAAAGCGTGTGCTGACAAACCTTATATGCCAAGAGTTGTACTATGGATCTTATAAATTGATCGCTATGTACGTTTGGCTTCTTCATTCTCTGATTAAGAAGACAGATGATGTTCACCTTTTGCAGCAAGTCGGGGTGCTCATTGTTGTAGATTATCCAGGTAACAAAGTAGTTGGTTTCATCAACGAATTAGTTACATATTTTACGCGCCCCACTTTCAAGAGGGAGATTGTGATCTTTAAAAATGAAGGTAATGTGAAGGTGAAGTCTGACTAATATGTGGTTGATTTATTTGATTTTCAAGTGTTTCGAATACGGAGAATGTAAATTCTGTCTTTGATGTTCTTATTTTTATTCTATTACTTGTTTAGGCACAGAGGGTTATATAAGAAAGTTATGGTAAAACGGTTGAATAAAAAAGTTTTCATAGAAGTTTAGTATTGTTTTGTTGTTTAGTTGTGAAAAATGTTAACCTAAAATTAATGATCATGTTATGAGTATCTAAGGTCTTTTACAAGAGTTGGTAAAAAGCTAGAAAACATATATATCTAATGTGTCGCACAATGCATTTAGATAAAGCCATCCAATATAAGTTCACAACAAAACTACACAATATAAAGTAATTGCATAAATAACATGTTCATAAAAGTTTAGATAGAACTAAACTAATCTGCAACAAAGCATATACTGCTAATACTAGCGTATAGACCCGCGAATACGCGGGGAATTATATTGAAATCGTAACCAGCGTAATACACGTAAAAATTTATCAAAAATAATATAACATTCTAAATCTATAAAAAGCTAAGAGAATAACGTATATAGAAAGCCATTAACCGTGAAAAACAATAAGAGTTTTCCCTAACGTTATACTCTTTATATTATGCCCACTTCAACTTTAGAGCTCCGTAGGATAAGTTGGGAAGATATTGTCGAATTTTTTTTTTTGTAAGTTGCCTACTCATGCAATATTGGAGAAATGAACACCAAGTACTAAACATCTGGTAAGAAAATTCCATGATCCTCCAATTCCATGGTAGTGGTAGTGGTAGTAGTAGTAGTAGTAGTAGTAGTGGTGGTAGTGGTAGTAGTGGTAGTGGTAGTAGTGGTAGTGGTAGTAGCGGTGGTAGCAGTGGTAGCCGTGGTAGTCGTGGTAGTGGTGGTATCAGTAGTAGCAGCAGTGGTAGTCATAGTAGCGGCAGTGGTAGTGCTGGTAGTAGTAGTGGTAGTGGTGGTAGTAGTAGTAGTAGTAGCAGCGGTGGTGGTAGTGGTGGTAGTGGTAGCAGTAGTAGTGGTAGCACTAGTAGTGGTAGTAGTAGTGGTAGCAGTAGCAGTGGTAGCAGTAGAAGTGGTAGTAGTAGTCGTAGTAGTAGTAGTCGTGGTAGTAGTAGTGGTAGTAGTCGTAGTCGTAGTGGTAGTGGTAGAGGTAGTGGTAGTGATAGTGGTAGTAGTAGTAGTAGTAGTAGTGTAGTAGTGGTAGTAGTCATGGTAGTAGTAGTGGTAGTAGAAGTGGTAGTAGTAGTCGTAGTAGTAGTGGTAGTAGTAGTGGTAGTAGTGGTAGTAGTAGTGGTAGTAGTGGTAGTAGTGGTGGTAGTGGTGGTGGTAGGGGTAGTAGTAGTGGTCGTGGTAGTAGTGGTGGTAGTAGTATTAGTAGTAGTGGTGGTAATAGCAGTGGTAGTGGTGGTAGTAGCAGTAGTAGTAGTAGCAGTGGTAGTGGTGGGAGTAGTGGTAGTAGTAGTAGTGGTACCAGTAGGAGTGGTAGCAGTAGTCGTGGTAGTAGTAGTCGTGGTAGTGGTAGTGGTAGTAGTGGTAGTGGTAGTGGTAGTGGAAGTGGTAGTATTAGTATAGTAGTGGTAGTAATAGTCGTAGTAGTGGTAGTAATAGTCGTAGTAGTTGTCGTAGTAGTAGTGTAGTAGTGGTAGTAGTCGTGGTAGTAGTAGTGGTAGTAGTAGTCGTAGTAGTAGTCGTAGTAGTAGTAGTGGTAGTAGAAGTGGTAGTAGTAGTGGTTGTGGTAGTGGTGGTAGTAGTAGTAGTAGTGGTAGTAGTGGTAGTCGTGGTGGTAGTCGTGGTAGTAGTAGTAGTGGTGGTAGTAGTGGTGGTAGTCGTGGTGGTAGTCGTAGTAGTGGTGGTAGTGGTGGTAGTAGTGGTAGTAGTAGTGGTAGTGGTAGTAGTAGTGGTAGTAGTGGTGGTAATAGTGGTAGTGTGTAGTAGTAGTGGTAGTGGTAGTGGTAGTAGTAGTGGTAGTTGTAGTGGTAGTACTGGTGGTATTAGTGGTAGTAGTAGTGGTAGTATAAGTAATAGTGGTAGTAGTGGTAGTGTCAGTTGTAGAGGTAGTGGTAGTGGTAGTAGTGGTAGTTGTAGTGGTAGTAGTGGTAGTGTTAGTAGTAGTGGTAGTAGTGGTAGTGGTAGTGGTAGTGGTAGAAGTGGTAGTAGTGGTTGTTAGTAGTAGTGGTAGTAGTGGTAGTGGTAGTAGTGGTAGTGGTAGTGGTAGTGGTAGAAGTGGTATTAGTGGTAGTAGTGGTAGTTGTAGTGGTAGTAGTGGTGGTAGTAGTGGTAGTAGTAGTGGTAGTAGTATGGAGTTAAAGTGGTAGTAGTGGTTA
>CAJVGC010000589.1:17133621-17544871 GCA_910822075.1 Senecio squalidus
TGTAGTGGTGTGGTAGTATGTGGTAGTGGTAGTAGCGGTGGTAGCAGTGGTAGCCGTGGTAGTCGTGGTTGTGGTGGTATCAGTAGTTAGCAGCAGTGGTAGTCATTAGCGGCAGTGGTTGTGGGTAGTAGTAGTGGTAGTGGTGGTAGTAGTAGTAGTAGTAGCGCGGTGGTGTAGTGGTGTAGTGGTAGCGTAGTAGTAGTCGTGGTAGCACTAGTAGTGGTAGTAGTGTAGGTAGCAGTAGCAGTGTAGCAGTAGAAGTGGTAGTAGTTGTAGTAGTAGTAGTGTCGTGGTAGTGTAGTGGTAGGTAGTCGTAGTCGTGTGGTAGTGGTAGGTTAGTGGTAGTGTAGTGGTGTAGTGTAGTAGTAGTAGTGTAGTAGTGGTAGTAGTCGTGGTAGTAGTAGTGGTAGTAGAAGTGGTAGTAGTAGTCGTAGTAGTAGTGGTAGTAGTAGTGGTAGTAGTGGTAGTAGTAGTGGTAGTAGTGGTAGTAGTGGTGGTAGTGGTGGTGGTAGGGGTAGTAGTAGTGGTCGTGGTAGTGGTAGTATTAGTAGTAGTGGTGGTAATAGCAGTGGTAGTGGTGGTAGTAGCAGTAGTAGTAGTAGCAGTGGTAGTGGTGGGAGTAGTGGTACCAGTAGGAGTGGTAGCAGTAGTCGTGGTAGTAGTAGTCGTGGTAGTGGTAGTGGTAGTAGTGGTAGTAATAGTCGTAGTAGTTGTCGTAGTAGTAGTGTAGTAGTGGTAGTAGTGGTAGTAGTAGTGGTAGTAGTAGTCGTAGTAGTAGTCGTAGTAGTAGTAGTGGTAGTAGAAGTGGTAGTAGTAGTGGTTGTGGTAGTGGTGGTAGTAGTAGTAGTAGTGGTAGTAGTGGTAGTCGTGGTGGTAGTCGTGGTAGTAGTAGTGGTAGTGGTAGTGGTGGTAGTCGTAGTAGTGGTGGTAGTGGTGGTGGTAGTGGTAGTAGTAGTGGTAGTGGTAGTAGTAGTGGTAGTAGTGGTGGTAATAGTGGTAGTGGTAGTAGTAGTGGTAGTGGTAGTGGTAGTAGTAGTGGTAGTTGTAGTGGTAGTACTGGTGGTATTAGTGGTAGTAGTAGTGGTAGTATAAGTAATAGTGGTAGTAGTGGTAGTGTCAGTTGTAGAGGTAGTGGTAGTGGTAGTAGTGGTAGTTGTAGTGGTAGTAGTGGTAGTGTTAGTAGTAGTGGTAGTAGTGGTAGTGGTGGTAGTGTAGAAAGTGTAGTATGGTAGTGTAGTAGTAGTGGTATAGTGTAGTGGTATAGTGGTATGGGTAGTGTAGTGTAGAAGTGGTAGTAGTAGTGGTAGTAGTGGTAGTTGTAGTGGTAGTAGTGGTGGTAGTAGTGGTAGTAGTAGTGGTAGTAGTAGTGGAAGTTAAAGTGGTAGTAGTGGTAGTAGTAGTAGTAGTCGTGGTAGTGGTGGTAATAGTGGTAGTGGTAGTAGTAGTGGTAGTGGTAGTGGTAGTAGTGGTAGTAGTAATGGTAGTAGTGGTATAGTAGTAGTAGTGGTAGTAATAGTGGTAGTAGTGGTGGTAGTGGTTGTGGTAGTGATAGTAGTGGTGATAGTAGTGGTGGTAGTATGGTGGTAGTAGTATGGTAGTTAAAGTGGTAGTTAAAGTGGTAGTAGTGGTGGTAGTAGTGGTTGGTAGTAGTAGTAGTGGTAGTGGTGGTAGTAGTGGTAGTGGTATAGTAGTGGTAGTTGTAGTGGTAGTAGTGGTAGTAGTAGTGGTAGTAGTAGCGGTACTAGTGGTAGTAGAAGTAGTAGTGGTGGTAGTAGTGGTAGTAGTGGTGGTAGTGGTTGTGGTAGTGGTAGTAGTAGTAGTAGTAGTAGTGGTAGTAGTGGTAGTCGTGGTAGTAGTAGTGTAGTCGTGGTGTTAGTCGTGGTAGTGGTAGTAGTAGTGGTAGTAGTGGTAGTGGTAGTGGTGGTAGTAGTAGTAGTAGTGGTAGTAGTGGTGGTAGTAGTGGTAGTGGTAGTGGTAGTAGTAGTCGTAGTCGTAGTCGTAGTGGTAGTAGGAGTAGGAGTTGTAGTAGTAGTGGTAGTGGTGGTGGTGGTGGTGGTAGTAGTGGTGGTGGTAGCGGTAGTAGTAGAGTGGTAGTTGGAGGAACAATAACAGTAGTAGCAGTAGTAGCAACAACAATAGTGGTAGTAGTAGTCAACAACAACAACAACAACAAAGTGTTCGAGTTCGGAAATTTATACCATCCTCGTTCCTATCTCCGATTTCATAGTGGTAGTGGTAGTAGTAGTGGTAGTAGTGGTGGTAGTAGTGGTGGTGGTAGTAGTAGTGGTAGTGGTCGTGATTGTGGTATTATACTACTACTACTACTGCTACTGCTACTGCTACTGCTACTGTATATATAAACAACACCAAGGTGATGTTCTTTTTTGAAAAAGGGTCTTAATAGGCTCTGACCTCTAACCCGGTCATAGGTTTTAAAAATTTTGTTGTTTTTTTTTTTTTTCAACCAGAGACAAAAAACCTCTTTTTACCTCTGATACCCTACATAAAATATCTTTTTTTCAACTCTGGTTATGTTTTGTTTTTTTTTATTCTCAAAAAATCCAACTCTAACATCGCATCCCTGTTCTCTCTTCTTCTCGTCATTTTGGTGGCAGCCACCGGAGATCAAATCTTCTCGGACGCCCAAGATTTTCACGGGGATTCAGAGTTTTGATTCAGATTCAGAGTTTTGGACCATATCTGATTATTCAGAGCTGGTATTCAGATTCAGAGAAAAAATCTTTAGTTCAAAAGAACAACACTCAACTATTTTGCAATGTTTCAGAAAATCAAAATTGGTAAGAAAATAAACTCTAGTGTCCAAAAGAGAATAAATAATTGTTAAAGTACAAAATCATAAAAGAATAAGTTAGAAGTATTGTAAACCCCCTCAGGAATAAACCACCACCGCCGTTTTACCCTAAAACCCTACCGGAAATGGCCTCCCAACCACCGCCAAAGAAGAGACAGAAACAGAGAAAGAGAAATTCCAACGCCGGAAAACTTGACCGATTTGACTCACTCCCATGGACTTCTTCTCTTCCCGGCGTCGAAGAAGATCCCTTCTCTGCACTCGCCGGATTACACGACTTCGAAGGAGGTTCTTATTTGTACCACTTTTAGGGTTTTCAGTTAAAAAAAAATTCAAATTTTTTTTTTGTGTGCATATTATTATTATTATTATTATTATTATTAATTATGTAGCAATTTGGTAAGTTGAAGGAAAAAAGGATGTGGATTTGTTTGTGTAGGTGTTTTGTCTCTGGAAGAGATCGATGAATCGGAATACGGATTGGAGCTTCCTAAAGGATTTCAAAAGGGAGGGAAGAAACCGGACAAACTGACGAAACGGAAACGGGGCGAAAGTATTGGTGAGGAAGTTGTTGTTGTTGAGGAGAGTAAAGATGGCGAGACTGGAAAAGATAAGAAGAAGAAAAAGAAGAAGAAGAAGAAAACTAAGAAAGATAAAAAGCCTACGGAATCAACGGAGAATGAAGAAGGAAAAGAAGAAGAAGAAGAAGTAGCGGTTGCTGAGAGCGATGACAAAGATGAAGCTGAAGATGAGAAAGTTAATGAAGATGAAGTCGAAGAAGAGAAATTTGATGACAGTGAATATCATGCGTGGTATGAACTCAGGCTTCATCCGTTGCTTATGAAATCAATATCCAGGCTCAAGTTTACGGAACCAACACCCATTCAGAAAGCTTGTATACCGGCAGGTGCTCATCAGGGAAAGGTTAGTTTAGTAATATAAGGTAGTTGCATAGTATTTGATGTGCTTCATTTTTTAACATTGTTTTTTTCTATAGGATGTCATTGGTGCTGCAGAGACTGGGTCTGGTAAAACTCTGGCATTTGGATTACCGATTTTACAACGTCTTCTTGAAGAACGAGAGAAATCTGAGAGGCAGGTTGAAGAGAAGGGTGAAGCGGATCAAAAAGTTGCTTCGTTAGGTCTTTTAAGAGCACTTATTATTACTCCTACTAGGGAACTTGCACTTCAGGTACTCTTAATTTTCTATGATATTATGCATCGAAAGTAAAAATGGCCAGAAAGTTGGTATTTAACGTATTTTTATATCCCCTCAACTCAGGTAACTGATCATCTGAAGCAAGTGGCGATGGGGACTGATGTTAGGGTTGTCCCGATTGTTGGTGGAATGTCAACAGAAAAACAAGAACGACTTTTGAGAGGAAGACCTGAGATTGTTGTTGGAACTCCAGGAAGGTTATGGGAACTAATGTCAGGTGGAGAAATTCATCTTGTTGAGGTGAGTTAGAGTGTATCTGTGTAAAATATAACAATTAAAATAGTACAGTGACTGGTCAAAACGTTATATGCTATGATCTTGAGGCAATCGTGATGTATTTACTTATGAAACTTCAATCTGTTTTCTGTTTCTCCAACGGGTTAAATCAGGTCATAAAATTGAACTAAAAGGGGAACGTTTTTTAAACCATTTTCACTATAAAATTATTCCTTGTGACTTGTTCATAATCTTTAGTCATTGATTGCGTTTGCAGTTACATTCATTGTCGTTCTTTGTGCTGGATGAAGCTGACCGGATGATAGCTAATGGCCATTTTCATGAGTTGCAGTCAATTATTGATATGCTTCCAATGGTTAGGGAGGGACATGCAGAGGATACTGAAAACTGTCTGACAGCTACGGGCTTTCAGAGGAAGAAAAGACAAACTTTTGTGTTCTCTGCCACCATTGCCCTATCTTCTGATTTTCGTAAAAAGCTCAAACGTGGATCTGTAAAAACAAAATCAGACGGGGAGTTGAATTCAATTGAAGCACTATCTGAGCGAGCCGGGATGCGATCTAATGCTGCTATCATTGATCTGACAAATGTATCAATTCTGGCAAATAATCTCGAGGAGTCATTTATCAAGTATGTATTTCTCTTTCCTTTTTTATTTTTGGCATGAAAACAACCTGAACCCTTGGATATATGAATGTTTCAATATCTACACTCTCTTCTGTCATTTTTTGTTTCGCTCAAATTCAACCCTCCGAACCCTTGGCTATATACTTTATTAATATCGCTGAAGTTCGAAATTAGAATTTTCAATATTCAGAGCTAGATTCAATTTGAGATTTGGATATTTTTACTCGTTTATATGGGAAATTTTTTGGTTAAATCGTATTCCATGCTATCCACATTTGAGTAATATCTGGACAATTTAAACTTTAATATCGAGGTTTAGGTTTTGTTGGTTATTTGAATGTAGAATCTTTTTTTTTATTGGCATATAGGCCTCTCACTAACTCCTGGTCTTGAAACTCGACCCAATACTTGTTTATCCAAAGGCCACTAGTTAGGTATACATTCGTATGTGTATGACATTATGTATGACATTTTGGTGGAATAGATTTCAGTATCTCCGATAGACTGTAGCTTTAAGATTTTTGCAAATTTCAAAAGATTCATCCCTTTAAAAAGGGAGGTTTTAACACTGTTATATACTCATTAGTCATGAACTTGAATGTGCAGCTGCAAGGAAGAAGATAAAGATGCGTATTTGTATTATATTTTATCTGTCCATGGACAAGGACGCACTATTGTTTTTTGCACATCGATTGCAGCCCTTCGTCATCTTTCTTCCCTTATGAAGATTCTTAGTGTTAATGTTTGGACCCTTCATGCACAGATGCAGCAGCGTGCTCGTCTCAAGGTTTGTTATTTTCTATGGTGAATTCTTTGCGTAAATGCCATATAAGGAACTTGTCGCTGTCATTCTCCAATAGCTGCTGTATTAGATATTCTGTTTAACATTCTTTTTATCTGAAACTTTCTTTGTTTTATTGTGTTTTTCTAATTCTTGGTTGAACTGCAGGCAGTTGACCGTTTTCGTGGAAGTGAGCATGGCATACTTATTGCTACAGATGTTGCAGCTAGAGGTCTTGATATTCCTGGTGTTCGGACTGTTGTCCATTACCAACTTCCTCATTCTGCAGATGTAAACTTTTTTAAATTTTTCATTCTTTTTTATCTGGTGTAAGAGGTGGCAAAATGAGCGGTTTGGATAGTAGGTCAAAAAGGGTTGGGTCGACCAATAAGCACTTTTATTCTCTTTTCAGGATTTTATAAATAAATAATTCGACAAATATTTAAATATGATTATAAACTGTATTAATAAAATAATACATTTGTACACCTTTTTGTTAATGAAGCAAGGTCGTATGTATTTGAATATGTTGCTGGTGACTTTCACACATGGTTAATCCATTTGACCTGTTCTTATGTATTTATATCAGCTTAACCCTTTAGAGATAGAATATAACCTAAATCGACTGCTATCCGTGGTTCTCTGTATATTCTGAGTAGGTTTGACTGGCAGGTTTATGTTCATAGAAGCGGGAGAACTGCTAGAGCTTCTGCTGATGGGTGCAGTATTGCTATGATTTCTCCAAAGGAACAATCCAAATTTGATTCTTTGTGCAGATCATTTTCAAAGGTTAGTCATCAGACTATAAATTTACTGATCGTATACCGTGAATTTTTTGAGCATGCACTGATGTTTGCAGTCCGTATGTGGTTTGTATCCAGGAAAGTTATCGTCAATTTCCAATAGATCCTTCATTCATGGAAGGGGTTTTAAATCGGCTATCTCTTGCCCGACAAATAGACAGAGTTTTGCAGAAGGAATCACGGGTAAGTTTACTTATTAAACATTCAGCTCCACTCCACCATTGGAGTAAGCTTCTAGTACTAGTATTTTTGATGTGTTTTGCTTACGTGTCTCGCGATTAGCAAGTGATATTAATGATGAATACTCTAGTTATGTCAGTAACGTTATATGAGACCTAATTATATAAAAGTAAGATTGTTGATAGCATTTTTAAGTTAGACTCCTTACAAACATGCTTAAACCGTATTTATATCTGGTGGAAGTATCCATTCTAACCCATTTACTTCCGAAACACCACACACAGGATACTCCGTAACCATTTGATCAAATCTCAACGCCACATAAACATTAGTTATGTTTCATATTTGGGCTCCCACGCCTTATGTGTGATCGTTTGTAAACCTCTTTTCAGTTTGGGTCTTAGGGGCTTGTGCAACTTTGTTTTATATTATTAACAGCTACTTCAAATTTGCATAATTCATGTACTTTCCTATAGTGTCTCATAATTTATATCTTGTAGGATAAGGCCGATAAAAGCTGGTTTCAGCGGAACGCCGAATCTATTGATCTGATTGTAGAAGAAGATGACAGCGAAGAGGAAAGATTGAATAGTATCAGGAAGAAGAAAGCAAGTTCGAACCAGCTAAAACAGCTGCAACAGGTTTTTTTCTTCTAATTATTCTCTTTGTTTTATATGCAACACATTTCCGCTTGCAGGTTTTAAATATCTTTCCGTGTGGCAAAACTGCAGGAGCTTAAGTCTTTGATTTCACGTCCACTTCAACCCAAATCATTCTCAAGTCGATTTTTAACAGGGGTAACTAATTATTTCATGTTCATGCAATGAAGCTATACAGTATTTAAAATAATAAACTTCTGTCGTTGTCAATTTTTTTACAAGAATAGTAAATTAACTAATCAAGCATCCCTCCTATGACTTTTAACATTTGAGTTTTCTATTGCAGACTGGTTTTTCACCACTTCTTCAACAGCAAGTTGTAGAATTAGCCAAGCAGAAAAGTGCTGAAGTAAAAAACCCAGGAAATAACAGTAGGAGAATGGTTGTTATTGGTCATGATTGTGTTGAACCACTCGAAGCACTTAGGAGCAGCGGTCAAGAGGTAATTTTGATCCCGTGCCATGTGTCTTTATGTCAATATTATTGCCTTTTCTAACAGTCTCTCTTCCCTTCTCATTTTTTTAATGTCGTTCATCCTTATGTTTAAACTTTTTTCACTTTTTGGCGACCGGTCTACTTTCCAGATTTCTATGGATAATAAAGGGGCTATAGAAAAGCGGAGAAACTTAGACAGCCTACGAAGAAAGAGGAAAGAGGATAAAAAACGTACATCCTTTCCCCACAAATGAAAACGGTTTATTTCTTATTAATAATCCTTCTTTAATTGTATTAATAATATTGCATTTTGCCATACAGGATTGCACGATCAAAAGAGAAAAAAGAGGAAAATGCTAAAAGCAGGAGGAAATTAGAATGACTATCCTTGCATATCGATACCCGATAATGCATACTAGAAGAGATCAAAATTTTGTTCGAATACATTAATTAAATTCATCAGTTTTCCTGTATAAGAGATGTAACAAACACGAGCAAACTTCTTTTCATGCTAAATGACAATGAAATTTGACTATAAACCCAAATGGCTACTTGGGTGTTGCTAGTTATGTACTTTATTCGATATATTATGGAAGTAACACTGAATACCGAAATACTTTTCTGCAAGTAAAGTATTATAGCATTCTAGTCCACGAACCCAAAAACGGAAACACTGCAATCAACAATCTCATAAATAACGGCGTCTCACTTCTTTTGTCTCTCCTGCTCATTTTACTCTTTGACGTCTTCTTTTTCCCATCTTTATTAGACCTAGTTCTACCATCTAGTTCTTCCCAACCACCAAAGCTCGAAGAAGAAGCATTGGCTTTCTTATCATTTAAACCACCGTCTTCAGCAACCCATGTTTGATACCCGGTTGCCCCCGCTCTTGCTCCTTGTGCATATTCATCTTGTTCTTCATCTATATCCACATAGCTAGACGCTCGTGGTGGGGGTTTCCTTTTGCTCCTACTCTTGGCGCGACGCTTTGTTTTATTCTTTGGTCTTCCTGATACTGCTTGAAATAATAACGAAAGAGCTGATTGACCGAGGGGGATTGCCATTGCCATGAGAAACGCTTTGGGACCAGATGTGAAGAGCAAAGATGAGATTATCGCAGGAAGCATCCATCCAAATGATCTGAATGCCTGCACTGGTTAAAAACAAACATTTGTATTCGAGTTGTATTAATACTGAATTACTGATTAACAGATAGTAGACGAAAAATAAATTCACCTTAAAAATCCACACACCATCTATGAAGTCCTCAAGAATGTCAAGCCACTGATTAGTATCTTCGAAATCATCGTTGTCGTCTGTCGAGTCAAATTCATCAAAATCGTAGTTTTTTGTTCGAAAAGTTTCTGCATTGGAGTCCCACCGGCGAGTCTTGGTAAGAAAGTGTCGAGGGAGGAGAGGTGGAGCAGGGTTTATGGATAAAAAGGTTGACCGGGGACATACTTGTTGATTGTGAGACACTGCCAGTAAAGGTGGTGGAGGGTGTATGAGTGTCAGGAAAACCATAGACGACGGTGGATTATGGTATAGATTTGAGGTTCACTTCATTTGAAATCCGAACAAAAAACATTATCCACTTGGGATTTTTTTCTTCATGGTCTTGCTGTTTTTATTTACTTCATTACTTTCCATATCTAATTACATTTATACCCTCCACTTATGAAAATTATTATAAACAAAATATAATACTGTATAAAACTAGAAGTATTTACAAAAAAAAGTTTAGTTAGGTAAGAATTGTAGATAATTGAATATAGCACCAATAATAGACATAAACAAAAATTTATTTAAATTTTAAAATAACAATAAGAGTAAATTACATAGATCGTCCCTAAGGTTTATATGGAATTATGGTTATCGTCCCTAAGTTTAAAACGTTGCATGGATGGTCCCAAAGTTTAGAGTAATTACGGATTTCGTCCTTAATTTGGATGTCCGTTAATTACTGCCGTTAGACTTCCCTCACGTGTAAAACACGTGAGGGTATTTTAGTCATTTGTTTTCTTTCAAAGAATCATACACATCATCATCTGAGTTTTTTCATAACCCAAAACAAAATACCCAAATCAAAAACCCTACAACTTCTATTCACCATTAAAATCATAAGAAGCATTCATCCTATTAAAACAAAATACTCAAATCAAAAACCCTACAACTTCTATTCACCATAAAAATCATAAGAAGCACCTTGCTTCTTCGCCTTAGTCAACTGCTCATTAACAGAGAATATTGAATCCTTCAGCTTCTGAATCTTAAGCTGATTATCAAACGACTCCTTCGCCTCCGCAATCACTTGTCTAGTCACCGCAATCACTTGTCTAGTCACCTTAATCCTCTCCTTATCCTCCTTCTCAAACAACCTCAAAGTCTGTTCATCAGGGTTTTGATTGACGCTGATGCGCCGGTTGGTTTACGAGCATTGGATGACTGTTTTGAGGTTAAGTTGGTTTTGGTTTTGCCTGTTGATCATCCGATTGTTTCGAGTTTCGATTTCGGAGATGGCGGTGAGAAAGATTTGATAGAGGATGATGCTCAGCCTCTTCAGTTGGTGATGGCGGTGAGAAAGATTTTGGGGTTTTTGGATTCTGTTGGATTATGATCGCCGGAGGTTGGTTTTCCGGTGGCGGTGGGAGATGGGTACGGTGGAGCTGCCATGGAAATTGGCGGTGAGAATTGAGTGGTGAGAATTGACTTTGAGTAGTTATTTAGGAATTAGGTTAAGAAATTAGGAATAAAAAATGAAATTGAAGAAAAGGGTGTAAGGTAGGTGAAGGTCGTAAAATTACTAAAATACCCTCACGTGTTTTACACGTGAGGGAAGTCTAACGGCAGTAATTAACGGACATCCAAATTAGGGACGAAATCCGTAATTACTCTAAACTTTGGGACCATCCATGCAACGTTTTAAACTTAGGGACGATAACCATAATTCCATATAAACCTTAGGGACGATCTATGTAATTTACTCTAACAATAATAATAACATCGCACAAATAAAAATCATATTTGATATTTACAAAATAAAATATCAAAAATATCCAAAGTTTCAAAAGGGAAATTAATGTCTTACAACAAAAAACGACGGCATAATTAATATATTTTAACAAAAGCTGACGTCAAAAGATTAAGAAAAGGAAAAACATGACATCTAAACAAAAATATGACATGTTAAATAAATGTTAATGATACATAAGACTAAATCATTCAATGAACAATTTCTATTCAACTATGTCACTAAGTTTTATAGATTTTGAAGGCAAAGGAAATTAGATACAAATGTTTATTTGGATTTTTTTTTTTGACGCCTATACTCCAATAAAACCTAAGCTATGGATGAATTCCGAAGAATTTGGCCAACCGAAAAGGTAAATATCTAGATCAAATTGGTGGAGTCACGTTGCAAATTTGAAGACGTATGGTCAAATACATTTAATCTTTAAATCTTGATTTGTGATAGCATCAAATGTATAAACCCTTCCGACAAGTAACACTCTACTCTATGTGCCATTTAATGCAAATTGTGCTTGACCATATTTATTCTCCTTATATGTCAAGTCGTAGACCAAAGAATGTTCCAGACTACTTGGTCGTACAATGGCGCAACATGTAAAAAACTAAAAGTCATGATAAATAGCTAATGAACTATGTTGCACAGGGACGGATACAGGTACGGGTATTTAGAAACGCTGATGTCTCAAAAATCAAGAAACGGGTACGGCCAGAAACGTTTGTGTATTACATATATTTTTATATATATATATTTGTTAGTAAAATAAATAACGCTTTGTAAAAGCCAACATATTATTCTCAAAAAAGACTAACACCTACACAGCAATCAGGCCGTTTCAAGCTAATTTCGGGCCCGGAGCTAAATAAAAAAGTGGGGGCCCTAATAACATCTTTTTTGAATAAAAGAGGGTGGCACCTCCAACTTTTTTTTATTAATTGAAAAAGTTATTACAAGTGAAGGTTGGGGACTCCCCACCTATTGAAAGGAAAAAGGTATGAGACATGTCTCATTATCCAAACAAAGTAACAACTACATATTACAATAGAATAAAACAAAATAAAAAACTAGAACTAAAGTTTACATTTTCGAGCTTTCTTAGATGGAAAATCATCAATAATAGTATCAATATTAATGTTATCTTTAGGATAATCAAAATTTGATTCTCTTATACACCATTTTTCAATTAAAATATCTCTTAATTGATCATTAAGATATTCCCAATTTATAGGATCATAAATATCTAAAGGCGGAACAAATTGTTCATTTCTATTTTCATTATCATGTGTGACATTATCATCTTCATGATTGTTATTCTCATTTTCAATATTAATATCTTTATGTGTGACACTTCCATCTACATTATTGTTAATTTCATCATCAATAAGGACATTTTCATGTGTAATATTGGCGGATTCATTTGCTGCATTTTCTTGCTCATTTAAAACACTAGAACTAGAAAAGTCTAGTTTTTTATAAACTTATTCATAGATCCTTTTTGTTTTTCTATAGATTGTTCAATTTTCTATTTTTTTTTCTTCCTTTTTTCATGTCCAGACATATATTTTCTAGGCATCATTTTATTAATTATTACTAAACAGAAGCGAGAGGTGGGAGGGAAAAAAGTCAGACTTGAGATCTGCTATGAAGAAGCCGATCAGTGACAGACAACAGACAACAAACCAACAACCTCTTTTTTTTCAGCAAGACAACAACTCTCCTTTAATCTTGAATCAAAAACAGAAAAACTCTTCTACTTTTGTGGTGAATCTGCAATCTAGAAGGCAACCACACACACACAAAAATGCTGCTAAAATAACGTTAGACATGACATAATGAAGCAAACCTAAATTTATTATAAAAAATACATCATAGAAAAATACCATCTCCGAAATTACTAAAATACCCTCACGTGTTTTACACGTGAGGGAAGTCTAACGGCAGTAATTAACGGACATCCAAATTAGGGACGAAATCCGTAATTACTCTAAACTTTGGGACCATCCATGCAACGTTTTAAACTTAGGGACGATAACCATAATTCCATATAAACCTTAGGGACGATCTATGTAATTTACTCTAACAATAATAATAACATCGCACAAATAAAAATCATATTTGATATTTACAAAATAAAATATCAAAAATATCCAAAGTTTCAAAAGGGAAATTAATGTCTTACAACAAAAAACGACGGCATAATTAATATATTTTAACAAAAGCTGACGTCAAAAGATTAAGAAAAGGAAAAACATGACATCTAAACAAAAATATGACATGTTAAATAAATGTTAATGATACATAAGACTAAATCATTCAATGAACAATTTCTATTCAACTATGTCACTAAGTTTTATAGATTTTGAAGGCAAAGGAAATTAGATACAAATGTTTATTTGGATTTTTTTTTTTGACGCCTATACTCCAATAAAACCTAAGCTATGGATGAATTCCGAAGAATTTGGCCAACCGAAAAGGTAAATATCTAGATCAAATTGGTGGAGTCACGTTGCAAATTTGAAGACGTATGGTCAAATACATTTAATCTTTAAATCTTGATTTGTGATAGCATCAAATGTATAAACCCTTCCGACAAGTAACACTCTACTCTATGTGCCATTTAATGCAAATTGTGCTTGACCATATTTATTCTCCTTATATGTCAAGTCGTAGACCAAAGAATGTTCCAGACTACTTGGTCGTACAATGGCGCAACATGTAAAAAACTAAAAGTCATGATAAATAGCTAATGAACTATGTTGCACAGGGACGGATACAGGTACGGGTATTTAGAAACGCTGATGTCTCAAAAATCAAGAAACGGGTACGGCCAGAAACGTTTGTGTATTACATATATTTTTATATATATATATTTGTTAGTAAAATAAATAACGCTTTGTAAAAGCCAACATATTATTCTCAAAAAGACTAACACCTACACAGCAATCAGGCCGTTTCAAGCTAATTTCGGGCCCGGAGCTAAATAAAAAAGTGGGGGCCCTAATAACATCTTTTTTGAATAAAAGAGGGTGGCACCTCCAACTTTTTTTTATTAATTGAAAAAGTTATTACAAGTGAAGGTTGGGGACTCCCCACCTATGGAAAGGAAAAAGGTATGAGACATGTCTCATTATCCAAACAAAGTAACAACTACATATTACAATAGAATAAAACAAAATAAAAAACTAGAACTAAAGTTTACATTTTCGAGCTTTCTTAGATGGAAAATCATCAATAATAGTATCAATATTAATGTTATCTTTAGGATAATCAAAATTTGATTCTCTTATACACCATTTTTCAATTAAAATATCTCTTAATTGATCATTAAGATATTCCCAATTTATAGGATCATAAATATCTAAAGGCGGAACAAATTGTTCATTTCTATTTTCATTATCATGTGTGACATTATCATCTTCATGATTGTTATTCTCATTTTCAATATTAATATCTTTATGTGTGACACTTCCATCTACATTATTGTTAATTTCATCATCAATAAGGACATTTTCATGTGTAATATTGGCGGATTCATTTGCTGCATTTTCTTGCTCATTTAAAACACTAGAACTAGAAAAGTCTAGTTTTTTATAAACTTATTCATAGATCCTTTTTGTTTTTCTATAGATTGTTCAATTTTCTATTTTTTTTTCTTCCTTTTTTCATGTCCAGACATATATTTTCTAGGCATCATTTTATTAATTATTACTAAACAGAAGCGAGAGGTGGGAGGGAAAAAAGTCAGACTTGAGATCTGCTATGAAGAAGCCGATCAGTGACAGACAACAGACAACAAACCAACAACCTCTTTTTTTTCAGCAAGACAACAACTCTCCTTTAATCTTGAATCAAAAACAGAAAAACTCTTCTACTTTTGTGGTGAATCTGCAATCTAGAAGGCAACCACACACACACAAAAATGCTGCTAAAATAACGTTAGACATGACATAATGAAGCAAACCTAAATTTATTATAAAAAATACATCATAGAAAAATACCATCTCCGAAATTACTAAAATACCCTCACGTGTTTTACACGTGAGGGAAGTCTAACGGCAGTAATTAACGGACATCCAAATTAGGGACGAAATCCGTAATTACTCTAAACTTTGGGACCATCCATGCAACGTTTTAAACTTAGGGACGATAACCATAATTCCATATAAACCTTAGGGACGATCTATGTAATTTACTCTAACAATAATAATAACATCGCACAAATAAAAATCATATTTGATATTTACAAAATAAAATATCAAAAATATCCAAAGTTTCAAAAGGGAAATTAATGTCTTACAACAAAAAACGACGGCATAATTAATATATTTTAACAAAAGCTGACGTCAAAAGATTAAGAAAAGGAAAAACATGACATCTAAACAAAAATATGACATGTTAAATAAATGTTAATGATACATAAGACTAAATCATTCAATGAACAATTTCTATTCAACTATGTCACTAAGTTTTATAGATTTTGAAGGCAAAGGAAATTAGATACAAATGTTTATTTGGATTTTTTTTTTTTGACGCCTATACTCCAATAAAACCTAAGCTATGGATGAATTCCGAAGAATTTGGCCAACCGAAAAGGTAAATATCTAGATCAAATTGGTGGAGTCACGTTGCAAATTTGAAGACGTATGGTCAAATACATTTAATCTTTAAATCTTGATTTGTGATAGCATCAAATGTATAAACCCTTCCGACAAGTAACACTCTACTCTATGTGCCATTTAATGCAAATTGTGCTTGACCATATTTATTCTCCTTATATGTCAAGTCGTAGACCAAAGAATGTTCCAGACTACTTGGTCGTTAAATGGCGCAACATGTAAAAAACTAAAAGTCATGATAAATAGCTAATGAACTATGTTGCACAGGGACGGATACAGGTACGGGTATTTAGAAACGCTGATGTCTCAAAAATCAAGAAACGGGTACGGCCAGAAACGTTTGTGTATTACATATATTTTTATATATATATATTTGTTAGTAAAATAAATAACGCTTTGTTAAAGCCAACATATTATTCTCAAAAAAGACTAACACCTACACAGCAATCAGGCCGTTTCAAGCTAATTTCGGGCCCGGAGCTAAATAAAAAAGTGGGGGCCCTAATAACATCTTTTTTGAATAAAAGAGGGTGGCACCTCCAACTTTTTTTTATTAATTGAAAAAGTTATTACAAGTGAAGGTTGGGGACTCCCCACCTATGGAAAGGAAAAAGGTATGAGACATGTCTTATTATCCAAACAAAGTAACAACTACATATTACAATAGAATAAAACAAAATAAAAAACTAGAACTAAAGTTTACATTTTCGAGCTTTCTTAGATGGAAAATCATCAATAATAGTATCAATATTAATGTTATCTTTAGGATAATCAAAATTTGATTCTCTTATACACCATTTTTCAATTAAAATATCTCTTAATTGATCATTAAGATATTCCCAATTTACAGGATCATAAATATCTAAAGGCGGAACAAATTGTTCATTTCTATTTTCATTATCATGTGTGACATTATCATCTTCATGATTGTTATTCTCATTTTCAATATTAATATCTTTATGTGTGACACTTCCATCTACATTATTGTTAATTTCATCATCAATAAGGACATTTTCATGTGTAATATTGGCGGATTCATTTGCTGCATTTTCTTGCTCATTTAAAACACTAGAACTAGAAAAGTCTAGTTTTTTATAAACTTATTCATAGATCCTTTTTGTTTTTCTATAGATTGTTCAATTTTCTATTTTTTTTTCTTCCTTTTTTCATGTCCAGACATATATTTTCTAGGCATCATTTTATTAATTATTACTAAACAGAAGCGAGAGGTGGGAGGGAAAAAAGTCAGACTTGAGACCTGCTATGAAGAAGCCGATCAGTGACAGACAACAGACAACAAACCAACAACCTCTTTTTTTTCAGCAAGACAACAACTCTCCTTTAATCTTGAATCAAAAACAGAAAAACTCTTCTACTTTTGTGGTGAATCTGCAATCTAGAAGGCAACCACACACACACAAAAATGCTGCTAAAATAACGTTAGACATGACATAATGAAGCAAACCTAAATTTATTATAAAAAATACATCATAGAAAAATACCATCTCCGAAATTACTAAAATACCCTCACGTGTTTTACACGTGAGGGAAGTCTAACGGCAGTAATTAACGGACATCCAAATTAGGGACGAAATCCGTAATTACTCTAAACTTTGGGACCATCCATGCAACGTTTTAAACTTAGGGACGATAACCATAATTCCATATAAACCTTAGGGACGATCTATGTAATTTACTCTAACAATAATAATAACATCGCACAAATAAAAATCATATTTGATATTTACAAAATAAAATATCAAAAATATCCAAAGTTTCAAAAGGGAAATTAATGTCTTACAACAAAAAACGACGGCATAATTAATATATTTTAACAAAAGCTGACGTCAAAAGATTAAGAAAAGGAAAAACATGACATCTAAACAAAAATATGACATGTTAAATAAATGTTAATGATACATAAGACTAAATCATTCAATGAACAATTTCTATTCAACTATGTCACTAAGTTTTATAGATTTTGAAGGCAAAGGAAATTAGATACAAATGTTTATTTGGATTTTTTTTTTTTGACGCCTATACTCCAATAAAACCTAAGCTATGGATGAATTCCGAAGAATTTGGCCAACCGAAAAGGTAAATATCTAGATCAAATTGGTGGAGTCACGTTGCAAATTTGAAGACGTATGGTCAAATACATTTAATCTTTAAATCTTGATTTGTGATAGCATCAAATGTATAAACCCTTCCGACAAGTAACACTCTACTCTATGTGCCATTTAATGCAAATTGTGCTTGACCATATTTATTCTCCTTATATGTCAAGTCGTAGACCAAAGAATGTTCCAGACTACTTGGTCGTTAAATGGCGCAACATGTAAAAAACTAAAAGTCATGATAAATAGCTAATGAACTATGTTGCACAGGGACGGATACAGGTACGGGTATTTAGAAACGCTGATGTCTCAAAAATCAAGAAACGGGTACGGCCAGAAACGTTTGTGTATTACATATATTTTTATATATATATATTTGTTAGTAAAATAAATAACGCTTTGTTAAAGCCAACATATTATTCTCAAAAAAGACTAACACCTACACAGCAATCAGGCCGTTTCAAGCTAATTTCGGGCCCGGAGCTAAATAAAAAAGTGGGGGCCCTAATAACATCTTTTTTGAATAAAAGAGGGTGGCACCTCCAACTTTTTTTTATTAATTGAAAAAGTTATTACAAGTGAAGGTTGGGGACTCCCCACCTATGGAAAGGAAAAAGGTATGAGACATGTCTTATTATCCAAACAAAGTAACAACTACATATTACAATAGAATAAAACAAAATAAAAAACTAGAACTAAAGTTTACATTTTCGAGCTTTCTTAGATGGAAAATCATCAATAATAGTATCAATATTAATGTTATCTTTAGGATAATCAAAATTTGATTCTCTTATACACCATTTTTCAATTAAAATATCTCTTAATTGATCATTAAGATATTCCCAATTTACAGGATCATAAATATCTAAAGGCGGAACAAATTGTTCATTTCTATTTTCATTATCATGTGTGACATTATCATCTTCATGATTGTTATTCTCATTTTCAATATTAATATCTTTATGTGTGACACTTCCATCTACATTATTGTTAATTTCATCATCAATAAGGACATTTTCATGTGTAATATTGGCGGATTCATTTGCTGCATTTTCTTGCTCATTTAAAACACTAGAACTAGAAAAGTCTAGTTTTTTATAAACTTATTCATAGATCCTTTTTGTTTTTCTATAGATTGTTCAATTTTCTATTTTTTTTTCTTCCTTTTTTCATGTCCAGACATATATTTTCTAGGCATCATTTTATTAATTATTACTAAACAGAAGCGAGAGGTGGGAGGGAAAAAAGTCAGACTTGAGACCTGCTATGAAGAAGCCGATCAGTGACAGACAACAGACAACAAACCAACAACCTCTTTTTTTTCAGCAAGACAACAACTCTCCTTTAATCTTGAATCAAAAACAGAAAAACTCTTCTACTTTTGTGGTGAATCTGCAATCTAGAAGGCAACCACACACACACAAAAATGCTGCTAAAATAACGTTAGACATGACATAATGAAGCAAACCTAAATTTATTATAAAAAATACATCATAGAAAAATACCACTTACATTAAGGTGGGATCGGTTGTAAGACTAGAATCATAAAAAAAAACAAAAAGGGTTTATGCTTCAATTTCAGAATCTAGTGAGGGAGTCAGGGAGTCTTAGAGTTTTCTAAGTCCTTTTTAGTCATTTATGGGTATAACTTTTATGTTTCAATTTTTTGGGGCTTTTTCTTTTACCAATTTTTTTAGGCCTTTTTTTTATATTAAAATTTTTTTGTGCCTTTTTTTATATCAAAATTTTTTTGGGCCTTTTCTTATATCAAACTTTTTTTGGGCCTTTTCTTATATCAAAAATGTTTTGGGTCTTTTCTTATATCAAAATTCTTTTGGGCCTTTTCTTATATCAAAATTCTTTTTGGCCTCAAAACTAACTAAATATAGAAGCTATATAAAAGAGACATACAAATTTGGGGCCCTAGGAATTTGGGGGCCCGGAGCGGTCGACCACCTCGCACATGCCCACGCTACGGCCCTGACAGCAACATATAAAATCCGAACATATTTTCTGTTGGTTACCAAACCACATGTCGTGATACCTACTTATTCAACCTACTTTAATCTTCATGCAAGAAAGTAGAAAGTTTAGAAACTACGTACATGGTGGATTAGAATTGGAGAATATTTTTTTTTATTTAGAATAAGACTTATTATTATATAATATATAATAATAATAATATTAAGAATAGGGTTTCAAGAAAAGCCCAGATTAAAAGCCCAAAAAATTAAAAAATAAGAAAAGAAACGGGATACTTTTCTTGGAAACGTTTCTGGCGCCGTTTCCGGCTAAACATTGCCGCTTCCTTCACATGTGAAACGTTCCCCTTTTCCCGGAAACGTTTTCGGGCGTTTCCGGCGCGTTTCCCGTTTCCGGGACGTTTTCGGTACGTGAGACGGCACCCGATAGGCGTTTCCGTGCAACATACCTAATGAACAAACAATCTTAAATATTCATAGATCATATTTTGAAATCGGAATGTTCTAAATCTCTTTTTACTAACCCTCAATATATTTCCGTCGAATATCATCTTAAATATATCGATTGCATTTATTATATTATTGGCCTTTACAGATTCTCACATCCGATCATTTAAAGACGAACCTCTCTACCTAATTCAATTCAACTACAAACACCGCATAACAATATAAATTTACTTCAACAAATGTCACTTTTATACTTTAGGAAACAACACTAAATCTAAAAAAGTATGCCTATTAATGATTTTCGAATAGAGAATCATATATATTATAAACTTTGTAAAAGGACATCCACAAAGTGGGCTTAAAACAAACAGAATCATATATATTAGCTGTTACAATTTGGGATAGTGTGGTTTGTAGGAGAGAAATGAAACCAACACCGGCGGCGGAATTAGTGGTTGAGATGGAAGAACAACCGATGGAGATGGACGTCGATGACGTCGAAGATCTCGATATCTTCAGAGAAAATCTCTTGGACACCACCGATCACCGCCGTCTCACCGATTCCGGTTTCTTCAACTCTTTCGAAGACGATTTCGATGATGCAGATATCAATTGAATCTCAACAATTTCAATTTCTGCATTTGGTATGGCTCTCCATGTTTTCGTTTCTGAATTTTCACTTTTCTTGTACTGGATTTTAGGACTAAATAAACTCTTGTTGTAATTTCTGACCTTTTAGAATATTTTGTTTGTTTTTCGTTTCAATTGTTGTGCGATTAATCGTTTTCATGATTTTGTTCCAGATTAGGGTTTATAAATTAAATTAGATTCTATAAAACCCATACCAGCAGTGTTTAGATATTAGACAGGTGTAGGACTTAACTTGATGAGAATTTGAGATGAGTACTTATGAGCTCGAGTTCGAGCTTTTTATGTTTTGGACTCAATTTTGATAAAGTTCGACTTGGACTAGATTATGTAGAGTCAAGCTTGAATTACTCAACGGATGAACATTTTTTGCGTCAATCTATTAATGCATATAAGGTAATTGATTTATGAATTCTGCTACATCTCCGTTTAATATAAGTAAAGTTTTTTTTATTGAAATTCTCAACATCACTAATAGGATGCTGTATGACAACGATTATGAAAAGATAATCCTGATCTGTGTCTGGAAGACATTTAAAATCACTAATCGCATGTCATATGGCAGCCACGACTGTGGACAATTAGCCCTGATCAATATTTTAAACATATTGATATCTTTTTCCAGTAGACCATAGATTATTGAAACTAAGTAACCTCTGTGATGATATCTTGCATTTATGTTTTTGTTCGGGAGTCATTCTACTATTCAAGAGGAGAGTTGTATTTATTATTCAGTAAGTTTGCTGTAGCAAACGGCTAAGAATGAAAGACCTTGTGGATATGTGTTTGGTCAAGGGGCAGATTTAAGGGGTGTCCGCAGATACTGATGATTTTGTTCTGCTTAATGCAATAACATTCAAACTTTTCATTTTTTTTAATGGGATATCAGTGGTTTAATCAGGGGTTACCGGAAAAGTTTTTAGAATAAAGGCTTCTGGTATAGTGGACCTAGTCGTAAGCATGAAGTGTTAATTAACATCCCAAAATCCATTTTTTTTTATAGTAATGTATTCTTATACTGTTCCTTTTGGGATGTCTTGGATTCGTTCGGTCACGATGCTTGCAATTTTTCACATACACAGATTGGCGTATCTGGAGTATATTTGTTGTTTGATGTTACCCTTCTCCATCTTTCGAGCCACTGTCAATAACTACCAATCCAAAACTGACGATGACCTTTGGTCGCTGTCCTTCAAGGGTCTTCGCCATTGCCCGTTTTTCATATAACTGGTTCATGTTAGTTTCATATAACCGATATATGGTTTCATTAGGTTAGACGACCGTCACACCCAGCTCATTCGGAAACCCGAGGTGTAAACAATATGAGTAATATTAGAGGTACAAAGGTTACAACATTTAACGTAACAAAAATCATTGAATTAAATAAGTAAAATTCGGAATACAGAGTTTACATAATTCGAATAAATAAACTACAAATGATATGGATCCTAAAGGAACTAATCAAGCAAAACAAGTTCTACGTAAATGATCAAAGTAGTCTCAAAAGCATTTCATCAATCACGACAACCTCAAAACCCTAAAGAGCGTTAAAAATACGATGTCAACATAAAGTTGGTGGGTTATTCGCATTTTTATAAAAACATGAAGTTTCAAAAGATTTTGACCCAATTTGAAATATGTATAAATCCAATAGTAAATATATCTTGAATTATAAACAAACGAGATACATGCATAATCTTATATAAATAATACACCTGAACCTAACAATCAAAGGCAACAACCCTCACCTTAGTGCGTTAAACTAAGGTCATTCTCTAAAAATAATAAGCGGTCATAACATCGACTCATAGGGACCAAACACCGACAAAATCCCATATCAGCGATGATGGTTTGTAAAACCCATATAGATCTATATATATGTACCGGTGGCTCAATAAGAGTTAACATGACTCAATAAGAGTTAACATGCGTGTATACGGGGCCTTAAACTACCACTAAGGCCATATAAGTAAGGTAACGCTAATCTAAATGCATCATAATCCACATTTGCATATAACAAGATATATTAAGTTCAAATCACGCTTTTCATGCCCAAATATAAAAACGGTAAAAAGGGCAACGAATAACTCATGAATCAACCATAAATAAGCCGGGTACACAAAATCAGGAGAATAACGCTCCACGGCCTAAGTGCCATAGCATAAAAGACATCGAAAGTCTAAGTATAAACGTAGTAGAGTTTAGCCTTTAATGATTAACGTTATATTATATAGTATATTTAAAAGCGTTCGAAAGAATAATATTTCGAGTCAAAGTGACGATTATAAGATAACGATATTTCGTGTCAAAATGACGAGTAAAAGATAACGATATTTCAAGTAAATAATGACTAGTAGAAGATATCGATAATTTGAGTCAATAACGACGAATAAAAACATAACGATATTTCGAGTCAATAATGACTACTAGAAGATATCATTTATTCAAGTCAATAATGACGATTAGAAAGAAATGATATTTCGAGCTGAAAATGACTAACAGAAATATCGAGTGAAGATTGAATACTGGTACCAAAGTTTAGTCGAAATTCGACGATTACGAAGAGGAGTCAAAGTCAACTAAAAGTCAACATTCGACATTTTGAAAAATTTAAATATTTTGAGTAAAAGTAGTTTGAAAACAATTTTATAAAAGTTTAACGAAAGGTTATAATATAAGATTACGATCGCATTTTTGAGAAAAATATATTTATTGAAAATAAATATACGTTTAGCGAATATCATAATAATAACAATTATGTTTATGATTGCGATTACGTTTTGAGTCCAAAACTTTCATTTGTCAATATATATATATTACTTTATGTATAATATCTGTATGTATATATATATGTTTATGTTCGTTCCAAAAATACTTTTTAATTCAGAGGCTCACTGCGGCGCACAAGGACTTCAGTGCGACGCACCCAGTTTGTGACCGAAGCCCGCTGCAACGCAGTAGATTACTACTGCGGCGCAGTAGGTAATCGGTGGCCAAAATCGAGTTTCTTTCTTTTACGTTTTTAGGTATTATTAACGTTTCATATTAAGTCTTAATACTAATATATTCATAATACACATTATGTATAAATATTTATATAAGTTTATTTATATATTGTATAAGTAAGTTTGTACATAATAATAGGATATAATACTAATTAGAGTTTAAGTAACAATAATATGTATAATTTAGTCTAATAAGTCTAAGAGTCCAAAATAATTAATTTTTTGGTGGAATCAAGAATATTACATAATTACTTTAAAATTTCTACTTTTATATACTTAATTTCATATTCATACCATTTTCATGTTATTAGACATAATAACCTACAATATAAAATTTAATATGTATAATATGTTAAATCTTATGTTTTTTTCCATTTTAACCACATTAATCCTTTTTATATAAGTTATTTAGACGAAGTTTAGTGAATATTAAGAAAACGAAAAAGAGAATTAAGGGATTAATTAGAGAGTACCGAAGACTTTCGCAAAATCAATCAAAACTCGTCGGAAAGTCTCGAAATCTCCCGGAAGTGAACTCCAAAAGTGGTGGTGATGAGAAAACCAAGCTCCAGACACAAGTTACACCATTTGTTAGAATAAAACTCTTAGAATATTGAATTAGAATGAGATTTAAAGGGTGTTTTTGCTTACCAATCTTCAAGATGTGAAGGTTTCCATGATGGTGAATCAAAACCGAAAATGGAAGGTGAAAATGGAGGATGAATCCTTGCAAGAACATAAGAGTTTTATGTTAGAATTCTCCACATAAATAAAGGAGAACAAGATGAGATAGAAAAGATGAGATTTATGTTGGAAAATGCTTACCAAGTGGAAGGAATTCAAAGATGTGATGTAGTATATGATGAAAGTATCTTCTTATGGTGTAACACTCACTCAATTTGTGTTTATCAACTCTCCATTTTTTTGAATCTTAGAGAGAAAAGTGTGTGTGTGTGTGTGTGTGTGTGTGTGAGTGAGTGAGTGAGAGAGAGAGAGAGAGAGAGTGGTGAAAGAAGACGAAATGAGAATGAAATGGTATGGAAAAATGCAAAGGAAAAGATATGGCATGAGAGATGAAATAATATGGTATTAGATTCATAATATGCTCAAAACCATGCATTTTAGGAAGTTCTAAGCCAGAATTCATGTGTTTGTAGGTTGTGGAATCTCAAGAAAGGTGAAAAAGATGTTATAACATTTTCTGTCCAGAACCCCGACTGCGGCGCAGTCCTTCGCCGTTAACTTCTGTTAACCGTCCGTTAAAAGGACTGAATTTGCGATGAATTTAACGTTAACCTCGTTAAAGGACTAACTTAGTAATATATATTTAACATTAATCGTAATCGTATAATCGAAGGCATAACTCACCCATACTTATCTTACGAGCATACTTAAAAACTAGTAGGCACTTAGGTACTAAACGTTTTCGTCACGAAGGACAAAACGTTAAATAATATAAACCTGAAGGACAAAACGTTAAATAATATAAACCTGACTAAACAAATACGCGTGATAAACGAAATAACAAATAATAAAAAGGGTCAAAACAAAACATCGATAAATAAAAGACAAACGGAACACGGAAATAGTACATCAAAAACGCGGTTGTCACAACGACCATATTTCATATTAAAATAATAATATTTTTAAATATTTTTTTTTAAATATTTATATATATTCCTTATGAATAGTGAACCATACAGAAAGTCTGTTCACACCAGCTAGTCTGCCAGCTTTGAAAAAAAATTATTTTTATTTTCGAGCTATTTTTATAGGAATGTAAATTTGTATATTTATTTTTACGGTTACACTAATAAAAGAATGACTTACTATTATAATAGCCTTCCACTAATTCAATTTTATTTATTATCATAAAACTTTTAACTTTTATATTATAAACTTTTATTTATTTAAAAATATGTCTAAATACAATGGTAATCTGTCATGTTACATCCAAAATTTAAGTCCAAAACAACCCGTTACTAAATCTATCACGATCTATCTTTTTCGTAAGTTGCTCCAAAATTAACTTCATATCAACGATTTTGAAGAACCTGTAAATTATAATAAGAATAAAACCTATAATTTTATAATACCTTCATTTTAAGGCAATCCTCGTCGATGACAATAGAATAAGAAAAGATAAAGGTATAATGATATTTCAATTTTTTCACATCATGATCATTTATTGAACTTAAACTAAACCGGAAATCAAATTTTCCAGTTTAGTTAAACAAACAAGAAAAAATCATTTTACATCATCACCATTTCTTGCATCAATCTATTGATGCATATAAGGTAATTGCATTATCCGTTTCATGTAAGTAAATTTTTTATTTTATTGAAATTCTTAACATCACTAACTGCACTTTCGTAGGACAACGATTGTGAAAAGATAATTCCAATCAGTCTTTGGAAGACGTTGTCACCATTAACAGCACTCATTATATGAACAATTGTGGACAATTAGTCCTAATGATCAGTATTTCAAACATATTGATATTCCTTTGCAGTAAATCATATGTACTGAATTATTGATATTAAGTAACCTCTGTATGTGATGATATCTTGCATTTACACTTTTGTTCGGGAGTCATATAAGTGAAACCACGAGGTATATTGTATATATCGTATTGATTAATGATGTACTAGGTTTGAGTCTAATTACATATCTATCTAGTTTATCTAATGTCCAGTTTACTGAGCTATAAGCAAACCACCACCCCAAAAACTGATGACGTCGACGAAGGCTGTCCTTCAACCATCTCTTGGCTATTGCTCGTTGGTCACCATGGTAGTTTCAAATAACTGATATTTGGTTTCAGTAGGTTGACCATCTTTGTTGGTTTTCCAGTTTAGTATGCATTTAAGTGGTTAACCGGTTTTTATTTATTTCTAAATATGCAAAACATTATTAAACACAACTAGGTCGGATAATTTGTCACGTTTCATCCAAAATCGAAGTCCAAAACAACCTATTACCAAATTTATCATGATCTTTCTTTTTTGTAAGTTTCTCTAAACTTAACGTCACATCATTTACGTTCTTGTTTATTGTTTTATTTTCTTTGTTATTCGTCTATATGGTTTTTTAAAAGCAACAGAAAATCAATGGATTGGAGTAGTAGTAGGAGGAGAAATGTTGGTCCAAGTAAAAGGCAGAAAAAACAGGAGTTACGTTTACCCCCGGCCACAACCAGCTATTATTTATACCCCTTTCATTCCATAACATAACCGATAATCACAATCGCAATCAGAATCAGAATCACAAACAACAACATATAAAAAAATGTCGAACATGAATGCAGGAGAAATGCAAGGCAAGGCTGAGGTATACACTTATCCCAGTATCACTTAATACCCACAATCTTTCATTGTGTGTTTTATCTTGTTTCATTTGATATATATAGGCCAAAGCTGAAAACGCTGCAGGTGCAGTGAAAGACGGTGCCAACCAAGCTGCAGACAAGGCTGCTGATGCTGCTGATGCTGCCGGGGGACAGGCTCAACAACGCAAGGAAGAGGCCTCTGGCATCCTCCAGCAGGTTAACCAAACCGTCAAAATTTCTGCCTTATTTCTTGATTTCTGTTGTAGTAACGTTTAACGTATATTTTTGTTTTTTTGTTTTGGTATGATTAATTACAGACTGGAGAGCAGGTGGCAAACATGGCTCAGGGAGCTTACGATGGTGTCAAGAATACCCTTGGTGTCGGTGAAAACCAGAAGAAGTGAGTGACCCATCCATCACATGGCTTAGGGGTCGATATCTTATTTGTTTTGTAATAACGTCTCAACCATATGATTGGAGTGCGTTCGTTTTGTAATAAAATGTATAGATTCATTAATATTAATTTGAATGACGATGTAAGATATAAATTACAAGCAATGAATGAAATCTACATTTGAAATAAGTTTGTGTTCAAGCCATCATTTTCTTAAATTCATGAAAATCAAGAAAACCATCACAATTTGCATCATACGCCTTGATCATACTTTTCACGTCCATGTTACCCTTATCGTCCCATAATCCCAAGCTTGATAATGCCTCCGCAAGTTCCTCATTGCAAATGAATCCATCACGGTTTTTGTCAAACACCTCAAACGCCTTGAAAAGATCACTTTCTGATTCATTCTCACCCTCTTTTCCTTCATTTGCAATCGTACCATAAAACTCTAAAAACTCAGAAAAATTAAGACTAGTTTTCCCGATTAAGCATTCAAGGTCATTGACACTTGAAGTCACGTTCATGGTATCAAGAAGCCATTGAAGCTCATGGGGGCTCACAAGGCCGTCACCGTTTTGGTCAAGCTTCTTGAAAAGTCGATACAGATCATCGTTGCTAAGCGAAGACATTATAAAACCAAGTATATCGATATATGTATTTATATTATATTGTGATCCAAAATAGTTGTGATAGATATATATATAGGAAGTGGTTAGTAATGGGTCAAAAAACGGGCTAGAAGAAGTCATATGGGAAGTCGTCATTCTGTTAGCCATTTGGTGCAATGTTTTGTTTTGTTGAAACCTTCGAGCTAATTGACTTCTTCCTATATGCCATTTGCTGGAAAACTACTTGGTTTTTACTTTGACTAGACTACACAAACAAATATTATAAATTTAGAGACATGATTTTTTTCGATCTTTTTGTCTCTATTTCTCTAGAAAATGAAAAATCTTTTATTCTAAAGTACACACAATGAAATTTGAAAGAAAAAACGTTGAAAAATTAAAATAATATGTTCTTTCTTTAAAATAGAAAATCTGAAAACTATAAAGATGAGATTTTAGAACTATTGTTATAAAAGTGAAAACACAAGTCCTTTTATGAAAACTAATAGGTATTTTTTTATAATTTTAATTTAAATTTGGTTTGGAAAACGAAAAAAGGTCATTAAAACACAACGTACTTACAATAATGTTCCAATATATGCAATGTACTATGAAAAATACCACTATACACAATAAACTTAAAAAAAAAACGGTTGTTTGTATGTAATAACCACAAAAATATGACTTGCTACTTGATGTATAGGAAAATTTTGATTTTTTTTTTTTTTTTTTTTTTTTTTTTTTGCCTTTTCTTTCTAGTTAGATTAATTTAATAAATAATAGAAAAATATAAGTTGTACTTTGTTCTTTTAAAGTTGTACCTTGTCTCATCATCTTCAAAATTTCTCCGTCACCAAATTTTCAGTTCCATAAACTTGTTTTATTAAACCAAATAGGCTAAGATTATGATGGATTTGGAAAAGTAAGTTGGATCGATTAGTGAAAGTGGAGATTATTCATACCCATTTTCATGATGATCAATGATTTCCAACAACGTCATTACACTTTTAAACATTAATCATTAAGAAAAACATCACCTTAATGTGTATCATTCCACGATCTTGATTACTTTACTTGAAGTGTTAAATCATTCAAATTGAAGACCTACGTTGGTTTTGCTAGTTTGGCTCGAAATTATTAAATGTATCGTGACCAATTTAGTTATGCAAAGCTTGACTCGTGAAACTAATCGATCGATAATGTGTGTTCAAGCTCAACTCGAGTTGGAATATTATCAAGCTCGAACTTGAATAAAACAAGTTCGGTCTCGAGTTTTCACCCATAGTAACATGTATAAGCTGGAGGTACAACTATTTATTATCTCTGTCACATCCTTCTTGTTGGGTAAGCCTTAAGATCATCGACGTCAAGTGAAAATGGAATGATGCAAATAAAATAAATGTATTATATTTCATCAACGATATTTGAACGTACATCTATACTGTATCTTATTGTTTATCGTAGATAATCTAGCCAAAAAGATATATTTTTAGAATCCTTCGAGCATGCATGAACATTTAAGATGAAAATAACCCGGATATAGTAGAGAGGCGTGGATATGGATTTTAGCAAAGAGAACATGTGAGAGAGAAAAGGTCAGGGTTTGAATTCTGGGCGATATGTGGGTGATTTATGAACAAGTGTTTTACCCAGTGTTGATGTTAATTATGAGTGGAGCGGATGCGTACATTGGAATAGTTATGGATTGAGCCGTTTGGCACTCGAAGCATAAAATTAATTATATGGTAGTTTTTCATTCGTTTCAAGATAGATAATAGTTATGGTTTGAGCCGTTTGGCACTCGAAGCATAAAATTAATTATATGGTAAGAGTTTCTTATTCGGTATTTCGAACCAAAAAATGAATTATGCGGTAACCGTTTATGGTGGTGCGCCCCTTCGGGCCATCATTTTATTTATTTATATGCGGTAACGATTTTTATTAGCGTTTCACTTCACCATTAATAAGTGTAATAGCTTATGATCTTGTGTATCGAGCATCAGCATTCTCTCCATATATATTTTCATATACATGTGATGATGTAGTAAACTCATTTGATTGTTTTTGAAAATTGTTCTTGTTCAATGTTCGAACTATAAACTATTTATATGTTGTGTCTAATAGTTTTTGTTTGAAACGTGTTATATTAAAGAAACATTTATTCGATCCAAACTCGAACTTCCCGTTAAAAATTAGTGGTAATATATAGCCGAATAATCATAACTTTATTGTAGTTAATAGTGTGTAAATATAGTGTTGCGACTATATTTTAAGTATAATAGTTTTTAGTGCCTTTTAACTCATATATTTTTGCGGTAAAAACTTTAGGCCATCCATCCCCTTCGGGCTATAAACACAATTATTCGGTAATGGTTTCAAATCCAGATCTTTGGACATAACAAATTATTATATGCGACGTTTAATAGAAAAAAATTATTTGTGTTGAAAGTTTTGAAAAAATTATTAGTCAAATTAGTTGTAATTTAATTTAGTTTATGGTGAATGATGAAAATTAAGGAAAGTGAGTTAAAAAATAAGAAAGTTAGTTGACAAATTAATTTTATTTAGATGGTAATAAGGGGTAACATAGTAATATCCTTCTTAAATTTCAAGTTTAAGAATTTATATCCAAAATGCTTTGTAGATAGTTAGATAAGCGAGGAATTTTGACATCCGCACGTTATGGCGGGTTAAAAAAACTCATCTGGAAAAGCATAAAGTTTAAAAGATAAATTGTATATCAATTTTTTTATATATCATTAACAATCAATTAACTTCTTTGATATTTTACACTAAAAAGAAATAAAATCAATAATTTCTTTGAATGAAAAAGCGCTAACCTAAATTTTAACTTTGACAAATTTAATTTTTCTAATTTAAAGTGTTAAAAAAAAACTATGTATTTGTATTTTGGTTATAATTATTTATATTAATATTAGTATAATAAATATTAGTTATTTAGTATAATAAGGATTTTATTTATCCGTTCGTTGGAGTGATGTTTAAAATTATATAATTTTGACCGCCGAGTTATAGTTTCTAATAAAATCATATTTTTAGTTTCTCCTTTAGATCTAAATGTTTTCTTTTAAGAATGAAAATATTATTGTTAGTTTTCACAATAATAATATATTCTTAAAAATATTATTATTAGTTTTTATAATAATAATAACAATAATAATAACAATAATAATGGTTACAAAACTTTTAATAAAAGACTAAAAATGTTACTAATATAAATATAAATAATAATTTATGACAAATAATATCAATAAATAATAATTTTATTAGAAAGGATTAAGGATTAGTAATTTGAAATAAAGTAACAAAAAGTAAAAGTGTAATTAATAATACTTATGGATTAAATATGAAAGTTTGTAATAGTGTAGGGGTAGAATAAAAAAAGAAAAAGGAAAAAATTTAAATGGATGAGGAGTAGGGTACAATTCACCATGACCTCTCTCTTATGTAAAGTGTGTTAACTATCTTAACAAAACTATAAATTGTTATTTATATGTTGTTAATATATTCTCCTATAGATTAAATGTGGAATATGCATTGCTATGCGTGCCCTTTACTGTTTTTTATTCTGTTGGGCTGGAACTGGGCTGGAGTAATTGGGCTGGAGTAACTGGGCTGGAGTACCTGCGGGCCTGTTTAAATGACTGCACAGTTTCTGCGCTGCTTGGCGTGGGTGGAAGGGTGACGTGGTTTTCTCTTCTTGCTTTTCTTACACGTGTTTATGCTTTACACATTTTAGTGTCTTCCTTGACATAATTTTTTTTTTCAGACTTCGTAGGTGCTCATCGTTTCTTCGCTTGGTTGCTGCATTGGTTCTGAAAGGTATGATTGGTGTTGTATATAGTTGATTGGAGTATTGGTGTGATATAATAAGATATGTTATTAAAATTTGTTTGTTGTTAGTCTTAAGTTAGATTATAGGAAGAGGTTTGACTTGTGGAATGGGGAGGTTGATGTCAATAGCGTAGACATTGATATCGTTACGTATCAGAATCGGTTGTTGTTAAAAATATTTGGTGCTTTTTGAAAACATTCAATTATAGGGTTTATGTTATTGGCTTGTATTTTGTGTTGTTAGGCAATGTCGGGGGTTTGTGTATGTGTTGTTTTGTTTGCGTGTTTTCTGTGTCTTTTTTGGTAGTGTTTATTTCATATGTGGGGAAGTGATCTTGCAGATGGACGTGGATGGCCATCGCCGTCTGCTCCTGTTCGTCGTCGTGGTAAGGGTAGACGAAATGTTGCTCCTGTTACTATGGTAGTTGATGAACCGCTTCCTGAATATCATGATTGCGGTGATGCTTCTTGTGACTGCCGTTTCTGTCGTGCTCTGTTTTGGTATGACGAAAGAGTTTTGAAATCCTCTACACGGGCGAATCCCGTTTATAATCAGTGTTGTAAGGGTGGCTCAGTCATTCTGCCCGCATCTGTCGATCCGCCGCCTGTCTTTAGCCATTTATTTGATGATGCTGTCTTTATGCGTAACATTAGAGCTTACAATTCAATGTTTTCGATGACATCGTTCGGTGCAAAGGTTGACGAATCCATTAACTCTGGTCGTGGTCCGTATACGTTTAAAGTTTCTGGACAGATTTCGCATTTTATCGGATCTCTTTGTCCACCGCCTTCAAAATCTCCGCGTTTTCTGCAGCTGTATATGTATGATACTTTGAACGAGGTGAACAACAGATTGAGGTTTTTTCCGGCAACTGAAAATAATGACGGCTTGAGATCTGATGTTGTTGCCATCCTTAGTGCTACTCTTGCCTCTTGTAATGAATATATTCGTACCTTTAAAAGAGCTGTCAGTATTGCAGAAAACGAACAGATAGATAGTTACGCGGTTAGATTGTACAACAATGTCTGTGATCGACGTTACGCTCTGCCGCAGCAGGGAACTTTGGGAGCCATCGTTGTGGCTGATGATCCTAATGCAAGTGCATACGACATAATAGTCCCCTGTAGATCTGGATCCCCTCATCGCATCAGCAAACTCCATCCGTCTTACATGCCCTTGCAATATCCGTTGCTTTTTCCTTACGGTGAGCCCAGATGGTCTCCTTCTATGAGGTTGCGTTCACGTACTGGTGAGGGTTCTAGATCTTTGACGGTCAACATGTATTACAGTTTCCTCATCCATAATCGTTACCATGCATACTCTCTTTTGCTACGTGCTGGCAGATTGTTTCAGCAGTTCTTGATAGACGCCTATTTGTGTGTCGAAGAGAGTAGATTGGAATATTTTCGTAGTCATCAAAATACCCTCAGATCGGAATTTGCTTCTGGTATTTATGATGCGATATCGAAGGGGGACTCTGTCGGTAAACATATTGGAAAGCGTATTTTTCTACCGTCCACGTTTGTTGGAGGACCGCGTTATATGTACAAGCACTACCAAGATGCACTAGCGTTGTGTCGTGTGTACGGTAATCCGCAGTATTTCATTACATTTACATGTAACGCTAATTGGCCCGAAATAACTAGATTCATGGATACAAATGGCGTTGGTCACTCCCAGAATAGACCCGATATAATCTGTAGGGTTTTTAGTATGAAAGTCGCTCATTTCATCGCATACCTAAAGGAGGCCAAGCCTTTCGGAGTCGTGACAGCTTGTAAGGTTTCCTCTTTTACATTTCATTCCTCCACTGTATCTTAGTTTTTTTTCTTACTGCCTTTTGAATCGGCTGTTTTCGCTAGATCTTTATACGATAGAATTCCAGAAAAGAGGATTGCCACACTGTCATACGTTGCTGTGGGTTGCTGATGCTTCAAAAATTCGGGATGCTGTCGATATTGATAAATTCATCACTGCAGAATTGCCAGATCCAGTCACGGAACCAGCTTTGTACGCAACGATCACATCTTCTATGATTCACGGTCCTTGTGGTGTCGCGAATTTTGCATCTCCTTGCATGCGTGATGGCGTCTGTAAAAAAAGATTCCCAAAAGCCTTCTCTGTCACAACCTTCTTTGACAAAGACGGATACGCGCATTACAAGAGACGTGCCAGTGCTTCACATATAATGCCAAACGGTATTCGAGTGCATAATGGGTTCATAGTTCCGTACAATAAGATTTTATGCAGTCGTTTTAATGCACACATAAACGTCGAATATTGTGGTTGGAACATGATGATAAAATATCTATTTAAATACATTTCCAAAGGTGTAGAACGTGTAGCTTTTTGCATTAGAAAATCAGGAGAGGATACGACGTGCACCCCTGCTGCACGTGGAAACTCCCATCCCGGGAACCGCAGTTCTGATACGGCTGACATTGTTGACGAGATACAGAACTTCGTGGAAGGGAGATTTATTTGTCCACACGAGGCTTCCTGGCGGCTTCTAAACTTCCCGATACATGAAAGGCATCCTGCTGTGTTGTTATTGCAAGTACACCTTGAGCAAATGCAATCAGTTACTTTTGACGACAGGTGTGACCTACAGAATTTGGTACACAACGCAAACTTTGGTAAGTCTACGCTAACGAGATGGTTGGTTAGTAACAGGTGGGATCCGGACGGTCGTCATCTGACCTACATTGAATACCCGCTTCTGTTTTCCTGGAACGACAGCAAAAAAGACTGGACGTTCAGGACTAGAAACACTGCTCCTCCAGTGGCTCGAGTGGTTTACATACATCCGACTGCAGGCGAGGTTTTTTATTTAAGAATGTTACTACATCATCAAAGGGGGTGTACTTCTTTCGCTGGCATTCGTACTGTCAACGGAACTGTATATCCTACGTATCGTATGGCCTGTCATGCCCTCGGGTTAGTTGGCGATGATATAGAATGGTTGGCTGCTTTTACTGATGCTTCCCTGTCTGCATCCTCGGCCGAATTACGAACTCTATTTTGTAGCTTATTGATGTTCTGCGACGTCGGGGATCCACAAAAACTATGGGATTCTGCCTGGCTTAAAATGGGAGACGATATTCTACGCACTTTGTCAGAAGCTGCGTCGTCGGCTGATTCCGTCATTTCTGAGGACATAATAAAGCAACACATTTTATTCGAACTTGAGAAACTTCTTAATGCTGCGGTTCCTCACAAGTCTTTAACTTCCTTTGGTCTACCACTCCCGTCGACAGATTTAATGTTTGCATTGACCAATCGTCTTGTATTAGAAGAAACGCTTTATGACAGACCTTTGCTGACTCAGCAACATCTTCAGATGTCTTCCGCTCTTAACGAAGAACAAATGCGCGTATATAACACAGTTCGCAGTAATCAGTTATCGGGCACACAAACGTTGTTGTTTGTTTACGGTCATGGTGGTACAGGAAAGACGTTTTTGTGGGCTACAATAATTGCATATTTGCGATCCATCGGAAAGGTGGTTCTAGCAGTCGCTTCCTCAGGTATTGCCTCTTTACTTTTACCGAATGGTAGAACAGCACATTCTCGATTCAACATACCTATAAATATATTAAACAATTCTGTTTGTGATATAAAAAAAAAAACCCAATTATCCGAACTATTACACCAGACATATATGATTGTATGGGACGAGGCTACAATGACAGACCGTACATGTTTTGAGTGCGTGGATCGTACATTTAGAGATGTATTAGAGAAAAGGGATAAAGTGTTCGGCGGTATATCGATGTTATTAGGGGGAGATTTTAGACAGACTCTTCCTATTAAACGGAAAAAGGGACATAGAGACATAATAAATGCGACTCTGCCAAATTCGTATCTGTGGTCATACTTTACTCTATGCAAACTGTCACACAATATGCGTCTTTCGTGTATGCGTACAGATAGCTCTACACATACCGCAACTGCTGCTTTTTCAAGATGGATCTTAGATATAGGTAACGGGGTTTCTGGAGATCCAGACTTGCTTAATCCTCGATATGATTCGAATGTCTTGATTCCAGATGATTTCCTCATAATGGACGACGAATCGGGTTTAGAAAGGCTTATCGCGTTTGTCTATGGAACAACGATTCTGGCTAATCCGACTGCCGATGTTCTTTGTAGCAGGGCTATTGTCTGTCCTAAAAACTGCACGACTGACGTGGTTAATAAAATCGTTCTCGACAGCAATCCAGATAGTACAACTTCGTACTACAGTTCCGATTCTATCGTATCTCATACTCAAACATCATCAGATCTGGATTTACTATATCCGGACGAATATTTGAACCAGTTGAACTTCCCAGGTCTTCCACTACATAAATTGGATTTAAAAAGAAATACGCCCATCATGCTCCTAAGGAATATGAATCAAAAAAACGGTCTGTGTAATGGGACAAGACTAATTGTTACTCAACTTCTTTCAACAGTAATAGAGGCTATCATCATGACAGGGACTTGTATAGGAGAAAAGGTATATCTTCCCAGAATTAAATTTGTCTACCACGACCCCGAACTTCCATTCGTTTTTAATCGAAAGCAGTTTCCTTGCAAAGTGTCCTATGCCATGACAATCAACAAAAGTCAAGGGCAGTCTTTAAAACGGATTGGCGTATACCTGCCTTCTCCAATTTTCAGTCACGGTCAACTGTATGTTGCGCTTTCCAGAGCGACGTCACCCGACTCTGTTAAAGTGCTAATCGAGGGAGAGAATAGGAAGTGTTCCCGTTCTACGAAAAACATAGTATACAAAGATTTTCTGTCTTTTGTCGACAGTTTGCAGAACAGACAGTGAACTGATGAAGAGATACAGACAAACACGATTACTTGATTAACGGTCGAAACTCAATGTTGATATACACATTCTTAAATTCTTAGGTCTTATATACATGGTCAATGACAAGAACATAACTGCCGAAACTACCCGCTTATCTAACAATTTTATGTTTCCTCATTGTCGCAGGAAAAAATGGTTTATATTAAAGATTTGCACTATGGTTGCGCTGGATTACCGCTTGAGTTACGGATTCTCAGACGTTGGATTCCACATTTCAAAGATAAGGAAGTTTGGTTTCTAGCTGTAGATGATTTTGTAAGTATTATTGATAATTTATGTGAATCATACGTTTATATTATATATTACTATCACCAGACGAATACAAATTTACGAATATCATCTATGTATCCAATTAATCCTTCGTTGGCGTTGTTTAAAAATTATAACAGGGTGACAGTATCACGATTCTCGGAGTGAACCAGGGAAAACAGTTTCTCGAGTCTAGGCTCGGCTTAGGACGTTGCTATTTGTTACAACACTATTCGTGCACAGAAACCCTGCAATCTCCGAGAATGATCGAGAATCCTGTTCATATTAACTCCGGCGAAGCTTCCAAGATAGATATGAACGAAGATGAAAAAAAAATTCCAGAAACATCGTTTAACTTTACACCGTTAGAGAAATTATATGATTTCCTCGACACACCAACGTACAACCCAGGTAAACGCAGCATCGCAGACTATGTCACACATTATTAAAATGCACATTGATTTTGTGTTGACAAAAACGTAACAACAATTGCAGATTTTATTGGAAACTACAAACGGCAGAGGTTGGCTAGCAAGAGAAACGGCGACCCGTTTCTACTTCTGACTCTAACAGCTTCCGGGTATGTGTAAAAACAGTAAATTTTTCCATAGCATGTTTTCGTATACAGATAATTGCACTTATACCGATTATATAACATTATCTAACATTTAACGCATTCTTCTTCATATTTAACTTTGCTCATGTTACAGCGGGCAAGACATAACAGTCACTGTGTGGACAGAATGTATGCAGAATCCCGAAAAGGTTAATACAACTGCGCTGTCTTCCGCAACAACGGACACATTATTGGCAGTCACCAACGTTAAACCAACGACATTTGCAAGTAAAATATTCATACCTTATATTTAAATTATAGTTTTCAGGTGATGAATATTAATATCAGGTTGCCTTTATACTCCATAAACGTACTTTGCGTGTAAAATGTACCAGACACTTTGAAATTGTCGTCGACTGATGCGACACACATTATTGTCAATCCAAAGCTACCCACACTGTCCGAGCACAGTCAACGTACGACAGCAACAGATGCACAGTCCTCGGAGAGTGCTTCAAACAGGAACATGACAATAAACGACTTGCAGTCCCAGGTCTACGAAGCTCTACTGGTAATCTTTCTAATTACACCTCTATGATTTTTTTGGACTGACGAATCTTTAACAGCGTAAATAACGAAACAATGTTGCACAATTATGCTGTCGCAGCGAAAGGCAATTTCAATAGAGGCTAGGATAATCGAGGAGCACATAGAGAACAGCTGGTACATAGCCTCGTGTCCAGATTGTAAGGGACAGATGTCAAAGCAAAACGAATCGTGGTTCTGTCCAAACCACGGTCAAAAATCAATACCAAATTTTTTGTAAGATTCAAAACACTATGCAGTAATATGTTCAGAAAATTTTACAATAAAACTAACCATATCAAATTAAATGCAGTTATAATGTAAGAGTCACAATCTCGGACGGGACCGGAAATTTGCAAGCAATGCTAACAGATTCTTGTATGCAGTCGTTGATTGGGAAAACATGTAAAGAGGTCATAATAAACGATGGTTACGAAGACCGAAAGACTATGCCGCCATCATTCAGAATACATGGAATGAATACGAACAGGTTTTATATAGAAATGACCAAAAAGTCAAATCCGAACAACTTCAACTTTATAATAGTCAAAAAAGACTCGATCTCCGTCCAACCACCAGCGCCACCGCCCGATACTCCGGCACCAAAGCAACCGACTACAACCACAACGACACCTATATCACCGCACGCGGTTACTCCAGAGATTGTGCAGTCGAAAGAATAATGAGACACAAACAGTTGCTAGGCAACTTACATTCGAGACCGAAGGTTATTACTCAAAATAGCAATGTTCATAATATACATATTATTTACTATTCTGCGTACCGTACAGGCACACCTACTATAATCGAAGCAGGACCGCATAAAATATCCGCACACACAATCGACCCAAACACTGGCACAGTACCGACAACTACTCCGTTAACGGTTACAGCATATCCAAAGATGGACACAATTGACGCCGTGCCTACAGCTGCGATGCAAGCCACACCTGATACTGAGGGTAGTTTTATTGAACGCGATATCGTTAATAATATATAGTTATTGCTGATTATCATTTCCATGTGTCAGGGATAGCCGGTGAGGCCGAAAAGGCAGAAGAACAGGAAACCTCAGAACATACTACAGGAAAGACCGTAGCAACAGAAACAGATTCAGTAGCTATCGGTAAGACCAATGACAGTCGAAAAAATATCGTCCCAGATTTCCATATCATGAAAATACATGTACACCGTACTTACTTCACGATACAAACAATAGCAAATTTACAAAATATCGTTTACTACTGTTGAATGCTTTTATATTTTAGGGGTCCAGTCGGAGATAGACACAGCACCGCAACAGGCACGTGCACTCCCCACCGAAGGTAAAGATCCAGTCGAAAACACAACGGCGCAGACAGTAACAACAACAATTCCGGACATCATCGGTAAATTTACGCATACTAAGAAAACAATGATTTTAAATTTCCGCACTTTACAAAAAATTATACGCCGTCGCTTAAATTTTCTAGAAACAACAACAGATCTCGAAAATGCTCTTTCCGCAATTCCTTCCACGGACACAACAATGAAACGGAAGACGACAGGTACTATAAGTATATATATATTTTACGTATGCATACCAACAACAGCCATAACGGAACATATATATGCATTTGCAGAAAAATTACCACCTTTACGCAAGCCGAAGAAAGAAAGATACCCGGACTGAGAAGAAAAGAAACACACAAGCAACAACAACGTTAGCCGATGATATAAAATCATAGTTTTTGCTATAGCTGTAGGTATCGTAGGAATATATAACACTCTTTCGTAAACATCGTCGAATATTATCGTATGTATTTCGTCCTTTTGTAAAACCCGTAGGTAACGTACGTATACACTATACACTTTTGTAAACAGCGTGAAATGTAATCGTACGTATTTCCTTTATCACGTTAATTAATTTGGATATTATATCGTACCAAGCGGAGTTGTACCAAAATCGAATTTTCCGGGCATAAAATATACGTTAATAATAATCCAATCGTACATTACAGAGTCAAAAAACATGACCTTAGATTTTTGTCATGCTATTGTCCACAACAAATTCACTGTTAGAACGTTAAAAATCAACCAAACGAATAACAAACACTATCAAAATTTGCTTTCTAAAGCAAAAGAAAAATGACACAACCATGTCACACAATCAAGCCCAAACTTACAGCCCAAATAAAACCTGTGTTAACCTAAACGCTACAACTATAAATACATACACAAAAACAGCAAAACCCTAAAAAAAATTCGTCAGCCCCAAAAACACCATCGCCACTCCAAACCCTAAATCGAAAACAAGCAGACCTAACCCACCTATACGTCACCGGCACATTTCATCAACGATGAAAGAAATACAGAATTCGGAATCCTCCAATCGATATTCAATCACCGGAAGGTAATAAACCTACGTCTTTGGCTTTTTTCTCTATTAAAGGATTTACTTGCTAGAACAGAATATTTTTTTTACTTTGATCATGAATCAGGCGCACAACTCAGACAAATCTGAAGATGCCGGTAAACCAGAGATCCGTATCAAATTCGACCCAGAAAAAGAAACCGTCACAATTTAGTAAGGATATATACTTTACCAAAAATTCGTTTTAAATTAATTGATAATGGTCGATCTAGAAAAAGACAAACTTACATTGCTTTGTGTATAATTACAGCCTTCGAAAATAGGAAGCTTACACAGGTCGAGGGTCGTGTTCCACAGGGGTCAAGGTATTTCTTTTAATTGTTACACAGACGCCTGTAGAACACGACCTTCAACTTGTGAAAACTTCCAAATCAATATACAGCAACTCTCAAACGAATGTACAACAACATTACACATATTTACACAGGTTGAGGACCATATTCTAGCAACAAATAAGGTAAACAACATCTACTCCTTCCATTATTAGATCTAAAGAATAAGTTTTATCGTCACATTTTCGTTTCCAATACAATCTAACCAATTTTCTTCTATTTTTTGCAAAACTGCTTCGGACCGTCAACATACAAACAAACACGATTAACACTCAGAGCAAACAAAGATCACAGATAACGCGGAGACAGCAGCACCCAAGAAGACATACGCCAAAAAAGTAAAACCATCACAGTTTAGTAGGGATCTATACTTTACGAAGAATTCATTTTAAATTAATTGATAATACTCGACCCACAAAAAGATAAATTTACATTGCTTAGGGGATTCTTGGTCCAATCCGATAGATTGGTAATTGTCATTTGATAAATTTCATATACTCAATAATGTACACGTTCTCTGCCACGTATTTTGCCAGCTGCTATTTCTGCTGCACACGTCATATGCCACCTCTGCTGTTTTTAATTTGTCTAATGCTACGTGTTCGATTTTTTAATACGTGTCATGCAATATATTTGGTTCTGTTTTTCGTATATTTCATATATATAGACTGATAGTAGTCGACCCAGAAACAGATAAATTCACATTGCTGTGCGTATAATTACAGGCTTTGAAAGTGGCAAGTTTACATAAAAAGTTTACACATGTCGATCGTCGTGTTCGACAGGAGTGAAGGTAGTTCTTTTAGTTGTTATACAGACGCCTGTAGAACACGACCTTCGACTTGTAGAAACTTTCAGATGAATATACAGCAAGTCTTAAGCGAATATACAACAACTTTACACACATTTACACAGATTGAGAACCATATTCTACAAACAAATAAGGTAAACAGTATCTATTCCTTCTACTATATACTATTAAACTTCTGTTACAAATATTCATTACTGTCTACTGTGATAACAGATACGCAAACACGTAATCAGCAACGCAATCAACCAGGTATATTCATTTACATTCTATTTTTACAAAATAATCAAACAACTTAGTAACGAATGAGAACGAACTCCAAACATAATACCTCGAGTGGTATGTAAACAGGCCGCTTCTGTTCCTCAACATCTACGCATCGAAAATTTCTACACTTCCCAGGTCCCATAACTCGATATTTTCGATACGCAGATGTTGCGGGACCGAAGCGGCCTGTTTACACAACACTCGAGCCAATATGGTTAGAGTTCATCCTCATTCGTAAAACATAACGAATTTGTTGGAACATCGCCGCAATGAACATCAGCAGCCACCGAAACCTGGGGACAACAGGTCCAATACATAGGTGAAAAGTCTTTTCACCTACAATTCGATCTGTACTACTTTGTTCCCCAGCTTCGAGCACGCTTATCTTCATTCCGATTACATTGCAACAAATTCGTTCGTATGTAAGCCGTAGGTTTTATCTTTGGATTTTCGTTTACGATACCGCCTCTCATGTATTCTTTGCAAAACTGCTTGGGACTATCAACATACAAAGGAACACGACGCAGGGAGCAAACACCAGCTCCAAAGAGGACATACATAACACAGAGAACAAACAGCAACTCCAAAGAAGACATACGCCAAAAAAGTAAACCCGTGCAACGCACGGGATACTTTCTAGTTAGTTTTAAAATGTTAGTATTTACTAACTCACTTAGTTTGTAAATTAAATGTATTTATAATTAAATTATAATAAGATTCTTTTCTTAATCATTATTAAAATATGATAGCTTTTGTTATATATTCAGATTGTTCGGTGTCACACCCCGCTAAAGCGGAAACACGGAATGTGAAGAGCCAAGATATCATTACACGAGTTATAATTAAAAACATACGGTTTCAAGTCATTAAAATAGAAAATTAGAGTTTACAAGATAAAATAACCAAGTATTTAACGAGTTGCATAACAAAAGTACATAATTAAGCGTCTAACAAATTCCCAAAATAATAAAATTGGTCTTTTCCCAATTCTTGAATTCACATGACATGCCTGACCCATCCACAGTATGCACTTCGTGTCTTACATTCGGTTTCCTGAAAACATGAGATAAAGTGTCAACTACAATAAAGTAGTGAGTGAGTTACAGTTTTCTAGTCCTCGACTAAAAGGGTTTTGAGTTAAGTAGATCAATACTTAATAGTTTTGATAAGTAGAACAATACTTAAAGAATAGTTTCGATTCATAAAAGTGGTTCAAAAGATAGTTCGATCCATAAAGTTGTTCAAAAGATAGTTGCGGAGATCGTATATCCATATACGCGCAATAAAAGTAAACTATTGATTGAAACCATGTATAACGACTACTTGGCATAATATAACTTAAGTGTTCACACTAAACCGATTACCAACCGTGAGGCCCCTTACCCCGACTACTTACGGGGAGTCATTCTGATCAAGTAATATGTACTTAAGCTGCCGCCTAAGCAAGGAACAGTTATTTCCTAAGTATCGATACTCATAATTACTAAACGGCTTATCAAAGCTAATAGTGTGTATTCCAGGATGGGCACTAATGTTTCATTTTTCAAACTAGTAGTTGTCACTTATGGTTAGTTATATCCCTCAAGAGTCACGTTAGTTATATGATCAATCAAAGTTCATACGAGTGCCGAATGTGGCATTAAATAAATTAAATACGGTGCCAAGTGTGGCAAAAGTAATAAATTTATAAGAGATTTGAACTAGCAAGCCGATTTAAAGGGGGCAAGCCATTAAGCCGAATAAGAGTGGCAAACCATTTAGACGAAAAAGGGTGGCGAACCATGTAGTTTATTGTATGCCAAATGGGCAAATAAAACTGTTTTCGTAAGTAAGTTCCACAAAACGTTCAATAAGAGTTCAATAGTAATAAAACGTTCCAAGAGTTCATAACAGTTCCAAAGTTCATAATAGTTCCAAAGTTCATTTAGATCTCATGTTTCCCCCAAAAGTTATTTGAAAACAGTAAATAAGGTGGGGTTGTAACTCACAATTTGCGAAAGATAGCACAATAGAGAGAGCGGTCGGAACGGGTCGAAACGGGTAGGAATCACGGAACTCCTAAAGAAATACCAAGATTTAATAAGTAACCATGTTTATAATCTTGTTAGGTAACGAAATGTTTTTATTAGAAGTGTTGGTTTTTGGTCTACCGAAAATCGGGCAGCGCTTCCGCGCCAAAATCATTAAGTCCAATTTAACACTTTCCCGCTTAACAATTTTTATAGCCAAAATTCATATATTAATACCAAACATAAAATGATGAAAACTTGTTCAATTAATCCCTTTACATGTAAGTTTAGCTCTTTACAGGTTATTTGACTCGGTTTGAAGAATTAAGCTCAAGATCACGTCTTATACCGAAAATTGCAAATTTTTCTGGCTGCTGATCTAGGAATGCGCCGCATTCACTAGACTTACAACTTTATGGTAAAAATCGTTTTTGTGCTAAAAATGGTATTTTGGTGGTGGATTTCGACATGCAATGATAGATACATCCAAATACTTGATGTTTTACAGTTTATATTGAGTTTTTAACCACAAATTCATGGATCTAAACATTCATTTTATAAAAACCCGTTTTTGTATATAAATGGTCATAAATCATCATGAAAACTCGTCTTTAGTTGTTAGATTGCACATGCAACGAATATATGTTGTAAAAACAGAAGATTTAAAAGAGTTATACCAAATGGATGATGATTTGAAGAAGGTGGAAGCGTTCTCTTGGTGATTTTTGACCCAAATGCTAGAAATCGACTTTTAACCCAAATGGATGAATGCTCCTTTTCTCCCTTTTGTTTATGAACGATTTACATGTGATTATTGTGGTGATTTTTCTGTGTTTTTGTGAGAAATATCTCTGTAAATGAAGAGTGTTTGAGAGAGTCTTTGTTGAGAGAGTTGGAAATGAGAGAGAGAGTTTAGCAAAATGAGTTGGTGTGTGTGGTGTATGTGTTTGTGTTTGTATTAAGTTATATGGAGTCACAATTAGAATCCCTGGACTCTAAAAGGGCTTTTGTGTACCATGGGTCATGGTTAAAACGTTGGGCTCAAGTCTTGGTTCGTTTGGTTAAATTTTAAAGATCAAAAAATGTTGCTGAACTAGCCCCGAATGCGGCGCATTGGAGCATCAGGCGGCGCATTTGGGGTCTGTTTCAGCATCATTCGTTTTTCGTTCGTTCCATTGTTAAGCGTTTTCGTTAGTTGAAAGTTTCCGATTAGTTTATATAGGAACTTAGGCAAGTTCACTAAGTGTTTTCTTGGTATTAGGATTCCATTTATGATTCCGATTTCGATCCCGACACACACACGTTTACAAGACAAGTAAAGATAAGATCAATTTGAAATTAACTCAAAGATAGAGAATGCGATTTTCACCGGAATAAGACGGTTGTCACATTCTCCCCGGGTTGAAAAGAATTTCGTCCCGAAATTTAGTTCGCCTCATCGAGAGGAAGAATCTCTGAATAGATGTGGATACTTCTGACGGGTCTGGTCTTCACGTTCTCACGTGAATTCGTGACCTCGCCTTGAATTCCACCGAACCTTGACAATAGGGATACGACTTTGCTTGAGTTGTTTGACCTCTCGGTCTGCAACCTCAAGCGGTTCTTCGATGAAGTTAAGCTTGTTGTCGATCTGTACTTCGTCCAGTGGGATGATAATGGTCTCGTCTGATAGGCACTTTTTCAAGTGCGAGACATGAAAGACGTTGTGAACGTTAGAAAGAGTTTGCGGAAGTTGAAGTCGATACGCCACTGGGCCGATACGCTCAATTACTTCAAAGGGGCCTGTGTACCTCGGGCTTAACTTGCCGCGTTTCCCGAAACGGACTACCCCTTTCCATGGCGATATTTTTAGGAGTACTCTATCGCCCACTTGGAATTCTAGGGGTTTCCTTCGGTTATCGGCATAGCTCTTCTGCCGAGTACGAGAGGTTTTCAGCCTTTCCCGAATGGTCGTGATTTGGTCAATGGTTTCCTGGACGATGTCGAGCCTTGTTAGTTGTCGATCGCCAGCTTCCAACCAACAAAGCGGCGACCGGCACTTGCGTCCGTATAAGGCCTCGAACGGGGCACACTTGATGCTGGCATGGTAGCTATTATTATAGGAAAACTCGACTAATGGCAAGTGAGCGTCCCAACTTCCTCCAAAGTCAACTACACACGCTCTCAGCATGTCCTCAAGTGTCTGAATCGTCCTTTCACTCTGACCATCGGTCTGAGGGTGGTAAGCAGTACTGAGGTCTAGTCGCGTCCCGAGCGATTTCTGAAGCGCGTTCCAAAAAGCGGGGCGTGAATCAACTATCCCTATCGGAAATAATGGAGAGGGGCGTTCCATGACGAGAGACAATCTCGTTAATGTAGATCTGTGCGAACTTCTCCATTGAATGGTTCTCCCTTACCGGCAGAAAGTGTGCGGATTTAGTCAATCGATCCACAATCACCCAGATTGTATCATTCCCCCTTGCCGTACGAGGCAATTTAGTAATGAAGTCCTAGAGATCTGCTCCCACTTCCACATGGGAATCTCAGGCTGTTGCAATAGCCCAGAAGGTTTCTGATATTCTTCCTTGACCTTCGAGCAAGTAAGAAACTTAGACACATACAAGGCTATGTCCTTCTTCATGCCCGGCCATCAATAGTATTCCCGTAGATCCTTGTACAACTTGTCGGATCCCGGATGAATAGAGTATCGGGATCGGTGCCCCTCGTCCAAAATGAGCTTGCGAAGGTCTTCGGCTCTCGGAATCCATGCTCGATTCTTGAAGTAATGGATTCCGTCCGGTTTAAGTTCAAACTCCTTTTCATGATTGTGCAGGGTTTCGCCCTTAAGGTTCTCAGGTTTCAATGCTTTCTGCTGAGCTTTAGAAATTTGTGATTGGAGGTTAGTCTTAATCTGAATTCCCAATGCTCTAACTCGAGATGGTTTAGCCCTTTCCTTACGACTCAGGGCGTCAGCTACTACGTTTGCTTTACCCGGGTGGTATTTGATCTCGCAATCGTAGTCGCTTAATAGTTCGATCCATCTCCGTTGTCTCATATTGAGCATCTTCTGATCGAGAATATGCTGAAGGCTTTTGTGATCCGTGAATACTGTGCACTTGGTGTCGTACAAATAATGCCTCCATATCTTTAGTGCAAACACGACAGCTCGCAGCTCTAAGTCGTGTGTTGTATAATTCTGTTCGTGAACCTTCAACTGTCTCGATGCGATGCAATGACCTTCTCCTTCTGCATCAGGACACATCCAAGTCCTTGGTGAGACGCATCGCAAAACACCACGAAATTATCTGTACCCTCCGGTAGGGACAAAATCGGTGCGTGGCACAGTTCATGCTTCAGTTTCTGGAAGGATTCATCCTGTTGTTCTCCCCAGGTGAAGTCCTTATCCTTCTGAGTGAGTTCGGTCAGCGGCTTAGCTATTTTCGAGAAATTTTTAATGAATCTCCGGTAATAGCCCGCCAAACCCAAGAATTGTCGTATTTCCGTAGGAGTCGTGGGGGCTTGCCATTTCTCAATCGCTTCGATCTTTGCTGGATCGACATGAATTCCTTCTTGGTTGATCACATGGCCAAGGAAGTGTACCTCTCGGAGCCAAAATTCGCACTTCGAGAATTTGGCGTACAATTTCTGATTCTTAAGGAGTTCGAGGACAAGTTTCAAATGTTTAGCATGGTCATCCTTGTTCTTTGAGTAGATGAGAATGTCATCTATGAATACGATTACGAATTTATCCAAATACGGTCGACACACCCTGTTCATCAGATCCATGAACACCGCTGGTGCGTTGGTCAGACCAAATGGCATGACGAGAAATTCGTAATGTCAGTATCGGGTTCGGAAAGCGGTTTTGGGAATGTCGGCCTCACTGACTCGAACCTGATGATAACCTGGGCGGAGGTCGACCTTTGAGAAGTAAGTTGCATCCTGTAACTGTTCGAATAGGTCGTCGATCCTCGGGGGTGGGTATCGGTTCTTGACGGCCAGCTTGCTAAGTTCACGATAATCGATGCACATACGGAAGGATCCGTCTTTCTTTTTGACAAAGAGGATTGGGGCTCCCCAGGGGGGGACGAGCTTGGACGAATAAGACCATGATCTAGAAGTCCCTGCAGCTGCTTTGACAGTCCTTGCACTTCGGGTGGTGCTAGACGATATGGGGTCTTGGCAACCGGTGCTGTGCCAGGGACGAGGTCTATTCGGAAGTCCACTTGTCGTTTTGGCGGTAGCCCAGGCAAATCCTCAAGAAAGACCTCTGGATGATCCTTGACTACGGGGATGTCTTGGACTCGGCTTTCTTTAGGTTAACGTTCGACGACATGAGCGAGGAATGCGTCGTAGTCCTTCTCGAGGTACTTGCGCATTTTTATGGAGGACACGATACGGAGTTGTCGTCCAGGTGTGTTTCCTTGAACAACTAGAGTTTCACCGTCTGAGAGGGGGATACTAATGAGTTTGTCGAAACGGACGATCTCGGTTCGGAAACGAGATAACCAGCCCATTCCAACGATGAAGTTCAAGCTTTCGAGCTCTAGCGGGATTAAGTCGGTGGGGAGAGTCTTATCGGTAAAGCCCATTGGACATCCTAGGATTATATCCTTAGCTTTGGATTCTTGACCATTAGCAGATTTGATAGTAAAGCTATCCTTAAGAACTTTAGATCCTAGATTGATAAGGGGTCTAAATTCTAAGGACACAAGGCCTCCCTCTGCTCAGGAATCGAAAAACATAGATGATAAATATCGTTCACAGGGAATTTACCTATCGATGCGTTAGGATCGTGCCTTGTCTCTTCGGCAATGATTACGAAGCGAGTCCTCGGCCTTGTCCGGCCTGTTTTGGTTGAGCATTTCGCAACTTGGGGCAAGTCTTTCGGAAGTGTTTGTCGCTTCCGCATTTGTAGCAAACTGACTTCTTCCTTCTACCACCAGTTTCCTTTCGGCAGTGCTTGGAGAAGTGCCCCGTTTTGTTACATGTGTTGCACACTGGGCAGTTCCCATCATGATGGAAGTTGCATTTGTCACACTTAGGGTGTGTACCAGCGTAAGTTCGGGGTCCTGTTGTGGGTATCTTGTCCTGACTGCTCCTCATTGGTTGGTGATCAGCCTTCCTTTTTTTACTTTCCTTATGCTCGACGGTTGCTGGAGGGAGGAGGAGGTTATTGTTCCCGGAGTTCTCGCCTGCTTCTTGCTTGACTGTTACTGGAAAGAGAAGGGGTTTAACGTTTCTGAGGTTTTCATCTTCCTCTTGTTTAACTGTGGTTGGAAAGTAGTGAAGGTTATGGTTATCGTTGTTCTCCTGGTCCTGGTGGTTGTCGTTGAGGTTATCATCCCCGGAAATTTCGTTGTTGACCCCAGCGATGATCTTGGCGATCATGTTTGGGAGTGCTGCTTTGAGCTGCACGGTAATCTGCTCGGCTAATAGGTCAGCGTGGCTTCTCTTGGGAGGCATGATTCTACAATGGAAAGAAGGGAACTAGTTTAGAACGCACGAATAAGAATATGCAATAAGGATATACAACAATAATGTATGTCGGAAAGGTAGATAGCGCACGCACGATAAGCGATTAAGGAAAGATAAAAGGATTCAGACAAAATAAACAAGTAAGGATAATGAAGGTAGAATTTCATTCCATGATAAGAGTAGTCGGTCACAATGTTCATAATGTGAAAGGTTCAAATACTAGTGCAATCCAACATAAAATGAAATACGGATTAGCTCCAGGTCGTCTACATATGGAAAACTACGACTTAAGCTCGCGATACAATATCTAAAACGAAAGGGCCTAACGACGCCTATCAAGGAACATCTTCGCTACGATGACCGCAATTAGGGTCCCCATAATTAAGCAAGAGCTGAAGAGACACCGCACCGTCCTCGACGTGGCTTGAGCCGACGTGATGACTCGGATTGACTGTTCAGACAGTCGGTGTGCAGTATCAGAGACTTCACACAGAAGAAAACCCTACTGTTGGGCCTCTTCGGTGATTCCCCGAAGTTCTCGATGAAGTTGAAGGAACGCTTCCGGTGGGGACGACGGTAGTGAAGGCGGCATCATCGGCCTAGATGGTCCGGCGCTGTCGGGGTGTTGTGTCTGCTGCTCCCGAAACCGATGCTCCCAATGATATCGATCCATCGTTGGCGCACGCGAAGTTCCAGCGTACGGGTCTACGAACGGCATCGCAGAAGGAGCGGTTCTGGATGAGTCGGGAGTATGTCCCATCATCCTATCAGGCAGACGACCAGGAAGGATGACCTGCTTACGTGCTGTCATCTGGACACGGGGTCCACGCTGCTGGGGTGGTGCAGAAACTGGCACCGGAGGAGCAGCTGGTAGGACGGTCCTCAGGCTGGAGGTACCGTGGCTGCTCGAGAAAGCCATTGAGTTCTCCTCGGTCGGGTCAGTGGTCTCGTGGTGCTGAGCCTATGGTGCGGAGAAGTCTTCCGAGACTTCTGGCGTGTAGACGACTCGCGAATGTGAGAGCGACTGTGACCGGGAGTGAGACTGAGATCGTGAGTGCGACGATTGAGACATGTTGGATCTAATAGTAATGGGTTACGTGAGTACAGGGGGGGGGGGGAATAAGGAAAAATGTAAACGACAGTGCATGTATGGGTCAGTCACGTGAGAATCGGGAATGGATAAGACCGAGAATTTTTCGACTCGAAAACCGTTTAGCGATAGCAGTTACTTTCCGTTCTCGCATAATTTATTTTGAACTAGGAATAGTTGATCAAGTTACGCCTAGTTAAAAGCAAACCATGCGATTGCGGAATTAATCTACTAAAGTTCGAAAGCTCGTGAAATGATTTTTCTGAAAAAGCCTTGGTTATAGTTTGGTTTCAAAAATTTTGAAAAATTCTTAAAACCGTTTTCGCTATAACCAGTGCTCTGATACCAAGTCTGTCACACCCCGCTAAAGCGGAAACACGGAATGTGAAGAGCCAAGATATCATTACACGAGTTATAATTAAAAACATACGGTTTCAAGTCATTAAAATAGAAAATTAGAGTTTACAAGATGAAATAACCAAGTATTTAACGAGTTGCATAACAAAAGTACATAATTAAGCGTCTAACAAATTCCCAAAATAATAAAATAGGTCTTTTCCCAATTCTTGAATTCACATGACATGCCTGACCCATCCACAGTATGCACTTCGTGTCTTACATTCGGTTTCCTGAAAACATGAGATAAAGTGTCAACTACAATAAAGTAGTGAGTGAGTTACAGTTTTCTAGTCCTCGACTAAAAGGGTTTTGAGTTAAGTAGATCAATACTTAATAGTTTTGATAAGTAGAACAATACTTAAAGAATAGTTTCGATTCATAAAAGTGGTTCAAAAGATAGTTCGATCCATAAAGTTATTCAAAAGATAGTTGCGGAGATCGTATATCCATATACGCGCAATAAAAGTAAACTATTGATTGAAACCATGTATAACGACTACTTGGCATAATATAACTTAAGTGTTCACACTAAACCGATTACCAACCGTGAGGCCCCTTACCCCGACTACTTACAGGGAGTCATTTCTGATCAAGTAATATGTACTTAAGCTGCCGCCTAAGCAAGGAACGGTTATTTCCTAAGTATCGATACTCATAATTACTAAACGGCTTATCAAAGCTAATAGTGTGTATTCCAGGATGGGCACTAATGTTTCATTTTTCAAACTAGTAGTAGTCACTTATGGTTAGTTATATCCCTCAAGAGTCACGTTAGTTATATGATCAATCAAAGTTCATACGAGTGCCGAATGTGGCATTAAATAAATTAAATACGGTGCCGAGTGTGGCAAAAGTAATAAATTTATAAGAGATTTGAACTAGCAAGCCGATTTAAAGGGGGCAAGCCATTAAGCAGAATAAGGGTGGCAAACCATTTAGACGAAAAAGGGTGGCGAACCATGTAGTTTATTGTATGCCAAATGGGCAAATAAAACTGTTTTCGTAAGTAAGTTCCACAATACGTTCAATAAGAGTTCAATAGTAATAAAACGTTCCAAGAGTTCATAACAGTTCCAAAGTTCATAATAGTTCCAAAGTTCATTTAGATCTCATGTTTCCCCCAAAAGTTATTTGAAAACAGTAAATAAGGTGGGGTTGTAACTCACAATTTGCGAAAGATAGCACAATAGAGAGAGCGGTCGGAACGGGTTGAAACGGGTAGGAATCACGGAACTCCTAAAGAAATACCAAGATTTAATAAGTAACCATGTTTATAATCTTGTTAGGTAACGAAATGTTTTTATTAGAAGTGTTGGTTTTTGGTCTACCGAAAATCGGGCAGCGCTTCCGCGCCAAAATCATTAAGTCCAATTTAACACTTTCCCGCTTAACAATTTTTATAGCCAAAATTCATATATTTATACCAAACATAAAATGATGAAAACTTGTTCAATTAGTCCCTTTACATGTAAGTTTAGCTCTTTACAGGTTATTTGACTCGGTTTGAAGAATTAAGCTCAAGATCACGTCTTATACCGAAAATTGCAAATTTTTCTGGCTGCTGATCTAGGAATGCGCCGCATTCACTAGACTTACAACTTTATGGTAAAAATCGTTTTTGTGCTAAAAATGGTATTTTGGTGGTGGATTTCGACATGCAATGATAGATACATCCAAATACTTGATGTTTTACAGTTTATATTGAGTTTTTAACAACAAATTCATGGATCTAAACATTCATTTTATAAAAACCCGTTTTTGTATATAAATGGTCATAAATCATCATGAAAACTCGTTTTTAGTTGTTAGATTGCACATGCAACGAATATATGTTGTAAAAACAGAAGATTTAAAAGAGTTATACCAAATGGATGATGATTTGAAGAAGGTGGAAGCGTTCTCTTGGTGATTTTTGACCCAAATGCTAGAAATCGACTTTTAACCCAAATGGATGAATGCTCCTTTTCTCCCTTTTGTTTATGAACGATTTACATGTGATTATTGTGGTGATTTTTCTGTGTTTTTGTGAGAAATATCTCTGTAAATGAAGAGTGTTTGAGAGAGTCTTTGTTGAGAGAGTTGGAAATGAGAGAGAGAGTTTAGCAAAATGAGTTGGTGTGTGTGGTGTATGTGTTTGTGTTTGTATTAAGTTATATGGAGTCACAATTAGAATCCCTGGACTCTAAAAGGGCTTTTGTGTACCATGGGTCATGGTTAAAACGTTGGGCTCAAGTCTTGGTTCGTTTGGTTAAATTTTAAAGATCACAAAATGTTGCTGAACTAGCCCCGAATGCGGCGCATTGGAGCATCAGGCGGCGCATTTGGGGCCTGTTTCAGCATCATTCGTTTTTCGTTCGTTCCATTGTTAAGCGTTTTCGTTAGTTGAAAGTTTCCGATTAGTTTATATAGGAACTTAGGCAAGTTCACTAAGTGTTTTCTTGGTATTAGGATTCCATTTATGATTCCGATTTCGATCCCGACACACACACGTTTACAAGACAAGTAAAGATAAGATCAATTCGAAATTAACTCAAAGATAGAGAATGCGATTTTCACCGGAATAAGACGGTTGTCACATTCGGTTTGTTTGGTTTAACCAAATTAAAATTTTACCCACGAAATACCCAACCAAAAAACCGTTAATAATTGGTTTCGGTTACAAACTGAACCCATCACTGACAAAGCAAGACTTTTTTTTGCCTAGAATGATGGTTTCCGTAAACAATTATTATCCCTCAACACAATTTTGTAAAATCCTGATCAGAAAGAAAGATATTGGAGCAATATATGATTTTACTTTCTTTAGTTTTTGATAGAGCAATATAAAGAAACCTAATTGTTAGGCCCAAAAAAAAACCTAAAGTTGTCCCCTATTTGAGAAGAGAGAATATGTTATACTTTCAATACATAATGTACAAACGTGCAACAGATTAGATAATTTGTACATTTACGAATTAGGTATATTAATTATTTACAAGGTTCTAAATAATGCGCCGAGGCGTGACTAGAAAGTTACAAAAACATGTAAGGCGTCTTTGTTAGACGTGACGGCAAAAAAAGTGGCTAGACGCAACATGACGCGCCTTAACGCGAGTTTTTTTCCGTAAGACGTTATGGAAATTTGAGAAAAAAAAAGTTTAAAAATAGTTAAAAATGGTTTATATATCTCATTTGATTGTAAATTTATGACCATATTTTAGATTAAACGTATATTAAAATGTAAAACATCTATTTTTTATAATTTAATGATGTTATATAACTTAATAATAGTAAAAACATATAAAACCTAAATATAAACTATAAAATATATTAAAATTATACGGTATTGAAGGCGTGGAAACCATCATGCCCCGTCATATCCCGCCATGTCTTGACGCTTGTTATACACAACCTCGATCATTTATCATAACTTAAACATTAATTTTTGGCCCTCTATAAGAAAATGAGGTCATGTGCTCGGGCCTATTTCCACCTTATCAATTTAATTGCACATACCACCTATTACTAATCCCACATTATGATGCTCTAAGATAACTTAAGCAACAATGCATCCCAATCAATAAGATTAAAATTTCCATGGAGCTACATGAAATAAAGGTATGTGCAAAGACCACACTCCGAAGCTGCGACTTCCTCATTGTGTTGCAGTGTATATCTGAAGAATAAACTGCAGTTGGTGGCATCGCTTGCCCTGGCATCGCTCTACGCCATGTTTTTCCATCATCAATTAATTTTAGAGCGTCAAATAAATAGAAAAAAAGTACAATGGATATAAGTTTCACTTGGATTACATAAGACTGCTTTAGAAACAATAAGACTACTGGAAATAGAACATAAGTTCAAATAATAAAACTAGTAGATGAGCGTTACTTCGGCTAAGGGAGAGGCTCGACGGAGTTTCAACAACTTTGCAGCAAACGTCAAAGTTTTCTTGGACATCCTAGATAAGTAACATAAGCGAATAACAATCTTCTTTAGCAAGGGTGAAGAAGAAAATAAATACTTTATCAAAAACACTTCATTCTCTGAACCCGAACATGTAAAATCCAAATTCTGAAGCTGCAGCTGCCCCAACGTGTTGTAGTCTGCCTCTGAAGAAGTAAGCGCATGAGGTGGGGGTGGGACGTCACCCTCAACCTACAAGATTCAATGCTATTCAGATGCATGACTATTAGACTTTAAGACAAGTAGTATGATACATATGCATTCACTTACCCTAATCCTAAGGGACTTCAAATTCGGGGAGCCCGAAATCATTTTAATAACACATGATAGCATACTACAACTATTGAAATTTATATAGTACAATTCAAGAGTCTTGAGGCAGGGAAATATGGTATGGCCCAACTTTTTAGCACATGTTACTCCTTCTCCAGGGAACTGTAAGAAATATGGTACGTACATAAAAAGCCATTGTAATTAGTAAGACAATTCACAAAGTTTTATGGAGATATAATATGAAAGACAGCTTCAGGACGGAAACTCACCTTTGCATTTTCAAAATCCAAAGTAAGCTCTTGAAGTTGTGGATAATAACGCCCAAGGTGAAAGATAGGGGACCTTGTGATCGCTACATTGTCAAGAAAAGACATTTGAAAATATAAAATTTTAAGATTTTCATGTTTTCCAATCTCAGCTAATTTCACTTTTCCAATAGCATCATAATCACCTGTAATTTCCAGAAGCTCAAGTAAAGGACACTGATTAATAATTTCCCTAAAATATCCGTTTTCAAATGTCACGTCATGTAAATTTAAGCTCAAAAGGTTGGGATAACCACAATAATTAGGAGCCACGTGAAAAGAACAATTTTCAATCGTCAAATGTTTCAGGTCTTGGCAAGAGAAAATATGGCTTGACAACTTAAGTGGGTTAGACATATTCATAAGCGTGAGTTCCTTGATCCCTTTTCTAGACAAGAATAAAACCAGATGATTAACATCCTCAACATCCAATATTCCGCTCTCAGTTATATGGAGGACAAACTTTGTTATGGGACCTTTAAAATGAATGAGAAGTCTACTTATAATAATCCTCGCATAATATTTATTTGTCGTGACTTTTCCTTTTAAATACCAAAAGAAGCCACTATCAAATACAAGTTGGGTGACCATATTCCATTTAAACCTCCAGTTTCTCGACAAGATGCTAGTCCCTACCGCATTTTGTATTGGCAAACGATTGAGAATATTAGTAATCACATTCTCTGGCATTCTGCAAATAAAATCAAAATCTTCTTCTGATGCAAGTTTAGGTGCTTTATGTGTCCCATGAACTCGTGCCATTATTCTAACAACAAGACAAACATAAGCTATAAGTATAAATAGTTGGAATAAAAAAAATTATATATTCAACAGTCATGAAATTCAAATATTTTTACACATAAAATGAATCATCCATATTTTCAGCAATTCGATATTTATTATTTACAAAGTATTATTTTTAAGGTTATGTAAATGGCTTATTTAAAGGTGTATTTTAAAGCCAAAACAAACCACCTGTATTATTTGTAAGGTTATATGTAAATGGCTTATTTAAAGTTGCGGCTTTTATATCAAAAAAACGAAATAAGGCATACACAAGGGGGTGTTAGGGGTTGCAGATTTTTTTTTAAAGATATGCATTTTTATCAGGGCGGAGCTAGAAACCTTTTCCCTAGGGCAAAGTAAAGAATACTTATAAAGTGGATAAATTTTCATTGTTCTCGTGGGGCAAAGTAAAAAAAATTATTTTAATGGGGGACAAAACTTCCAGATAACGTAAATATAAATACTTTTAAATTGCAAAAAATATTTAGTTGGGTCAACTGCCTACTAACCGCAGTTAAAAACATATCCTGGGCAACTAGAATGATGGCAAATCTGTATTTTGGTGTTAAAAATGAGTTAAGTTTATAAAAACTAGTGTAACAAAATAATCACAGCAAGAGATAACAAATAATAAAGCAATTATCAATTAGACCATAAAACATTAAAAGTCAATGTGAACTGAAATTGAAAAACATAAAAGATTTGTACCTTTTTTTTTAAGAAATAGAATGTGAGATGCGTTGGAGAATTGAAACAGAGAGAATTGGGTTACTTGGCTACACAGAGTGACGACAAAAATATAAGTGTAAATATACTTTTGATATGGGCGATCGTGAAAAAATAAACTTTTATTAATCTCAAGATACAAAAAATATATAACGAACAGAAAACAAAATTAGGGTTTCAACCTAAATACAGAACAACCACAGAAATCAGATCCAAACAATTACAATAGAATGATGTGATTCACAATACAACAATCTCTAAAACTCACAAACCCTAACTCACTTTTAGAGAGAGAAACTAAACAATTTTAGAGTCTTAAAAAATGAGCTAAACAAGACCTAAAACAAGACTTATAAATTTACACCAGAACAGTTATATAAAAATTTATATCTCTTATATCTCATTAAACCTTTTACGCTGTGTTCAAGTTTTATTAAAGGATTAGGAGGTAAAGTTTATACATTTTATTCAATAAAACAATCTGGCCATATTTGGGGTGATTATAAAGTAAAATAAATACTTTCATTTTCTTTACATTACTTTCCTTTCCTTTAATTTTAGACTCGATAACAGAGCGTTAAACGACATATAAACACCGTATCAATATTTAGACATGACTTTGAATATTTAAATGTTATAATGAAAGATAATAAATATAATTGACATTTTTTATATAAAATACTTACTATTTATAAAAGTAAAAAGATTGTAAATATATAATTTGTTAAAAATATATAAGTTAACATCTTTCATAACATTCCAAATATATTAATTAATTTGAATTTTTAAAAGTTGTAATTAAGGATAAGAAATTAATTTCAATTCCTTAAAATTAAGAAATTAAGAGATTAAGAGTTTTCGGAAAACTCTTTATATAGTAGCATAGATAGGGAGGTTAGTGATACCTTCCAAATTATCATTTTCAAAACATAGAAGTATATTAGAAGTTACAAGATGGACACGTTGGATAATTGGTGATCAATATTGGTTCCATAGGCCGGTTAGGTGACTATCAAATATTTTTGTTCAAAAGAACTCTTACAATTATAATCTTATTTGTTTTTTTTTTTTGTTTTTTTTAAAACTCTTATAATTATATTCTTATTCTTTTGATATAAAAGCAACTTATAGATTGTATGCATAAATTAGACTTTGGACGACTTTTAAACAGTTTTGCATATATATATATATATATATATATATATATATATATATATATATATATATATATATATATATATATATATATATATATATATATATATAGTTTTGATTGATTTATAGAAATTAATGATTAATGTTTATTTTACTTAAACTGGACTATCTATGCTACATAATAAACATTTGATGTATTTTTCTTAATATTGAAAATTAAGAAGAAAATAAATAAAATGTCATTTCATTTATTATTATTATACCCAACTTTCCATAACAATTATTAAACTTTAAAAAAACATATTACATCATATTTTATTCTCTAAATATTTAAATACAATTTACATAAATTTAAATTTAAAGTGATTTTCTATGTATTAATCTCATATCCGAAGCGAAATAACATACACTAATATAATTTTACCGATCATAATTTTTTTTGCCCTGCTACATTACGCGTGTTTTCCGCTAGTTTAAAACAAAACAAACTATATGATTTATACAATAGTATAAATTCCAAGTTTTAACGTTAAACTTTAAAAAAACATATTACTTCATATTTATTCTCTAAATATTTAAATACAATTTACATAAATTTAAATTTAAAGTGATTTTCTATGTATTAATCTCATATCCGAAGCAAAATAACATGCACTAATAATTTTACCGATCACAATTTTTTTTGCCCTACTACATTGCGCGTGTTTTCCGCTAGTGTAAAACAAAACAAACTATATGATTTATACAATAGTATAAATGATCATAGTACATATGAAGAGTTAAACTTGTATTTCCTCTTTTAAAAAGGGTGACGTGGCCTTATGCGATTAGTACTTACACGTAGACGAAACTTCCTTATGGCCTTTTTGTTTTGAATTTTCATAGGCTCGACGCAAAATCATTACCCATCCGCAACCACCACATAGAAGAGTGATCAAATGTAATTTAAACTGTACGTAATTTTTATCCATTAAGACTTTTTAATTCGTCGACTTTGTTCCTAAATTATTGTTTCACATTTTTCGTCTTTAACTTGTTATTATTCGGTTTTTTTGTCCATTCGTCAAGCTATTGTTAGTTTCATCCGTCAAATTATAACTGAAAGGACCAAAACTGTAATATTTTTGAATTTATATTTTTCTTATTATTTAATTTTCTTCCACATTCGAATGTATCCCGGACCCATTTACTTCATCATACTGTCTCGAAGCTCTTATAATTTATAACCTACAAACTACTATTATTTTCGAAAATCTCAAATGAATAATTATTTTGAACTTCAAATCTCAATTAAGGATATTTAAAAATTTAACACATAACATCCCCAAACTCAAATTTAACATCAAGCCGAGACAACTAACATATTTTAATTCAACTGGCGGAGCACCAACAACTAAAGTAGATCAAAATTTTAGAAAATCAGATGAATTTCTGGATCTATAAATCTAGATTTTATCATAAGGGATAAATAAAGATTTTAAGCGAAAAAGAGAAAATGAGATGCGAGATTTGTGGAAGATGGAAAATATAAAATAAATATATAAACTAAATTTATCTGAAGGTGGAAAAAAATAAAGGATGAAAAATATAGAATAAATATAGAAAACAAATTACATTTTTGGTCTTCTTTTAGTCAGTTCAATACTATTTCACGAACGAAACTAACTATAACTTGATGAAGGAACAAACAAAAAAAGACGAAAATACCAAGTTAAAGATAAAAGATACACAAAAATTATTAAGGAAAAGAATGTCGAACTAAAAGATGTTAAGGGACTAAAATTTAATTTACTATCTTATATTTTTTTAATCTTTCCGTACTTTTGATTGGTTAAGTGACCATTCTGACTACAATGGGAATCCCCTACCTATATGTCACTACACCACACAAATACCGTTAGGCTAAAAGTCCGTTGGTCTTAAACTGAAATTAAATACTAATATTTATTCGGTTTCCAGCCATTAACTGTTACTTTATATTTTTAAATTTTTGCCTTAAAAAAAAGAAAAAGAGACAGATAGGTGAAAATTTGGCCATGGATTTTTCCTCGCCGGGATTAGTGAAATTGGACACCCTTGGAATTTTTTTTATATAAATGGTATAGCCGACATTGGGAGTGCCGACTTATGCCACCCAGACCGCCAACTCATATTTCCATACTGGGTACACGTTTGGTGGATTTTGTGCAGTCGGAGACGTGATAACTAATACGGTTCGTTCGTAGAATCATCGCATATAGCCCGGTAGAACCCCTCCTTCCTCTGGTCCAGAAAATGGATAGACATTTGAATGTCTAATGTTCCAACACCCTACTTGCACACCTTTCTTTTCTAACCGGTTCGTATCACGTCCACCCGTCAGCTTTTCCTCGTGCATTTTCTTATGTTCCCGAACTGGGAATATATACAACCCCTCAGGAATCCCTTGCTCGTATCCAAACTGTCTGGATACTGTGTTAGGTACAATATTCCAATAGAAAAGCCACCCCACAGTAAGCCCATATTGCGCAATGATTTTGGCACTGGTCCAGAGGTAACCCGATAGTGTCGTTCCAGCAAAGGTGACAAAAATGAAAGCTAAGAGTCGAATGGCCATAGAAAAAGGTGGATCATCGTCCGCCAGTTTTGAGAAGCCTGGTGGCTGATTTCAAGTAACCAACTCAGCATAAGAAGAATCTCCGGGAGAAGAGCATTACTTCCACTTGTCTATGTAAAAGCTCATTATGTGGTTGTATATTTAAGGGTTTGAATTTAAATTGAATTCTCGTTGCAATTTAACAACACATACAAATACAAATATATACAAAGAGAGTGTGTTTAGCCCATCAACAAAAAAGGCTAGCTAAATTACTCATGCCTAATACAAACACATGAGTCAAAATATCCCAGTAATTTGAGTGGATGCATCTGAAGGCTCGAAGTGGACATGAAATAAGAAAATAATGGAAAAGGTAGGCTTTTGCTTAAGATGTATGCGTACCAATAACGATATGGGATATGAAAAACATGAACATGCCCAGTGCCAACTTTATTACATACAAAACGCAACAGGTGCCAAGCCGCATACAAGGCGAAGAGGTCTGTGGCATCCTCCAAAAGGTTAACCAACCGTCGAATTCTTGGCTTAGTTCTTAGTTTGTGTTGTAATAATGTTTGATCGATATTTTCATCCGTCAATTTAAATAATTTGGGGTTTCTCAATTTCTTAAACCAATAGAAAGTAATTAGAGTCCATGTTTTTGTTTTTCTTATACCCTCCAAATTTCGAATTCGAATTAGATAGGCATTGACAATCATGTTCCCTAAAACAACGGAATTCCCTCCTATAATTAAAAGAGCAGAATGCCTATGATTCCGTGCCAAAAATTATTTTTTATTTTCTTTGGGCCTGGTTATGGTCTTCGGATTGGGCTTCGCTTTTGGAGCAGCCCAGTCCTCTACGATGGTCCTGCAAGGCTTTTGTGTTTTTCTTTGTTTGCTTGCTACGTATCCTCCAAACAAAACACGTATCATCTTATTTTCGTAATATCGCTACACGTGTGCTGGTTAGTCATCCTTCTGTATCTGCTGCTACCGAAACGTTACCAAATCACTTTTTTTGGTGTTATCGTCCTCTTCTCAGCAGGTGTATGTTTAATTTTTTTTTTTGCTTTTATATTATAATTGAAGTAGTGGATATGTAATCTTTGCTGAGCTGATTAAGGTTCATATCAACCAGATCTATGATAATAAGCTTAGATAAGAACCCAGATCTATGGCTATATACAGGTATCATCATCGACTTTTCTAAGTCAATTACAATTTCTGGTCTATGATATGTATGATTTACAGGTCAATAAACAGCTATTTGAACATTTTACCAGATATATATCCTATCTTCCGTCTTCATCTGTAGCTGCGGTTTCGAGTTCTTTCGTATTTATTGATTCTAACTCTTTCTCAAAGGTATATATACATATCCTTTTATTCGCATATACGTATACATATTTGTATTTATGTTGTATGAGTGTTGTAGGTTTGAAGATGGCCTACTCTGCACCTACTACTCAAAGTGGTTATTCGAGGTTAATCGATTCCAATTTCGGTTTTGATTTCAATTTCAGTAGAAAAAGCTGTGTTAATTGTTGGATTAAAATTAGATTGATTCATGTTATTTACATACCTCCAGATGATCCGGGCATGTTATAGAATAGGTTTGCCATGATGATTCCCAAATTGAGATGATCGTGTTATGATGGAGAATTAGATTAGAGAGAAACACTTTGGGATTGAGATGGTGATAATAAAACTGACCAACCCTAATAAGGGTTTATAATGGCCCTTTTATAGATACTCAAGTTAGGAGTATTTATTATTTAGTCCCTGGTGTTTAACAAGTGTTTATCATAAGCTCTCTTAGTTCCGATCACCTAATGGGAAATCTATAGTGTCGTTAAGGTAAATACGTCCATCGAATATTTACTAGACACAGATTTCAGTTAGTGTCAGTCATCATATCAGTAAGGATAAATGATCAATGAGGGTCACAAATAATATGGGTCCAACATTCTTCCACTTGACCAAGTGGATCATTTATCTATGAGTATTAATAAGTCCGTACGAGATAATACTCATTTTGTTTAAAACCGAAATCATAGTTGATAAGTACAGTCGTAGAGAAGAACATCTACTCAGGACCCCCACTAGTCAAACTATGACTCAAATTCAAAACTGAATAAGCAATGATAGACCAACTAAGACAAATTTTGTTATAATAATGTCCAACACAGTTATGCGCATAATGTCACACCCCGCTAAAGCGGAAACACGGAATGTGAAGAGCTGGAAAATCATATCACAGGTCATATAAAACATAACGGTCATCAAGTCATTAATTAAAATAAAAATGTTTACAAATCCATCGAAGACACAATAACTTAGTATATTGAAACACAAATTAAAAGTTCATTAAAATTCCCAAAAACAAATGGCCAAGCCTTTTCCCAATAAGGTTCTCACACGACCGCCTCGACCCGTCCATGCTATGCATCACGTGCTTACACTAATTTCCTGAAACATAAGATAAAGTGTCAACTACGAAAACGCAGTGAGTGAGTTACAGTTGAAATAGTCGACCAAAATGTAAGTAAAGTATATAAAAGTAGAGGTTTCCATAAAGGAGATTAGCGGAGAAAAGTCGCTTAAAATTTATATACTTTAAAGTCTAAGTAACGGGCGAACTGGTGCCCTAAGTTTGTAAAGACCAAATAGAGTCAAACTTAGTCAAATAGTAAAAGCGGATAGCAATCGCTAAAAGTTTATAAGTTTATGCGTAAGTAACTAATTAGATTTTCTTGTATCAACCTCTTGGCATCTATAACTTAAGTGTTCACACTAATCCGATTATCCAACCGTGAGGCCCCAACTCCCCGCCTCTCAAACGGGAAATTAAAAGTTACTTAGTAATATGTACTTAGACTGCCATCTAAGCAAGGAACGGTTCTTTCCTAAGTATCGATACCCATAATTACTATACGGCTAAGTAGTTAATAGTGTGAAAGTCCAAGTCAAAAAGTCATCGGGCACTAAGTAGTTTGGTTTAAAAGAGAGTAAGTCGTCTATCACTTAAGAACGTGTTATAGTTCCATCAAGGGTTGGTTACGCATACAAGCATCGATAATTAATTTAGTCAAAAGAGAGCGGCAATTAAGTCTAAGTAAAGTCAAATAATTTACGCATAAGAGTCAAATAGTCGATCAAATAAGTCAAAGTTTAATAAGTCAAAAGTCAAAGTTTGATATATTGCAATTTGTTTCATAAGGCTTAAAAATGCAATTAATCTTATGTTTCCCCCAAATTCATGTAAAACATATAGAAAACGAGGGGTTGTAACTCACGGATTGCGAAGAGAACGAGAACTTGGAAACTTTGTCGGAATATGTGAGCCGGGAATCACGGATCGCCTATTAATTACCAAGATAGTTTAATTAGTCGTTATATTATTATGTTCTTATATAATAATATAGATAATCTTTATTAAACTTTAAGTGTCAAAGCCAAGTATAGTTAAAAATAGTCCGAAAAGGTAATTGTATCGTTTTTGTCCAAAAGTCCGATTTACCGTTTTAGATTATTAGGCCTTAGGTGCTTTTGCTCGCTGAAGTGACTTACAATTTCCAAGGAAATTTGGGCAGCGCTTCCGCGCCCAAATTTCATGCCCAAAAATTGTACTACCACTTCCGCTCACAAATCACCTAAAACACGATATTATATATATTATAGTTCATTAGAGTCCAAAAAGTCCAATACAAGTCACCATTATACTTATTTTTATTTGTCTCAGTCCCACAATGATATTGGTAAAAGTCCAGAACGTATATATAACTTTTAAACGGGTGAAACGACGATTTTCGGGAGAACAGCAGCTCGGTGCTGCGCACCTGGGCACAGGTGCTGCGCACCTAGCTGCTGTCTCAATCCCGTTTTGTGTTTTTCTTGCTAAAAACGTTTTGTGACTTATGGATTTCGACATGCAACCAGTGGATACCTTATAAAATAACGTTTTCACAGTTTCTAAACAACTTTTAACCACAAAAATATAGATCTAAGCATCATTTAGATAAAAATCGTTTTTGTGTAAAAAGTGACATAAATCTTTATAAAACTTATTTTGTTGTTTAGATTGAACATGCAATTAGCAAATATCTTTTAAGACATCATTTTAATAGTTTCTAAAGTGTTTTTATCCACAGATTCGTGGATCTAAAGAGTATTTCGATTAAAAACGTTTTTGACCTTAAAAAGTCATAGATTTGTATAAAAACATATTTTTAACCGTTAGATCTTACATGCAATTGATTATTTATGTAAGAATAGTAAAAATAAAGAAATCTACCGAAGGAAAAGCTTGGATGATGAGTTTGGTCGGATTTGAGCTCCAAAAATCTTTACAACCGTGGTCCTTTTTCGAAATAACAACACCCCCTTGCTTCTCTTGAAGTTTAGAACGATTTGTATGGATTAAAAATGGATTTTAATGGTGAAATGTTTCTGGAAATGAAGGTGTTCTTGAGAGTTTTTAGAGAGAAAATAGAGAGAAAAGGGTGTAGGTGTTTTGTGTGTGTTTTTGTTTTTGTAAAAATGAATTAAGAAAATGAATAAGAAATTGATAATAGGTGAGTTGGGACTGATGTTGGCAGTAATGAGGTCGATTTTCATTGGTGGAAATGGGTGGTGGAAGTATAAAAACGAGGCAAGGACTAAAGTTGTAAAATTTTTGAATTCTGGCGTGAGGTGCTGCGCACCTCATTACTAGGTGCGGCGCACCGGGCAATTTTTCAGCCTTCCAGATTTTTCGTTTTTACGTTATTGCTTCGTTGGACCTTTTTATTAATTACAAGTTCTTAATTATGATAAGTTATGAACTTAGGAAAGTTCAATGGGTGTTTTCTTGGTATTAGGACTTATAATTTGATTCCGAAAGCTATTCCGACACTGGTTCCGACAAAGTATAGACTCATAAGTTACGAACTAGATTAAAGCGAACGAGACAAAGAAGTAACTAACGTTTCGAACAGATTCAATTAATTGAACAAGTACCTGAATTTTTGACGGTTGTCACACATAAGGTGTAAATAATAGACAAACAAAATCTGAATAAGGAGGAAAAATTTCATTAATAAATAATAATGACCAATAAGTACAATATGCTATTAAATAAAGTCTTTTGTAAGCCCCATATTCGACACGTGTCCTACGAATATATTAGGAGGAAGACCTTTGGTCATCGGATCCGCTAACATGTCATGTGTACTTATGTACTCAACACAAAGAGCATTTTCCTCAACCCGTTCGCGTACAAACAGATACTTTGTGTCGAGATACAGCCCAGCGCCAGTCGAACTGTTACTGTTCGAGAAAGTTACAGCAGCTGAGTTATCACAGTAAAGCTTCAATGGTCTAGAGATTGAGTTGACGAGTTTGAGTCCACTGATCAGGTTCCGTAACAACATCCCATGACAGGTTGCATTATAAACGGCAACATATTCAGCCATCATAGTAGACGTTGTGGTCAGTTTCTGTTTATGACTCCGCCAAGAGATTGGTCCGTCATCTAACATGAAAATATACCCAGAAGTAGATTTATGGTCTTCTTTGCTTTTAGCAAAGTCAGAATCGGAATAACCTACTACTTCCAAGTTGTCACTTCTTCTATAAGTTAATTTGTAGTCTTTGGTCCCTTTCAGATATCGTAGAACCTTTTTAGCCGCTTTCCTGCTAATCCGGGGTTAGATAAGTAACGCCCCAGCATACCAGCGATGTAAGCGATATCCGGTCGAGTACAGACCTGAGCGTACATAATGCTCCCAACTACAGATGAGTAAGGTATCATCCTCATTTCAGCCTTCTCAGTTTCAGTGCTCGGAGTTTGATGAGGTCCAAATACGTCCCCTTTAACTACCGGAGCCACAGTGGGTGTGCAGTGCTGCATGTTATAGCGTTCTAGAATACGGTCAATATAAGCCCTTTGGGAAAGACCTAGAACACCATTACGTCTGTCTCGATTTATTTCGATACCTAAAACATAAGAGGCATCACCGAGATCTTTCATGTCGAAATTATGCGAAAGCATTCGCTTCGACTCATGTAGAAAATCCAAGTTGTTACTTGCAAGCAGAATATCATCTACATACAAAACAAGGATAATAAAGTTACTCCCACTGATCTTGAGATAGGTGCATTGATCCACTTGATTCTTTAGGAAGCCATCAGATTTTACGACTTCATCAAATTTAAGGTACCATTGTCGTGATGCTTGTTTCAACCCATATATCGATTTATTTAACTTGCAGACCATGTGCTCTTTACCTTCTGGAATAAATCCTTCAGGTTGCTGCATGTATACGTCTTCTTGCAAGTCACCATTTAGGAAAGCGGTCTTGACATACATCTGATGTAACTCTAAATCATAATGAGCTACGAGTGCCATGACGATCCTTAGGGAATATTTACGAGAGACATGAGAAAAGGTCTCTTGATAATCGATTCCTTCCTTTTGAGTAAAGCCTTTTGCAACCAGTCAGGCCTTATAGCGTTCGACGTTTCCATTCGGGTCTAATTTGGTTTTGAACACCCATTTACATCCAATTACTTTGGATCCTTTAGTAAGTGGAACCAATACCCAAACGCCATTACGCTCCATGGATTTTAGCTCTTCAATCATGGCTTCAATCCAATGGGAGGCCTGATCACTATTCATAGCTTCTCGGTAAGAGGTTGGATCAGTAAGTTTCCCAATATTTTCGACTTCAGCCAGATAAGTTTCGAAATAATCAAAATTAGTGTTTCTGCGAGCCCTTGATGATCTCCTGAGCTGAATTACGGGTTCATTAACAAGCGGTTCTTCGACGTTTAGATTAGGAGGCATAGGAGGTTCAACCGGTTCATTAGGAGATCCAGGTATAGCGGGAGCAGCGTTGGGTACAAGAGGAATTATCGGAGGAATCGTAATAACCGACGAGTGGTTTCCCCCCGCTTCTTGTACTTCTTGCAAATCTAGATCAGGATTTGTCGTGCTCCCACTGATCTCTGAATTTTCGAGGAAAGTGGCATGTTGCGTATCTATGATGCGGGTAGAGTGAGAAGGACAGTAAAACCGATAACCTTTGGAGTTATCGGGATAACCAATAAAGAAACATGTAAGGGTTTTAGAATCCAGTTTCTTTAAGTTAGGGTTATAGACTTTTGCTTCGACAGGACAGCCCCATACTTTCATATATTTTAGACTCGGTTTCCTACCTGTCCAGATCTCATAAGGAGTTTTAGGGACAGATTTTGATGGAACCCTATTGAGTATATGAACAGCTGTTTTTAAGGCCTCAGTCCAAAGAAATTTGGGTAGGTTAGTGTTGGCGAGCATACTTCTCACCATGTCCATTAAAGTTCGGTTTCTCCTTTCAGCAACACCATTCTGTTGAGGAGAACCTCGCATGGTGTATTGGTTAATTATGCCCTGGTCCTTGCAAAAATTATAGAAAGGACCAGGAGCTTGACCAATATCAGTATGTTTACCGTAATACTCACCTCCCTTATCTGATCGGACAACTTTTATCTTATGATCAAGTTGGTTTTCAAACAAAGTTTTATAATCGACAAAAGTTTGTAAGGATTCAGATTTTTCTTTAATCAGATAAAGGTGCATATAACGTGAATAATCGTCAATGAATGTAATAAATGATGTATGTCCTGTTATTGATGCGGGATAGGGGCCACTAATATCAGTATGAATTATTTCCAACAAGTTGGAACATCTGGTGGCTCCTTTCTTATTCCCTTTAGCCATTTTGCCTTTGAGGCATTGAATACATGTTTCAAAATCACTAAAATCAAGAGAGGGTAATATTCCTTCTTTTACGAGTCGTGTCATGCGATCTCGTGAGATGTGGCCGAGACGTTTATGCCACAATGTGGAGGAATTTTCTGCTTGTTTAGGTGATTTTGTCTTTGTTTTAGTTATGTCATCAATATTAAAAGACAACAAAGACTGTGAGAAATTATGATCTAGTTCTAATTTATACAGTAATCCATCCAAAAAACCACAACCAAACAATTCATTATTAAGAGTAAAAGTGATCCTGCCACAACCATGAGTAATTACATAACCTTCAAGATCAAGTCTAGATATAGATACAAGGTTCCGAGTAATTCTCGGTACATATAAGGCATCTATTAATCTAATACACTTTCCGGTATTCATATGTAAATTTAAAATCCCCATGGCTTCGACATCTAAGAGATCACCATTTCCAACTCTAAGTTTTCTTTGGTCCTTTGGTAGCTTCTGGATTGTAAGGAATCCCTGTAATGAATTTGTCACATGGACCATAGAACCAGAGTCACCCCACCATGTATTAAATGGAACATCAGTAGTAAAGGAATCAAATACTACATAAAGAATGTTACCTTTCTTAGCTAGCCATTCCTTGAATTTAGAGCAATCTTTCTGTCCGTGCCCTTTGGAGCGGCAGAATTTGCAGTTAGTATTGCTTGTTGAGGATTTAGGGCCAGAGGTAGCAGCACCATGATTTGGGACTTTATTTTCAGTCTTGATACTATAGTTACCTTTCCTCTTCTTGAAGTTTGAAGTGGTAGTAAGGTGAACAGCAGCTTCAGGTTGAATGTGCTTAAGACGATCTTCCTCTTGAACGCACATAGCAATCAGTTCACTTATCGACCATTTATCTTTCATAGCGTTATAATTCACTTTGAAAGTGTCGAACTGAGCAGGCAAGGAAGTGATTATGAAATGAACTAGAAAATTATCTGAGACTTCCATTTCCAAATTCTTAAGCTTATGAGACATGTCAACCATCTTCATTATGTGTTCACGGACACCATTAGAACCTTCATATTTAAGAGTTAGCATCTTTAGCATTAAGCTACTCGCAGTTGCCTTAGACGATCCCTTAAAGTGATCCTCAACAGATTTGAGGTAAGTTTTCACTTTGTCGTTATCAGGGATAGCTCCTCGGATGCTGGAATGAATTGAGTTCTTGACCATCATTAGGGACAGCCGATTCGCCCTTTCCCACTTCTCAAAGTCCGCTTTCTGAGTCGCAGTAGACGCAGCAGTAATAGCGGCAGGTTCATCATGGCGAATAGTGATGTATCTGAAATAATCCATATTTTGTAGCCACATTTATCGTATTTAAGCTCATTTTCTGCAACTTTTATTATGATTTGGTATATTTTTAGTGAGAATTGCAGATTAGAGTTATATTTGGACCATGGAGCGAAAAGGAGCTGAAACCGGCTTGAAACGGAGACGAACGAGCAAGAAACGTGAAGATGGAGAAACAGCCGACGACTGAAGATATTTAGCCGACGGCTAAATTAAAGTTTTTCACATATTGTTCAAAACGTGCCGCGGAAGCAACTTTTTAGCCCGCGTGTTCCAGCCGACGGCTGAAGTGAGCCAGCCGACGGCTAAAAGGTCGTTTTCAGAATCTATTTAAAGGGCTGCTAGGGTTCGGGTTAAACACACATTATTCCTTATTTTCAACCTGCATTCATCCTGGAAAGCTGCAAGAAGAGTCCTAGAAGCCTTTGATCACGTGGAAGCTTTTGGTTAATCTCTTTTAACCAATTTCTAAGTTAGCAATTGTTTGATTCAACGTTTATGCATTATTTTCTTAACACAATGTTTTGTTTTAAGACCTATTTTGTTATTTGCTTACAATCCAACATGAGCTAAACTCTTTAAGCGATTGCTTGGATTGTTGAACCTGGATCTATGTTTTAATCAAGTTTATGTTTGAACTTATTGATTTTTCCATTATTATTTACGTTTAATCGCGATCCATGTTTATTCAAAGTTATTAAATCTACTACTTAGCGTGATTGATAGATCTATAACATAACTAGCGTTCTTATAAATTTATCAATTATTTACAATTATATGATTTATTAGATAATTGTAGCTTGATACTTAATTGAGATAGGCTAAGAGATTAGTAATTTAATAAATTGAATGAACATGACAATTATATCGAATCTGAATAATTGAGACTTTTGTTAATTCGTAGTCGACAGATTAAATTGTAAATAATAGTGAACTTAAAGCACAATTTAGAGTGGATAAATCTAAGATAGCTCTTGATTTACGAAAAGTCGTATGATCTTTCTCTAAAATTGTAGGATTAGATAACTCTAGCGGGAAATCTAGTTATCATAGAAATCACAGTTAAATCAATCAAACATATTCTTGTTAATCATGATCCAGGTGAAACGTAATTCCAAGTAATCGTTGCTTTTAAAATCTGATTAATTCTCAAAGACTTTTCGAAACAGTTTTTCATCCGCAATCCACTTAGTTAATTAAATTGCTATTTAATTTAGTTATTTGTTTTCTGAATTATGTTCTCTCAGAACTAAAACGTCCCCCATATTTACTTGCTTTAATTAGTTTAATTATATAATTTGAGATAACGGATATAAATACACGTTCCCTGAGTTCGATCCGGACTTACTGATTCTATATTTGCGTACGATCAGGTACACTGCATGTATTGTGTGTTAATATACATTGGTATAATCCTTTTCTAAACTTTAAATAATTTTATGTTATAAAATACACATCAAGTTTTTGGCGCCGCTGCCGGGGAACGGTAGCTATTTTTATTCGTAATTTTGAATTTGTAATTATTCGATCCTTTTGGAAAGATTTATCTTTCTGGAAGTTGCATTTATTTTGTATTACGTGATAATTGTTAATTGGACTAATCGGATTTTTGAAATTACAGTTTTTCAGGAAAATCTGCACACAACACTTTTTAACCGCCGGCTGAAGTAAAACAGCCGCCGGCTGAATTTAGCCAACCGCCGGCTGATTAGCAGCTGTTTGTTTATTTTTCGTTTTATTGTAATTTTAATATTTCGGTTTGTTTAATTTTCAGTTATCACGGGCTACTGACATATTTTCTTCTGTCTTATAGGTTTTGCATGACCCGGAGTTCAAATCCAAATCTTGTAGAGCCTTTCGAAGATCCGGAGAAAGCTTTTCGCATTCGACGCAGACTGTTTTCCCCAAAAGCTCAACCACTCACTAGTTTTAAAATTCACCAAAACGAAAGTTTCACCTCTGATTTTATGCAATATTCTGACGAGGAATACAACCAGCTATCTGATCAAGAGGACGAGAAACCAATTCCAAATTCACCAGTCACCGTATCAGATTCTGAGTCAACTGAAGAATCAGAGCACGAAATGGCAGTCAACATCAATGAGATCACTTTGGAGGAGTACTATACTCTTACCCCGAATGTTGCAACAGACATTCCCAACCCTGCTATCACTCGAGGAGCAGACTTCCAGCGTAAGGGCCAGTTTCTCAAAGAACTTCGAGAGAACCCTTTTAATGGAGATGAGAATGAAGATGCTAATGTTCATGTGGAAAAGGTCATCGAGATTGCTGATGCTTACACTATTCCTGGTGTGACTAAGGAGGCTGTTATGTTAAGGGTGTTTCCGATGACACTCAAGGGAAACGCAAAAAGGTGGATTGGGAACGAACCGGCCAATTCCATCACTACTTGGGCCGATCTGAGGGCCAAGTTTTTGAAGAACTACTGTCCCCCTTCAAAAACCTCTAAGATGATTGATGACATCAGGAACTTCACACAGGATATTGGTGAGTCACTTTATCAAGCATGGGAGCGTTACAAAGACATGTTACACAAATGCCCCCAGCATGATCTCAACACTCAGCAAGTCATCAAGACATTTTACAAGGGGGTTGACCGTCAAACTCGTAACGAGTTAGATTCTGAAGGCAAAATTCCACGGAAAATCCCGGCTGATGCTTGGAGTGCTATCGAAAAATCTGCTAAACACTCCAAACTATGGGAAGACGGTGGTAAGGGACGAAGGCAAATGGCTGATAACAGCGACGGTCTCGCTGCTATAACTAACAAACTGGATGCTATGGGAAGAGACATCAAGCGCGTCAACGAGAAAGTTCATGCTATTCAAGTTGGTTGCGAAATTTGCAACGGATACCATCTAGCCAAAGATTGCCCAAGAAAAGATGAGGAAGAAGCCACTGAAGAGGTAATGTATGGAGATTACCAAGGAGGAGACAGGAATAACAACAACTATCGCCAAGGAGGAGACAACAATGGTTATCGCAAGCCCTACAACAACAATCAGGGAAATTCAAATGGGCAGAAACCATATAGGCAAGGACCACCGGGATTCTATGCTAAGGAGGCTCCTAAGGCACCGTTTCCACCAAAGGATGATTTGCATGAACTGATGAAACAACTCATGACAACTAATACTCAGTTTATGCAAACCACGATCAAGCGAATGGATGACACTGATTCCATCATCCGTAATCAAAGTGCTTCAATCAAGCAACTCGAAGGGACCATGGGACAATTAGCGAAAGTAGTGCAAGAAAGATTTCCGGGACAGCTACCGAGCTTCACGGAAACGAATCCTCGAGATCATGTCAAAGCAGTTACCACCCGAAGTGGTAAAACTCTCAATTCTTCTTTTACAGGTGTTACTAACAAAATTTCTTCTGATTTTGCACAGGTGAACAAAGAAGACGGACAAGAGAACGCAGACAAACCGCTGAATTCTGCTATTGCTGAATTTCAGCCGACGGCTGCCCAAAGCCAACCGGCGGCTGACAGCCAACCGGCGGCTGGGATTTTCCAGCCGACGGCTGAAGCGCTGATCTCGAAGAAAAGTTCTCCAGCTGCTACTACGAAGCCGAAAATCACACCGGTGACTAAGGACTTCACACCTGCTGTTCCATACCCTGATGCTCTGAAGAAAGACAAGGATGCTGTCACGTACCACAAATTTCTCGAGAACATGAAACAGCTTCACATCAATATTCCGTTCATAGAGGCGATCGCTCAAATGCCGAAGTATGCGAAATATTTGAAGGATCTTGTGACGAATAAGAGTAAGCTGGAAGACGCTTCTAAAGTCACCATGAATGCACGCTGTTCCGCATTAATGCAAAACAAGTTACCTCCGAAATTAAGCGATCCAGGCGCTATTTCTATTCCTTGTTTAATTGGCAATTTAACTGTGAATAATGCATTAGCTGATCTAGGAGCAAGTATTTCTTTGATGCCATATTCCATGTATGCTAGATTAGGTTTAGGAGAACCAAAACCTATTCGTATGTGCATTGAATTAGCTGACCGCTCTGTTCAATATCCTAGGGGAGTTGTTGAAAATGTTCTTGTTAAAGTTGATAAATTTGTGTTCCCCTGTGATTTTGTTATTCTTGATATGGTAGAGGACCCTAGAGTACCGATTATCCTAGGACGTCCATTTTTAGCTACGTCTCACTCCTTGATTGATGTTTTCAACCGTAGAATCACCATGCAAGTAGGAGATGAGAAAGTTGTTTTTAATGTTAATGATTCAATGGAATATCCTTCTGCAGTAGATGATACTTGTTATTATTTAAATGCATATGACATTTCCGATGATGAGTTTGTGCAGATGTTACTGGAGGATGATCAGACTGATTCATTCATTAATGAGGGCTGGAGTGGAGATTTTGACTCTGCAAAAGAGTTAGCTGAGTTTGATATGCTACTGGAGGAAGTCAAGTCTACATTGACCACCGAAAATCAGGAAACAAACGAAGAAAAACCACCAGCAAAAACTAGCCGGCGGCTGTCTAAAGCCAGCCGGCGGCTAAAAATTCTCAGCCGGCGGCTGAATTGACCAGTACAGGGATTTCGGTTCACGGTGTTCCATGTTCACGAGCTGAGATCATGGAAATTAAAACATCGATCGAAGAACCACCCAAACTGGAGTTGAAACCACTTCCGTCTCATCTGGAGTATGCATATTTGCAAGGTACAAGCGACTTACCTGTTATTATTTCTTCTAACTTATCTTGTGGGGAGAAAGATCGTTTGTTGCAGGTACTTAAAGCTCATAAGCAAGCTCTTGCATGGAAGATTACTGACATTCGGGGAATTAATCCATCATTTTGCACACACAAAATTCTAATGGAGACAGACTTCAAGCCGGTCGTTCAACCGCTTCGACGTTTAAACCCGAAAGTCAAGGATGTTGTGAGGAAGGAAATCATCAAGTTGCTGGATTCGGGACTCATATACCCTATTTCTGACAGTCCATGGGTGAGTCCGGTGCATGTGGTTCCAAAAAAGGGAGGTATGAGATTCGTTGCCAACGAAAAGAATGAGCTAATTCCTACACGAACGGTAACAGGGTGGCGTGTCTGCATTGACTATCGAAAGTTAAATGACGCCACACGCAAAGATCATTTCCCTTTACCATTTGTTGATCAAATGCTTGAACGGTTAGCCGGGAAAGCCTTTTATTGCTTTTTAGATGGTTTTTCAGGTTATTTCCAGATTCCTATTGAGCCGGAAGATCAAGACAAGACCACTTTCACGTGTCCCTTTGGCACGTTTGCTTATCGGAGGATGCCATTCGGTCTGTGCAATGCACCTGCTACATTTCAGCGGTGTATGATGGCAATCTTTCACGATATGGTGGAGCAATTCATGGAGATCTTTATGGACGACTTTTCGGTCTTTGGAGACTCATTTGACTCATGCTTGGAACACTTGGAGAAAATGTTGGCGAGATGTGAACAGTCCAATTTGGTGCTCAACTGGGAGAAGTGCCATTTCATGGTCCGCGAAGGAATTGTTCTAGGACACAAAATCTCAAGTGCGGGGATCGAGGTGGATCAATCAAAAATTGAAGCCATTGCGAACTACCCCCACCAACGAATGTCAAGTCGGTAAGGAGTTTTCTAGGTCACGCAGGTTTTTATAGACGTTTTATAAAAGATTTTTCTAACATTGCGCGACCTATGAATCAACTCCTCGAAAAAGATTGTAAATTTAATTTTTCTTCTTCTTGTTTAACTGCATTTAACATTTTGAAGGAAAGATTGATTTCAGCACCGATTATGACTAGTCCCAATTGGGATTTGCCGTTTGAGCTGATGTGTGATGCGAGCGATTACGCGGTCGGAGCAGTTTTAGGACAGCGGATTGAGAAGAGATTTAAACCAATCTATTACGCAAGCAAGACCCTTACAGATGCGCAGGAAAATTACACCACCACTGAAAAAGAACTGCTCGCTGTTGTCTTTGCTTTTGATAAATTTAGATCTTATTTAATCATGTCTAAAACTATTGTATTTACTGACCATTCTGCTTTGAAGTTTTTGTTTAGCAAAAAGGATGCCAAACCACGATTACTCCGCTGGATTTTACTTTTGCAGGAATTTGATATTGAAATTCAGGACAAGAAAGGAGCGGAGAATTTGGAAGCAGATCATTTGTCTAGGTTGGAAAACCCGGAATTGGAAAAGCTAGATGAGTCGGTCATACGAGACACTTTTCCCGACGAAGCTCTCATGACGGTTAAAGTAAGTGACGAGGTACCTTGGTTTGCGGATATTGCTAATTATTTGGTTGCCAAAACCCTTCCCACGAATAAAACTTATCAGCAAAAGAAGCGATTCTTTGCTGATTTGAAACATTATTTTTTGGAAGACCCGTTTTTGTTTCGTGCTTGTGCAGATGGCGTAATTCGGAGATGTGTTTCTGGAGAGGAAAAAGACAAGATCCTACGCCATTGCCATTCAGGCCCTGTAGGAGGACATCATGCTGCGAATTTCACAGCCAAACGTGTTTTTGATGTCGGGTTTTATTGGCCATCAGTGTACAAGGATGCTCAAGATCATGTGAAGAAATGTGACGCTTGTCAACGGACTGGTAATATTTCTTCACGCGACGAGATGCCACAAACGGGCATCCAGGTATGTGAAATTTTCGATGTATGGGGTATAGATTTTATGGGACCCTTTCGTTCAAGTCGGGGAAATAAATATATTTTAGTAGCTGTCGACTACGTATCAAAGTGGGCTGAAGCGAAAGCTTTACCCACCAATGATGCGCGAGTCGTCGTTCATTTTTTGAAACAATTATTTTCCCGGTTTGGTACCCCTAAAGCATTAATTAGTGATAGGGGTACACATTTTTGTAACGCCCAACTTGAGAAGGTGTTAAAAAGATATGGTGTAAACCATAAATTTTCAACAGCTTATCACCCCCAAACGAGCGGACAGGTCGAGGTTACTAACCGAGGCTTGAAGCGCATTATGGAAAAGTCGGTCGGTGCAAATCGTAAGGATTGGTCCGATAAATTAGACGATGCTCTTTGGGCGCATAGGACTGCATTTAAAACTCTTATTGGTTGTACTCCTTATCGTTTGATTTATGGTAAAGCATGTCACTTACCCGTTGAAATTGAGCATAAAGCCTATTGGGCTTTAAAAGCTGCCAATATGGAAATGATTCCTGTAGGGAAGAACAGGTTCCACCAGATACAGGAGTTGGACGAGTTGCGCATGAACGCTTATGAGAACTCGCTATTTTACAAGGAACGGACGAAGAAATGGCACGATAAGCGAATCAAGACGGATAGGAACTTTATCGATGGTGATATGGTTCTCCTATATAATTCAAGATTGAAGCTATTTCCGGGGAAATTACGGTCAAGGTGGTCGGGGCCGTATATCGTGCTAGATGTATTCCCCTACGGTACGGTAGAGATTGCCAACGAAAAGGGCGAGAGTTTTAAAGTGAATGGGCATCGTTTAAAGAAATATTATGCCGATGGACGTGATAACCAGTTTGATCTATTTGGAGACGACGAGGAGCTCGATCTCCATGAACGTGACGGTTAACAAACTTGGTTTGAGTCGAGCTTAACGACTCATCACTAAACAAATAGCGCTTACGGGAGACAACCCGCTTCTTTTCCCTTTATTTTTATTTTTATTTTGTTCAGAAAAAGATAAAGAAAATACAAAAAAAATCAGAAAAACAACAAAAAACCAAAAATATATGTACACTACGCGTTTTTCTCTTTTAATTTTTGATTTTTTGTTTCAGGTCCACTTAGATCATCATATGAGAGCTGCTAAACATATCGGACACCAGGTTAGATCGTGCTAAATCAACGGACGAAAAAACAATTTTTTTGAAACAGAAAGATTTAACCGGCGGCTAAATTTTGGAATAAAAAATTGGCGGCGGCTAAAATTCAGCCGACGGCTAAAAAATTCCAGCCGCCGGCTGAAACAGCAGGTTTTGAAATAATTATATAAAATCGTTTTTTCTTTCTCATTCACATCCACACACACACACTCTTATCTTTAACCGGCGGCTGAGCATTTTTATCCACCTTTTTGTCAATTTTCTTCCATTTTTCATTTCAATTCCCCTAATTCAAAGACCAAGGTATGGATTATTCACTCCTCTTTCTTGTTTTTCTTTGATTTTTCATGAAGAACACCATTTGGGGGTTTCGAAAATCCGAGATTGTTAGTGCTTAATTTTACAATTAATTGATAGGATTCATTCCTTAGATGATTTGTATGCTTAGGCTTAGTTCAATTTACTATTTCCTTGGTTTAATTTTGCTTAGAGGTTGTTGAAATTTGGGGGTTTTTGCTAGGACTATTTGTAACTTGGTTTAATTTAATTTGTTAGTAGGATGTATTGTTGCTACTACTTATTAGTTACATTGAGTTTAAAAATCAAAGTTCCATGTTTAATTGACAAAAAGGGGTTGGTTGTTTATGTGAGTATGGACTTGATAATTGAATTTTTGGTGGAATTTAGTTATTAACATGTGAAGTGGATTGTAGATTAAGGTACTGATTTAACAGATTCAGCGAGATTTTTGTGTGCAACTTGGTGAGTTGCATGTTATTTTTGATAGGATGTTTAAACAGCAGCTAGAACGGTTAACAGCAATGAATAAAACTGCCCAGGAATTTTAGCCGGCGGCTGTTTTCAGCCAGCCGGCGGCTAAATATCACTGTCTGAATTTTCATTGCTTTCTGTTTCGGCTTGTTTTTGCAATCTCCTATTTTCTCGCACTGTTTTATATGACTAATATGGTTGTTCTAATTTGGTTTATGCAGACTATGGCACAGGAGGTCCCCCCTCACTTTCCTCTTTATAACATCGATCACCCATACCTTCAAGTAGCCGCAGTAAGGCGCGGACTCTCGTATCAACAGAGGCAAGACATCCAGACTAAGTTAACCAACATGCGGCAATATCCGGTCTTTGCCCCTAGCGGTATTGATTGGGAATTCTTAGCCGAAGTTCTCCCTCACGATTCCCGTTATCCATCGGGAGCTGCTGAGATTATGGATATGTTGGAATTTAATTATCAGGGATTTCGTTGTAGAGCCTGGGAGCGGTTGTTTTCTATTCACGAGCCGATCCACATAGAGGCTACATATGAGTTCTACGCATCCTTTACTTTCAACCACTCTGACCCCGACCCCACCCACAAGACGGTACAGTTTTTGCTAGGGGGTGAGGTTAGGAAGTTGACATTAGCGGAGTTTGGGCAGGCACTTGGATTGTTCGATGCTGCTGATCGTGCACACCCGGATTTTGCTGAGTTTATGGCTGCGGGAGTTAAAACTCCGGACTATCGTGAAAACGCGGCAATTTGGGCCGACATTAGTGGAGAGTTAGGGACCTCCCGTCCCTCCTATACACAGATTCGGGACCCGAAAGTTCGGGCTATTTTTGCTATGGTCTGTTTATTTGTGATTGGCAGGAAATCTGGCATTGAAAAATGCCATAAGGAGGAGCTTTTCTGGCTTGGATGCATTGTTCAGAAGAGGGCCGTTAACGTATCCTATGTCTTGGCCAGATGGATGTCCAACATATTGAAGGGCGTACGGGCCGGCAGTGTGATTCGGGGAGGTCACTTTGTTAGCGCCATTGGTAGCCGCTTAGCCTTCCAGGGACCGGGATTTGATACTTGTACCACGTTGACACCGGGGATGCGTCTGTATGGGGCAGCTTGGTTTAAGTCATCAGGTATAGTAAGCAGGTTTGTTTCCCCAGGAGGTGAGGTGACTTACAGATGGGTTGCTATCAGAGGGGTTGATGAGTCGGATGATGAGGAGCAGCCGCCAGGTTACGAGGATATTCCACCACCAGTTCAGGAGGAGGGCCCACCGGGTCAGGGGTTCGATTTTTCGGCTCAGATGGCTGCTTTGACATCTAGCATGGGGCAGATGTCATCACGGTTCGATTCATTTGCGGACCGTATGGAGGATCGTTACTGCGATCTCAGCCACGACATCACCTATATCCGCAACCAGGTGGGGCACATGCAGTCAGAGTTTGACAGTAGGAACCGTTATCAGGACGAGGTTTTGTACCAGTACCATCAGCGTGCCGGTGTGAGTTATCAGGCCTATGACGGTTCTTATCACTCGTTTGGTAGTGCCACTCCGATGGATCAGGACCAGCCATCTTCCTCCACCTATGAGGATCGCCACCACCTGTGGTCCTCTCAGCCTTACCAGTACCATCCTCCTACCGAGGCCCAGAGACAGCAGGACGAGGAGGAGCGGAGAGCCGCTTAGAGCAGCCAGGGCCGTTGGCCTGATATGTGATGATCTTTGGTTATGTTGTGTATTTTTAAGACTATTTCTATTTTTCTTTATTTCGTATGGATTATTATTTGGGATTTGTATTTGGATTATGTATTTCTTATGATTATTTTATTGTGGTACTTAATATGTGTGCATGTGTTTCCCATTTTAGAATTTCAACCATTTTAGTGGAAGTAATGCCGAAAATCCGAATTTTCAAAGGAAGCTATGCAGATTTTTTGAGGACGGTACGCTTTTACAGCTATACATTCTTTCCACTGCTATTTCCTTTCACCGCATTCGACATCTAAATGGGGGAGTTCTATTTTTTCCTTTCTTTTTTTCTTTTTCCCCTTATTAGCTGAATTTTTTTTTACAATGAGGACATTGTATTGTTTAAGTGTGGGGAAGGGGTTAGGAAAGAATCTATTTGTCCTTAGGAACAATTTGTGTGAAAATTTTAAAATTTTTGACATATTTTTCGTAATTAGTTTTAACTAGTTGCATAACTAGGCACACCTACCCATTACAATTTTTGTGAGGATTTGAGCCATTATAGCATACATTTTATATGCTTTTATCTTCATTTGTTATGAGTGTGCCGGTGACCTGTAGACTTTAGAACTTGACACTGTATACGCTTCGAGGCTATGAATGAGCATAAGTTTTTACTTATTAGTAACTAGGAAAGAGGCAAAAGAATTAGGATTGTTAAACAGTTGATTGGCCTATTCGTTTCTTATAGTCGATAACTACACTGGTTATTTGACTCACACTACCTATCGAGCACTCATTTTTAGTGTTTTTGACGTTTAGATACCATATTTGCGCCAAACCTTTTTCTTTTATCACCTTTCCAGATATATTCCATAAATTGAGCCTAATGTATAAGTCGTTTAATCCGGATATTTTTGTTGAAAATTCCCTCTTTCTTAACTTGATTGATTATTAGACGGAATGTTATATGTGATGGCGTGGAGTTGTTTAATTTGCTTAAGTTCACGAAGGAAGTTACAGGTGGATATAAGTTAAGAATTATTCAGGATTTTGATGGACCTTTTGAACGGTGTCTTTAATATAAAAAAAAAAAGATAATAAAACAGAAAAAAAATATATATATTTATTAAAGCCCGTACTAGGTAGCCAATAATTGTTGAAGCTATTTGACGAAATTTGCGAGAAATAAAAATTCTCAATTGAAGCGTTGAAGAATTAAGACGAAGTTTGGTCTTAGAAGTTTCATCAGAGTGAGCCATTAAGGATAATCAATCGAGTTTTGAAAGTAATATAATTTTTGACTAAAATATTTGGATTTGTAGACTAATTGGAAGTTGATTGTTTCATATCGTTCATATTAGTTCACCTTCATCTTATTTTCCATTATTTTACCCATCACCCATTGATATGACCATAAGCCCTCTGAACTAGTTACTTAGACTCTATTGGTGGAGAAGCGTATCGTTATCAAGCCTATGATAGAATACTTGTCATGACTGAGCTTTGAGCGACTTCACATATATATTACACTTAGAGTAGCTTTTTGAGTGATTGAGTGTTATACTTCCCAAATCGTGAGATGTTTAGTTATGCATTTAAATTTTGGCTTGGTAATAATTAAATTCATCTTCGTAAATAAATTTTTTTTTTGTAATTTACTCGACTCGTTGGGTATTTTATTTTTATTGAAGATGTTTGTTTTGTTCTAAATCTAACAGTTTACTTAAGGACAAGTAAGATTCAAGTGTGGGGAATTTGATGTGTCTGAAATAATCCATATTTTGTAGCCACATTTATCGTATTTAAGCTCATTTTCTGCAACTTTTATTATGATTTGGTATATTTTTAGTGAGAATTGCAGATTAGAGTTATATTTGGACCATGGAGCGAAAAGGAGCTGAAACCGGCTTGAAACGGAGACGAACGAGCAAGAAACGTGAAGATGGAGAAACAGCCGACGGCTGAAGATATTTAGCCGACGGCTAAATTAAAGTTTTCACATATTGTTCAAAACGTGCCGCGGAAGCAACTTTTTAGCCCGCGTGTTCCAGCCGACGGCTGAAGTGAGCCAGCCGACGGCTAAAAGGTCGTTTTCAGAATCTATTTAAAGGGCTGCTAGGGTTCGGGTTAAACACACATTATTCCTTATTTTCAACCTGCATTCATCCTGGAAAGCTGCAAGAAGAGTCCTAGAAGCCTTTGATCACGTGGAAGCTTTTGGTTAATCTCTTTTAACCAATTTCTAAGTTAGCAATTGTTTGATTCAACGTTTATGCATTATTTTCTTAACACAATGTTTTGTTTTAAGACCTATTTTGTTATTTGCTTACAATCCAACATGAGCTAAACTCTTTAAGCGATTGCTTGGATTGTTGAACCTGGATCTATGTTTTAATCAAGTTTATGTTTGAACTTATTGATTTTTCCATTATTATTTACGTTTAATCGCGATCCATGTTTATTCAAAGTTATTAAATCTACTACTTAGCGTGATTGATAGATCTATAACATAACTAGCGTTCTTATAAATTTATCAATTATTTACAATTATATGATTTATTAGATAATTGTAGCTTGATACTTAATTGAGATAGGCTAAGAGATTAGTAATTTAATAAATTGAATGAACATGACAATTATATCGAATCTGAATAATTGAGACTTTTGTTAATTCGTAGTCGACAGATTAAATTGTAAATAATAGTGAACTTAAAGCACAATTTAGAGTGGATAAATCTAAGATAGCTCTTGATGTACGAATAGTCGTATGATCTTTCTCTAAAATTGTAGGATTAGATAACTCTAGCGGGAAATCTAGTTATCATAGAAATCACAGTTAAATCAATCAAACATATTCTTGTTAATCATGATCCAGGTGAAACGTAATTCCAAGTAATCGTTGCTTTTAAAATCTGATTAATTCTCAAAGACTTTTCGAAACAGTTTTTCATCCGCAATCCACTTAGTTAATTAAATTGCTATTTAATTTAGTTATTTGTTTTCTGAATTATGTTCTCTCAGAACTAAAACGTCCCCCATATTTACTTGCTTTAATTAGTTTAATTATATAATTTGAGATAACGGATATAAATACACGTTCCCTGAGTTCGATCCGGACTTACTGATTCTATATTTGCGTACGATCAGGTACACTGCCTGTATTGTGTGTTAATATACATTGGTATAATCCTTTTCTAAACTTTAAATAATTTTATGTTATAAAATACACATCAAATAGCATAGTCCATGTCGAGCATTCCCAGAGTTAAGTAAAGTTGCTCCTTCCAAGAAGTGAAATTAGCACCAGTAAGTGCTTCAATGCCGAAGTTTGGTACTGTAGTGGAGAATAAGGAGGATTTAAGATTATGATACGAATTTTAGAAGATTTTATAGTGACAGAGTTAGCTATATAAGGCAGACTAAGTAATGTCCCTTAAGATAATAGAACTAGAGTAATGTCTAAAATAAGCAGACCTAATAGTAATGTTCCTGAGACTAAGACCATATTAGTAATGAAGCTTGTGATAGGTAAGCCTATTGATAACACCAAAATAATAAGCTAAAGTAAGGCTCTACTTAGATGTTACATCACCTTTGGGCAGAAATAACTAATATCTAAGTAAAATTATGAGCATAAGGTTTATGCAACACAACGTTTGTCTTTTGACCTTTGGGCAACAAAATAGAACATCGTGTTTTAAGGCATAATAAGAATCCTTTCAAGCACACAAGTATATTAAATCACCTTTGGGCAGAATTAATATCCTACGTGTTTATTATGCTAAAGGAAAATTGCAATCATAGGAATCACCTTTGACCTTTGGGCAACAAAAGATGAAAACATGAATATTAGTGCATAAGTATAATAAGGTCACATATAAATAAGGTGACTAAATAAGGTGACCACGACAGTAAAGCAGGGGTCAAGGGGGCAACCAGTAAAACTCTAAAAAACCGACCAAATTAGGGTCTGTAGTCATCCGTACGGATGAGATTATATTCGTACGGATGAGTATTGATTCGTACGGATGTAAGTCCAGGTTCGTGCGGATTAATCCTATATTCGTACGGATGTAAGGTTTAAGTTCGTACGGATGTAATCCTAGGTTCGCACGCATTTAGCCCAGATTCGTACGGATCAACAGTTAAGTTCGTATGAGGTGATCCTTAGTTCGTGCTAATGAACAAGTCAGGTTCACACGAATCAAGCAACACATTCGCACGTATGAGACTTCATCCGTACGTATGAACAAATCAGGTTCGCATGAGATAATCTTTGGTTCGTGCTAATGAACAAGTTAGGTTCGCACAAATCAAGAAAACTCATTCGTACGTATGAGACTCATCCGTACGTATGAACAAATCAGGTTCGTACGGATGAGCCTTCATCCGCACGGACGAAGTTCGTCGAAATTAGGGTTGCAGCAGCCGCCGCCAGGTCCAAAAAATCCCATTTTTTCATCCAAAATCAAAATCGCCGGCCAGATAATTTGCAGAATTAATAATAGCAATAGCCAGGCAATAAATAAACATGAACCAATGGATAATCACGAGCCATTGGCTCTGATACCACATGTTGGATTAAAATTAGATTGATTCATGTTATTTACATACCTCTAGATGATCCGGGCATGTTATTGAATAGGTTTGCCATGATGATTCCCAAATTGAGATGATCGTGTTATGATGGAGAATTAGATTAGAGAGAAACACTTTGGGATTGAGATGGTGATAATAAAACTGACCAACCCTAATAAGGGTTTATAATGGCCCTTTTATAGATACTCAAGTTAGGAGTATTTATTATTTAGTCCCTGGTGTTTAACAAGTGTTTATCATAAGCTCTCTTAGTTCCGATCACCTAATGGGAAATCTATAGTGTCGTTAAGGTAAATACGTCCATCGAATATTTACTAGACACAGATTTCAGTTAGTGTCAGTCATCATATCAGTAAGGATAAATGATCAATGAGGGTCACAAATAATATGGGTCCAACATTAATTTCAGTAGGAAGCAATGCTTTTGTATAAGGAGTGGGGCGTTCATCTTCTTCAGATTATACCGATCGAAAGGCCATCGAAAGGCACCGATGAGCCTGTGACCACAGAACGCAGGAGTATTTTGTTTTAGCCATATTTTTTAGAATTATACGAAAAGTATATACTTTGTGCTAATTCATGTTAATTTGTGTCTAAAACAGTGCTTATCGAAACGCACATTGCAAATCCAAACGCGGAGGTTTTAAGGATACTCTTCCTGATTAGTTACTCTCAACTGTCTTTCCCTTTTGTTGTGATGCAGATGGGCATGGTTACCCTATTAACGCTATGTCAAAAGGTTGTCCAACTTGTGAGGGCACCGGGATAGTAAGTGGTTTTTAAGTCTTCATGTCATAATGGCCAATTGAGCCATTGAAATGATTGAACCTACAATCAATAAAAAAAATAACATGGCAACAATTTCCTGTTTCTTTTAGGTTTTTATTCCTCCGTTCATGGCTAGGTGCAGCACCTCCAAAGGTTCAGGCCATATTATCATGGTGTGATTTCTAAGATTGCTGGAAGCTTTAGCTGAGGTTTTCATTTTGGCAGAAATTTAAATATATGTTTTTTAATCATTTGCCACAGGAATTCTGTGGGTTGTGTAGAGGATCAGGGATTATTGAGGTAGTCAAGGAGGTCAAAGTTGCCATACCAGCAGGTTGGTGTTGAATGTGCTTTTGATTGATATTAATCATTTTCGGATAATGATTCTATGAAAAATCTACTTTTATATAAACATGGCGTCATGACTAACTTTGTAACTCAAATTTTAATTGGTGTCGCTTTTAATGGTATATTCATTCAAGTTTAGAAGAGAACAATAGACATCTACTATATGAATGGTTTTAGCATATTATGTTTTGAATCGTCTTATTTATGCTGTAGGAATGAGATTAGTTATTTATTTACATAGACTGTTGACTATTTATTTTTTCGATCTCCATGAATTAGGCGTAGACACTGCTGATATTATCTCTATTCCAAGAGCTGGCAAAGTTGGTAGACGGGGGCAACCTGGTACCTTAATTATAAAACTAAAGGTAAATAAATATTAGCTATGTCCATTGTCGATATCTTTTATAACTTAGAACTAATTATCAATGATTTAAGTCAGAGATATAGTTGTCGATATCTTTTCACAAGCAAGAGATTGTCTTCTTTCTATGGGAATTACATCTGAAAACGTGGCCCAACGTTTTGGTGTTACTAGGCAAGAACAAGACCAGGCCGCGGTGAGTTGACTTTTAAAAGGCGATTAATTTGTTTTCTATTTGAAAACTTTGGTATCAATGTAACCTTGAGAGATTGATGTTTTTAATAGGTCGAATCTCATAGGCGTGCTGCGGTAGCAACTTCATCTGGAAAGTTTAAAGATAAAATTGTTCCGGTTTATACCAGGGTACATTGTTCACCTTTTGATGTCAGACCATTGATTATATTAAAAACAATGTTTATATTAAAAACCATTGATTATATTAAAAACTATGGTACTCCATTTATTTATCATTTTCCGGGGGATTTTTTCTTGATTTGTGAACAATATAAGTTAATAAGTTATTAATATCTGTTGCAGATTTAAAGGCTGCAGCAACGTGGTAAGTAGATGGAACTGGATCAGTGACCGGTGTTCCTTTATCCATGTATCTTCTTTCTGGTAATGACTAATATCCCTAGATTCGTATCGTCATAAGTATTTGCAATTTTAGATATTGATAGACCTTTTTACCCTTATTCGATAAATTAGTTGAAGAAGCGAATCATCAAATTGGAAATGAGATATCAATTAGTTACGGTAACAAAGGAAACGAGGTACAACAATCTCTATATACTATTCATATTATTATTCGATTTACATAAGTTATGGGGCTATTTTTTATGTATCATAACTGCAGGAACTGTTATATCTATATGGATTTGTCACGGATAATAATCCAGATGACTATATAATGGTAAAACATTTTCCTGTTTACCATCTGCATAGGGGTAATATGGTCAACTTACTGTATCATTTTTACGCTTCACATGTTCACTATCCAGCAGAAGCTATAAAGGATGTAGCGTTTTCTGAAACCAAACTGCAACTTCTAGAAGCATAAGTCAGTATACCCTGTTATCTCTTTTTATATTATATCAAATTATGTATTTAACTAATAAAACGATGTTATTTAATCAACAGAAATCCGAACTGAGGTGTCTTTTATCTAAAAGTTTGCTTGATCGTGGATTCTTCTCGAATAAAAAAGAAGCAAATGATAAACGCAAAGAGAATGAAGTTCTTAACTATAATTGGTGTGGTGAATGCAAAACACCAATACTGCAGTTATCGTTAGGACTGGGATGTTAGGCCTTGTGAGCTCAATCCTAACATCCCAGTCCTAGCTCACCAATACTGCAGTTATCGTTAGTACTGTGTTGCACGGGAACGGTTTTTGGACGTTATCGTTTTTGTAAGGGCACCAACGAAAGAGTCACCTGCACCCGTTCCCGTGCGACGACATACATATAAGAACGAACCCGTGCAACGCACGGGAAATCCTCTACTTTATATTAATTTACAAAAATAAACATGGTTAAGGGGGTGTTTGTGTAAGGTTATTTGATGGACTTAAGCTTATGTAAGATAAGTAGCTTATAACTTATGAAATAAAATCTTATAAATATTTGATAAGTGTTTGACTTAGCTTATTAGCTTATCATAGAGAAAAAGGAGGAAAATCGTACATAGACTCATAAGCCACAAAAATTGGGCTTATGAAAACACCCTTACATAAGCTAATAAGCTTAAACAAACACTAAAAGGGAGCTTATATATCTTACATAAGCTAATAAATTAATAAACTAATAAGCCCGTTACATAAGCTCAAACAAACACCCCCTAAATATCCTACGTGAGTTTACCGCAACCTAGATTTATTTAAAAACTAAACATAGTTTTCAATTTTTATCTTATGTAGAGGGCTAGTTATTCGACAAATTAGCCGGTGTGAAACCTTAGATCATGGATATTAGAGTTAATTACACGGATATGACACTTTCAGACCTTTTTCGTAAAAAGTACATAGATGAGCCTTTATTTCGAACTTTTGAACACCGGTGGTCCTTTAGTCCGTTAGGGTTAACTCAATTCTGTTAGTTATATCACAATCACCAATTTACCTTTTTGTCTTATTCGCAAATGTCCGTTTTCGTAATTTTTTTATTTTTTTATTTTTTATTTATTTTATTGCAATTTTTTTTTTCCACAATAGAAAAATGAAATGTAGACAAAATCTAGTCCTTTTGAGGACATGAAAATCCAAAATTCAAAAAAATGGTATAAGTATGAATGACATATGTACAAAGTGGCAATGTGTAAGGTACTAGTCATTGTTGCTACGTTTGAAAATTCAAACAAGATTCACACACACCAATGAATGACATATGTATAAGTGGCAATGTGTAAGGTGCATATGTACAGGACATGAAAATCCAAAATTTAAGAAAATGGTACAAGTATGATTTTAACGAAACGATAACGGCTCTGATTTTCAAATCCGGTGCCACACGTATCGTAGTCCGCCACCACGGTGGCGAGATCTTCATCGGTGACGAATATTAATACGTCGAGATCTTCTGACGGTAATTTACACTTCAAATTTGACTGGAAATTGAACGGATTTGTTGAATTTTGAGATTAAGTCGGTGAATGAGATGGAACGGTTGACGGAGAGGATTCTGATGTGGCCGCCGGTGTAAATTTGTTTTTTCTGTATGTACATACAATTAACAATATTCTTTCTATTTTGCACATTTGATACCCATCTTAACACAATTCAATACCCTTTCATTGAATGTGTACAAGAAAAAAAAAATTGTTATAAAACAAATAAAAAAAAAAATTGCTAGAATGGAGGAACGCCGCCAGAAAATTATTCCAGAAAACATACAACGCCGAATTACAAAGTTCTTCGTCACTAATCTACCCACAAAGTGTAGTGGGAATGATCTGGCCGAACATGTACGTCAGGTTGGCAAGATTCACAGTATATATATCGCAAGGAAAATGGATAAAAGTGGGAACAGGTTCGGTTTCGTTTCAATGCTTGATGTGAAAGATAAAGAGGAGGTACTCATGAATCTCCGCAACATTCGTCTGGGGGAATATAAATTATGGTTCAATGTGGCCAGATTCGTTTTAGAGGACGGGGAGATAAACAACAAAAAGGACCAATCCAGCACAAGCAACAAAGGACACCAAGGTGCTGGAGTACGTAGGGAAAGGAAGGCACCGGAGATTGCAAAGCCATCGGTTTACAAGAGGGGAGAAAGGTCGTTTAAAGATATGCTCGTTGGCAAGAAAGTGATTGTTGATAGTGGTGTTAATGCTTTCAAGGAATTACATGGGAGAGCAGTGATCGCAAGTATGGTTGATGTGGACGCACTAAAAAACATCAAAGTGATCTTGCATGAGATTTGTCCCGCTTTAGGCAAGGTCCAGTATCTTGGTGGTTTGGATGTCCTAGTCACGTTCGAGGATGCGGATATAGCTTTATCAGTTCGGGAAGCTGCGAGATTAAGTGTGGGTAGGTTCTCGAGGATCTCTATGTGGGAAGGGCAGCCATTTGGGGTGGAGCGTTTGGCGTGGCTTAAAGTAAAAGGACTACCTCTACATCTACTAACTAATGAAGTTATTGATATGGTAGGAGGTATTTTTGGGAAGGTGGTCCATAAGGCTAACAAGACTAACTCAGATTTGGATTTGTCATATGATCATGTTGGGGTTTTGTTAGGTGATGGCAATAGGGTAGCCGAAGAAGTAACATTGCATTGGAAGGATAGGAAGTCTCGAGTTTGGGTTATGGAGGAAATGGGTGAATGGTTGCCTGAATTCAACGACGTAACGGATGTCCAGATGGACGTAAACTCCGACGAGGTTGATGGTGAGGAGCCTATCGAGTCACCGCAGAAGAACGGTAACGTAAGTTTGACTGGTGATGCACAAAATATGGAAACTAATAATGTCATTAATGACAAAGGTTATGATTCTGGTAATCAAGAACGCCCAATAAATGTTGCTGAGCAATCAAGGATTGTCAATGAAACAGTTTCTATAATTAATAATGTGGAAGATGGTTTTGTCCCAGCAATTAATTTTCCGTTTGAGCAATTTTATAAGGAGAGTAATGAAGACAAAACAGGCGGGGGTAATGTTTATAAACGTAAGAAGTTTAAAAAAGGGGGAGAGTTGGGCCGATCCAGTAAAACATATTCTAGTAGTCAGGAAAGTTTGAAAATAGTCAAAAGGCCTAAAAAGTTGGACCCGTTTGGACTTAACAAAATATTGGGCCTGAAGGATGAGGAGGAATCCAAAACAATGGAAGAAAATGCGACCCCGTATGATACGAATCAAGAGGATCTTGACCTTAATTGTCCTCCAAATTCACCCCCTTCCGAGAACAACAACCCAACTGAGGATAGAAGAGCGGATACAGAGGACAAATATAATGAAATTGATTCTCAAGAAGGAAGCAAGCATTGGGAGGGGTTACATCCTATGGTCGAAACTGAAGCCACTAAGGAGATGGGAGAAAAGTTAGGGGTTCAACTCGACGGGTACGATAACTTAATTCGTGATGCTATTGAACAAGAAGGATTACAAATCGGTAAATCATGAATTGTCTTTCGATTAATATTCGTGGGATAGGAGTGGGAGGGAAGGATAGATGGATTAAGGGGCTGAGAGAGGAGTTTGGTATTTCTCTAATAGGCTTGCAAGAGACTATGTACAGTAATAACATTCAAATGGGTTTGCTGGCAAATTATTGGGGAGGGATGGGTTTCGATTATGACTACGTTAATGCACTTGGACACTCGGGGGGTATTGTTAGTATGTGGGACCCTAAGGTTTTCACGAAAGACAAGGTGATTAAAGATGATAATTTTTTGGCGGTTTCTGGTCTATTGAAAGAGAAATCGGCTCGAGTAAATATTATAAATGTGTATGCGCCCCAACAAAATGTAGATAAGAGAAGACTTTGGTCTAGAATTCATCATTGTATGCAAATGTGGCAAGGTTGGTGGATAGTTTTTGGGGACTTTAATGCGGTTAGAAACCCGGAAGAACGGAAGAATTCAGTTTTCGATTCGAGTTGTGCTAGGGATTTTAATGATTTTATCGACGAGGTTGATCTTCGGGAATATAGCTTGAAGGGTTTGAAGTATACATATTTAGTTCACAGGGAAGGCGTAAATAAGCTGAGTCGAATTGACAGGACTTTTGTTTGCTCTAATGTGTTTAATAATTGGCCCAATGCGTGTGTTAGAGCTCTACACAGAAATCTCTCGGATCATTCTCCTTTGGTTCTATCGATGGTTGAATCGAATTTTGGTCCCAAACCCTTTCGCTGGTTTGACTCATGGTTGGATAGGCCCGGATGTCATGACCTGGTTGAATTGTTACTTAGGGATAATATGTTTCAGGGGCCTGCGGACCGGGTTTTAACCATGAAACTAAGAATTTTACGAAACAGGTTGAAGTCTTGGTTTAAAAAGCTCAAAGCAAAAGAGGTTGAAGATGAGACGAGATTTCGAGTTGAGAAGGAAGATATTGAAGTGCTGATGGAACAAAAAGATCTTGATGAACCGGAATTATGGATTTGGGCGGAATGTAAAAAGAACATTGTAGAGATTGAGCTCCACAAATACCGTGATATCAAACAAAAGTCGCGGGTGAAATGGGCTTCGTTCGGGGATGAGAACTCGGCCTTTTATCATAGTGTGGTTAATGGTAGAAAGGCGAGGAATGTTATCCCAGGTCTTGCCATCAATGGGGAATGGGTATCAAAGCCGACTTTGGTCAAGCAGGAAGTACTGCGGTTTTTTAAAAATCATTTCAAAGAAAATTACGCTCAAAGACCAATGATGGAATGTTCTGGTATGAAATCTATAAGCAGTGAGGATAGTAATTTTTTAATTACGCCATTCTCTAAACATGAAATTAAAGAAGCGGTTTTTGAATGCGGATCTAATAAGGCTCCGGGTCCGGATGGCTTTAACTTCCGTTTTGTGAAACATTTCTGGAGTTTATTGGAGGAAGACTTTTGTAGGATCATGGCTGAATTTCATGATTCTGGTACTATCTCTGGTGGGTGCGGTGCGTCGTTTATTACATTGATTCCGAAAGTCATCTCGCCATCAGGTCTTAAAGATTACAGACCTATTACTCTTGTTGGGATGATTAGTAAAGTTATCTCCAAAACTCTCGCGAATCGTCTCAAGAAAGTTCTGGGAAGTGTAATCTCTGAAAACCAATCTGCATTTTTGAAAGATCGATTTATTCTCGATGGTCCCCTCATTGTCAGTGAGTTAATGGAATGGTTAAAAAAGAGGAACATGAAAGCTTTCTTGCTTAAAATAGATTTCGAGAAGGCATACGATAATGTCAACTGGAACTTGTTGCTATCTATTATGGCTCAAATGGGTTTCCCCCCTAGGTGGTGTACATGGGTTCGCGGTATCCTCGTTTCTGCTCGCTCGGCGGTCTTGGTGAACGGCTCTCCCACATTTGAGTTTAACTGTGAGAAAGGTTTACGGCAGGGCGATCCCCTGCACCGTTTTTGTTTTTGATGGTCATGGAAGCTCTATCCTGGACCTTGACTAAAGCCAAAGCGATTGGTGAATTTACGGGCATTAACTTCACTGCTAATGAAGTTAATATTACACATCTGTTCTATGCTGACGATGCTCTCATTTTGGGTGACTGGTCTCGGGTTAATTTGGAAAATACGGCTCGAATACTTCGGGTTTTTTATTTATGTTCGGGTCTTCGTATTAATATCCATAAATCTAATTTGTTTGGAGTTGGGACTGTTGATACAGAAGTAGATAACATGATGGAAGTTTTAGGATGTAAAAGGGGCTCATTTCCCTTTGATTATTTAGGGATTAAAGTGGGAGCTAATATGAACCGGGTAAAGAACTGGATTTCGGTGATTGACGTTATTAAAGCTAGGCTTGTGTCATGGAAGGCGAAAACATTATCTATAGGCGGAAGACTGATTCTTATTAAGTCGGTTTTGGAAAACTTGCCGATTTATTATTTCTCTTTATATAAGGCTCCTATGACAGTGATCGATCGTATTGAAGCGATTATGAGACGTTTCTTGTGGGCAGGGTCCACGTTAGAGAGAAAGATCGCATGGGTGGCCTGGGACGTGGTTACTACTCCTAAAGATAAGGGCGGTTTAGGAGTTAGTAGGCTGCAGTGCATTAATGAAGCTCTACTTCTTAAGTGGTCTTGGCGTTTTAAAAAAGATGGAAACAATATGTGGAAAAAAGTAGTTGTGGGGTGTCATGGGTCGGCTAGAGCGTGGACTATGCTACCGTGTAATCCCTCGGCTAGTGGCTGTTGGAAACAAATTGTGAAAGTAGGGGAGAAAAGGCTTCAAAACGGTAGAAATCTTAACAGCTATTTTGTGGGAGTGGTTGGCAATGGGGATACCGTAAATTTTTGGGTTGATAATTGGATCGGTAATGGGCCGTTACGCAATCAATATCCGAAGCTATTCAGCTTAGAAAAACGTAAGTGGGCCACGGTTGCCAGCCGTGTTTATTTTGTGGCTGGTGTTAAAACTCTTACTTGGGAGTGGCGTCGGGAACCTCATTCTAATGAGGAAGTCAATGAACTTTTTGCATTGCTATCGGACATTTACGATCATCCGTGGGAGAATGGAGAAGATCGTTGGAAGTGGGAAGGCGATAAAGACAAAATTTACACTGTTAATAAATCAAAAAAGATGTTAACTGTTAGTCAAATGCCAGCGAATGTATCGAAGCTGAAATGGAATGGTTGGACTCCATTAAAGTGTAGAATTATGGTGTGGAGGGCGGAGCTAAACAGGTTACCTACAAGAATAGAGCTGGTTAAACGAGGGATCCAGATGGACAACGAGATGTGCCCTCTTTGTGACACTGACTTGGAAACAGCTATTCATTTGTTCACGGGGTGCTGGTTTTCATGTGAAGTTTGGTATAGAGTGGGGGAGTGGTGTAGGATGAGTCCGTTTTTCGTGTTTGATATTCGAGACCTGCTAATGTTGGCTGATACACAGACTAAGTCTAAAAAAGAGGCTCAAATCCTTAGAGGCATTATTTATACGGCTATGTGGTCTATATGGAAAGAAAGGAATGATAGAGTCTTCAACAATAAATCTCGAAGAGCTATCGAAGTGACAGAAAACATTAAGCTATCGTCGTTCTTTTGGATTCGTAATAGATCTAGAATAAAAGACATTGATTGGAATAGATGGTGTAATAATCCTTTAGGTTAATGTTTTTTCGTTTGTCTCGGGGGTCCTTGCTTTGAGGACCGTCCGTGGTGTTTTTTGGTTGAATGAAATTTAATCTTCAAAAAAAAATAAAAATAAAACAAAAACGGTCCTTTGCGAATATAGATAGTAAGATTTAAAAATGATTTATAGGAGAATGATTGTAAGATTTATTTTTGTTTCTTTTTCTTAAATTTTATGTAATATCTTTGAATGGAATTAATATGGTTTATGATATCTACCTTATTTTCAAGTATTGTCTTTTGTTAATTAGTTTATCGACTTTCTTATCTTTATCTTTTGAATTCATAAACAACTTTAATAAACATAAAATTAAAAGATAATTGTTCTTTTTAATAAATTTACTAACTTGTCAAAACCACATTAGATTAAATATTTAATATATTATTAATGAATTTACTTTTTCTATTACTATCTTTGCAAAGAATTTTTTTTGTTATATTTTACTAACTTTCTATGTAGTTCCGTGTAGTACACGGGCACTAAGCTAGTTCTTTCTATTTTGCACATTTGATACCATCTTAACACAATTCAATACCCTTTCATTGAATGTGTACAAGAAAAAAAAAATTGCTATAAAAAAAAAAAAAAAAAAAATTGCTATAAAACAAAAACGGTCCTTTGCGAATAAGACAAAAAGGGTAAATTGGTCATTGTGATATAACTAACAGAATTGAGTTAATCCTAACGAACCGAAGGACCACCGGTGTTCAAAAGTTCGAAATAATGGCTTATCTATGTACTTTTTACGAAAAAAGGTCTGAAAGTGTCATATTAGATAGAGGAAAAGGACCATCCGTATAATTAACGGATATTACTGTGATCCCAAGTTTTATTTTGAGGGTAAAGGAATGTAAAGGAAAGGAAATAATTAAATTGTTGTGTTCTCAAGTTTTTTTTTAAGGAAGGAAAGCAAAGTAAAGGAAAGGATTAAGAGGTAAAGTTTATACATTTTATTCAATAAAACAATCCGGTCATATTTGGGGTGATTGTAAAGTAAAATAAATACTTTACTTTACTTTCCTTTCCTTTTCTTTACATTACTTTCCTTTCCTTTAATTTTAGACTCGAGAACAGATAGTTGGGTAATTCATTGGTCAAGGTAGTCTTTTCAATTCAAGTAGTCTTGTTGGTTTAGTTGTGTATTTTTTTTCTTTTTTCTTTTTAATTAGAAGGCAATTTTACAAACATATTACTTAATAATAACTCATATATATGTTCATGTTGGGACTAGAACCCACGGCTTCTCGTGCGATGAACCTTTCACATACCGTCAAACTATAAGACTAACCGGTATGAGGCGTTAAAAACTTCGATAACGCCGCCACCTCATCACAATCACGCCCCACCACGCCCTCCACCACACCGGTGGGGGCGTTATCGGCCAAAATCCGGCCACGACGTGTGCAGAATAACGCCGTGGTGGGAGGAAAGGTGAGAGGCAACGGTCGAATTCTTCATGCAACGGCCATATTTTTTAAACGAATTGCCTATATATACCCACACTCACACATCCTCAAACACACACAAAATATATACAAATTGTATCAAAAACACACAAAAAACACACACAAAGTTTTATAAAATGTCAAGTTCGTCAAGTTCGGATGAAGATGCAATTGTAGCCGAAACGATTAGAGGCGTTGTTAGCTATGCATCACAACATATCCAAAGACCAATCACCAGAAGAAGAACCGTCATAGAACGTAACCGTGAAGAAGCTAACACACTACTAATGGAATCTTACTTTTCTCCGGGTTGCACCTACAACGACGAACAATTTACCCGTCGTTTTCGAATGAGGAGGGAGCTGTTTCTCAGGATATGCCACGATTTTGAAAACAATTTTGAGTATTTTAGGCAAAAAATTGATTGTAGAGGAAGGGCTGGGTTTACACCGATTCAGAAATGCACCTCCGCCATACGACAACTTGCTTTTGGCACTTGTAGTGACATGTGGGACGAGTATTTAAAAATGTCCGAAAGAATTTCACGTGACTCTCTTGCCTACTTTTGCGAAGGTAAATTTTTAACCTTTACATTTTTAATTAGTTTACTTTAAAACTTATTTGTACTTAAAATGTAATAATATCTGAAATAGGTGTGGTTTCTTTATACGGCAAGAGATATTTACGCCGTCCTAGTTGGAGCGACATACAGCAGATTATGATGGTTCATGATGAAAAACACAATTTTCCCGGTATGCTAGGCAGTTTGGATTGTATGCATTGGGAGTGGGAAAATTGTCCTGTGGCTTGGCATGGTCAATACCATAGGGGTGATCACGCTCACCCTTCCATTATGTTAGAGGCTACGGCCTCTACTGATTTGTGGATATGGCATGCATTTTTTGGGGTTGCTGGAGCGAATAATGACATCAACCTCTTGGATCAGTCACCGCTTTTCAACAACATTGTGAATGGAACGGCTCCCGATCAGTCGTTTATTGTTAACGACACAACCTACAAATACGGGTATTACCTCGCTGACGGTATTTATCCAAAATGGCCGGTGTTAATATAGTCTTTCAGGGAAAGAGACGAATTAAACGAGAAGCGTAACCATTTTAAAAAAGCCCAGGAATCTTCAAGAAAGGACATCGAACGGGCATTTTGAGTGTTGAAAAAAAGGTGGCATATAATTAAACACCCCGCAAGAGCTTGGAGTTTAGAAAAAATTAGAAACGCGATGTACGCCGCTATAATTCTTCATAACATGATTTTGGAAGACAAAGGTCTCGCGTATTGTCAAGCTTATGATGAGAATGCCACCGAACCAGAAGTCCAGATTAGCTTTGAAGAGAAACAACAGAACATACGTGACATGCGTGACGAAGGTACCCATCACAGTCTGTTAGCCGATTTGATCGAACATGTCTGGTATTACCGCCCCCGAGGAAACAACGCTGAAGATTGAAGTGTTTTTTTTTTTTTAAATTGTATTTTTTTAACGTATTTTAGTTTAATCGTAATATGTTTTTTAATAAATTGTAGTGTGTGTTTGTTTTTTTTTAATAAAAATACAAGTTTTTAAATTTTATTTATATAAAAAAAATTATAAATATACAATTTTTTAAAATTACACTCTCTTTCCTCTATCACTCCACATCATCATCACTTACACACAACCACACCACCCATTTTTATCACTCCACATCATCACACTCTCTTTCCTACAAATCACACTCTCTTTCCTACAAATCACCTCTATCACTCCACATCATCACTCCCAATCACCCACCACACCCCATAGTCTAACCTTTTAGTAGTTGTGGGCATTTGGTTGGACTTGCAGCAACTTTTGTTTGTTTAGACGTTTAGATTCAGTTATATTTTTTAATGAATTTATTCAACTATTTCAAACTTCCCTGATCATCTGGTTTTAACATCTACCTAAGGGAACAAAATCATTGGCCTTATCCATAAGAGGATCTGTAAAATATAAAAATCTTCATTGTCGGATACTTAATACACATATAGGCATTAGAAAAAGAAAAATAATACACAAGTGGCATTATAATAGTGTCAATAATAATAATATAGTCGTTTTATACTTGTATTGATATGAGTTTGTAATCTTTTTTAAAGTCTATAAAGATGGCACCAAGTTGAGAAACAAATCATAAAAACGGTATGGAGAAACTTGAGCTGTTTTTGATCCCAACCCCACTTATGGGACATGCTGGTCAGCCTGTGGAGCTAGCCAGGATGTTGATCAATCAGTTTCACCATCTCTCCGTGACTGTACTCGTGATGCAGCTTCCTGGTGATTTGATAGGCACAGACTACACCAACTCACTCGCGTCCTCTTCATCTTGTTCAAATGACAATGAACAAGATCGAATTAAGTTCATTTATTTCCCTCCTATGGATCCTGATTTGTTTGTAGGTTACCCGCCTGTTAGTGCCTTGGCTGATGAGGTTACTGAGCGCCATAAGCCTATCATAAGAGAACTTGTTGCTAATAGGTCCAGACATGCGCCTCGTCTTTGTGGTTTGGTTGTTGATATGTTCTGTACAACAATGATCGATATTGGCAAGGAATTTGGTGTTCCAACCTACGTGTTCTTCACTTCAAATGCTGCTTTTCTTGGGATCATGCTTCATTTTCAGACTCTCCATGATGAACATGGTCAGGATATATCTGAATTTGCAAACTCAACCACTAAGTTGTTGATCCCAAGCTATGGTTGTCCGGTTCCTCCAAGTGTTTTGCCATTCGTTCTTTTAGACAAGGACTCATGGTCCAAAAGATTTATTCGCCATACCCGAAAGTATAGAGAAGCCAATGGTATAATTGTGAACACGTTTTTAGAGCTAGAACCTCATGCCCTTCATTCCTATGATGATAAAACACCTCCGGTCTACACGGTGGGTCCCATGATAAAACCCGAAAAACCTTCACCAAACAATGAGGTACTGCAGTGGTTGGATGGTCAAGAAGAGTCATCGGTTCTTTTCTTATGCTTTGGATCCAGGGGATGGTTCAATAGGGATCAAGTGAGAGAATTAGCAATTGCCATAGAGAGGAGCGGATATCCATTCATATGGTCCCTACGCCGACCTCCTTCAGAGGACGCAAAAGGCTTCCCAGGGGATTACACAGACTACAATGAGGTCCTACCAGAGGGGTTCCTAGAACGTACAACTAAAAAAGGGAAAGTGCTTGGTTGGGTTCCACAGACGGAACTACTCGCTCATGGTGCAGTTGGAGGGTTCGTGTCCCACTGTGGGTGGAACTCCATACTTGAGAGCCTTTGGTATGGTGTTCCAATTGCCTCATGGCCCTTATATGCCGAGCAACAATTAGATGCACTTCAGTTGGTTAAAGAATTAGGACTGGCAGTGGAGATCTGTTTGGATTATCAAAAATTAAACAAGAATCAGAGTTTGGTCTCAGCCCAAGACATCGAGAAGGGAATAAGAGAGGTAATGGATAGTGATAGTGAGGTTCGAACAAAAGTGACAGAAATGAAAGCTAAGAGTCGAATGGCTGTGGAAGAAGGCGGTTCATCCTTCGCCCGTTTGAGAAACCTTGTTGACGATTTCAAGTAACTAGCTTAAATAGGAGAACACTATTCCCACTTGTTTATGTAAAACCCATTGTTTGGTTGTGTCTTTCATTAGATATATTGTGAGAAGGGATTATAGAATACACAAACAGTTATTTCGATCCCATTTCATGATATGACATGATCAATACCTACATGACCTCATTCCAAAAGGGCTGAACTGCTTACACAAATAATCCTAAACACCTTTTTCAAATCCAAACACTTCACATATGTGATTCACCGTTTTTCGAAAAGTCAAGTTTATGTTTTGTTAGTGTAGGTAAAACGAGATGAGTATATGCTTTGATGAACTATTATTAAGACACGATGTCGCTATTGGGTCAAAACGGGTCAAAACGACCCACACATAATCACAAACCGAATTTAAAGACCCACAGGGAAAATAACTGCCACTTTGGCAGTTACAAACGAAAAGACACGAAGATTAAGCAAGGGACACACTGCTTCACTCAAAGGACGCGACTTTTAGATTAGCACCTTTTCGTTTTATATTTAAAAACATAATTATTGTACAAACATTGTATGACTCTATGATTATTAAATAAAATTAGATTAAGGTATATCTTGATTTTGCACTGTCAAATCTTTTTCGATCCAACAATTGGTATCAGAGCAGGACAAATCATCATATACCTTTAATTTTTGTTTGTGTTCATTTCGAATCAAGAACAAAAAGACAGAAACTTTTTTCCGATTCGAAACCAAGGAAAAACAACCACAGACAGAGTCATCACAGAATCGAACACTGATTCTGCCATTAATAAAAAAACCCATATTAAGTGGAGTTTTTATGAAATCCCATCTAAGACCGAAACCCTAATCAGAGTTCGTGAACTTGGGATAGAGATTGTGGTTGAAGAACACAAATTACAAGAGAGAGGCGTACCGGAAATCGCCACCATCACCGGAGGATTAACACCACCGGAGAAGGAACTGAAGAACAGCCGCAAAAAAAAAATTCGAACACACAGAGAGAACGTTTCGAAGAGAGGCGCAGAGAATAGATACCGGTTCATAAAGGGATTGAAAATTTATTTAGGGTTTACATTACGTACCCTTATCAGATTTGATATCCTATAAGATATGACGACTGAGAAGCCAGAATCGTCTAAGAAGGAATTTAGTACGATTAATACACCTCAATTTCAATATCCATTATTAAAACCCTCGAATTACTCAATATGGGCAATTCGAATGCAAATAATCCTTGAAGCCAACGGTTTATGGGAAACGATAGAACCCGATGATAAAACCGTAGAGGATATAAGAAAAGACAAAACTGCCATTGCTTTTCTCTACCAAGCCTTACCCGAAGAAGAAATACTTCAAATTACCAAACATAAAACCGCGAACAAAATTTGGACTGCTTTAAAAACCAAATACGTAGGAGAAGAAAGAGTCCAACAAGCGAGGTTACAAACACTCAAATCTGAATTTGAGTTGTTGCACATGAAGGAAGACGAAACAATAGACACCTTCACCGCAAAACTAACTACCCTCGCAAGTAGAGCCGCTGGTTTAGGACATACATTTGATGATGCCACTTTAGTACGCAAATTATTAAATGCTGTACCAGATAGGTATTTGCAAATAGTTGCGTCAATAGAACAATACTCAAACTTGAGTAAAATGACCTTAGAAGAAGGAATTGGTAGACTTAAGACCTACGAAGAAAGGATTAAGCACAAAAGCAAACAAGTGGACGTTCAAAATAGACTATTGTTCACACGACAAGATGATCAACGCCAATTCAGAAAGCATGGTCATGGTGGATTCAACCAATCTCGAGACCAAGAACATCTCAAGAAAGAAACACACAACTCTTTAAATAAACTTACTCATGACAAGAGTAAGGTATTGTGTTTCAAATGCAAGGAATATGGGCATTATGCAAACAAATGTCCATTGAAGAAAGAAGAACAATCCAATCTCACTGAAGAAGACTTGGAGCCACAATTACTCATGGCAATTATTGAAGAATCACAAATCAGGAATGGAAGGAAATTTCATTCAACCTCTTCAACTTAACATCAAGCAACAAGGAGTTGGCAGTGAAAACTTGGATGGTGGAAACAACCGAAAGCACAAATCAACCTGGAATCAAGGAAGATATACACTGCAAAGAACTCCAAATTAGAAGGTGGAAATAACCAGAAATATGATCAACCTGGACTCAAGGAAGATCACAAAGGTGGAAATAACCAGAAATATGATCAACCTGGACTCAAGGAAGATCACAAAGGTGGAAACAACCAGAAATAAAGATCAACATGGACACAATGATGATCACAACAAAGGTGGAAACAACCAGAAATTAATGATCAGCATGGACACAATGAAGATCACAACAACAAAGGTGGAAATAACCGGATGAAATCAGATGGTGGACTCAACCAGAAGATGGATCAAGAAGACTAGAGACCTACACAGCTGCGTTTGTGATTAGGGGGGAGAATATTGGGTCAAAACGGGTCAAAACGACCCACACATAATCACAAACCGAATTTAAAGACCCACAGGGAAAATAACTGCCACTTTGGCAGTTACAAACGAAAAGACACGAAGATTAAGCAAGGGACACACTGCTTCACTCAAAGGACGCGACTTTTAGATTAGCACCTTTTCGTTTTATATTTAAAAACATAATTATTGTACAAACATTGTATGACTCTATGATTATTAAATAAAATTAGATTAAGGTATATCTTGATTTTGCACTGTCAAATCTTTTTCGATCCAACAGTCGCTTAATAACAAAAGTCAAGTTTATGTCGCTTCACGTACTCAGAAGCGACATCGTGTCTTCACGTACTCACATATGGTTCTCGATACTTGTATTTGATGAAAAGATGGATTTCAAACTTTGATGAACTGGGTACAAGCAAAACTTTACCAGAGACATAAAAGAAAGAGATAAATAATGACGTTTCGAAAATGATACACAATAGTGTTTCGAACCCAATTATGTTGGCTCTTGTTCCTTAGATAAAATACATTGTTTTTGGATAAACTTGAGAGCTCATATTCATCAAATTTGGTAGTAGTATATTAAACTGTTTCTGAAGATGGTTTAAGAATCATTGAAACTCGAACAAGGAAGTAAACACTTTGACACTTGCATATGTGAATCGTATACAAAATGGTAAGACATCATACATCCTAGTTAAATTTGAATAAGATTAATCCTTGGTGGTACGTTTAGGTTTCCAAACAAGTATCATGATGATTAACATTTTTTTTTAAAGGATCAAGATGTATAAAAAACGTTAAGACACTCCCACACTCTGAAAGTATAACATATAAGAGTATTAAACAAGTGTGCACTCTTGTTTAATATGTTAATATGCTCAAATGTCACTACAATATTCAATAATTTCCATTCGATCCCCAAATTTGCTTTCTATGTCCTTAGGGATTGAGCAACTTTCGGTTCAAGACATGTTTTTTTGTCTATCGTTTTCACATACATGTTATAGCAATAAGCTAGCTTATTACAACTTAGTATTATATCTTTATATTTTGATATATCAATATTCATAACTTTTAGTTTGACGCATCATTGTGCTATATAAAGAAAAAAGAATAAAATCCACAAATCTTCACAAAATATATCTTTCTCCTTTTTATATCTTCTATCATTTTCATGAAAAAAAGTAATTTAAATTTATCACATAATAAAGGGATTTGTTGTGATTTCTAATACTCTTTATGATTCTTTTTACTAAAAACTTTGGAATTAAATAAAACCAAGTCGAAGTTGATGTGTAGCCTATCATATGACACGTCTAACGAAATTGAACATGATTCATTACACATCTCTTTCGAAATATTTGTTGTTATCGACATATAACAAAAACAACGAGAATAAGAAAACAACCAAACCAATTAGATAATAAGAATAGATGCTGCAACAAACGATTTGTCATGTGATATATCGACACCATCACGAGACAACAAACGTACCAGAATCGATTATCTGAAGTAACAAATGCCTATCCTTACGTTGACATTTAAATCTAAGACCTGTCATATTACACCCAATTAGCCATACAGCAACATTCTATTTTGATTTTTCAGCACAACTACTAGTTTTTTTTGCGATTTTATTTTCCGGGTTTTTCCTCTTCGTTTATAATTTTCCAAGTTAAGTTGCACAAGGACTGTACCAATTTAAGCGTTATAATGAATTGCACTGTTAAGTTTTAAGTTAAAACTGTTTCTCCGAACTTATAATTATTATAACTAGTACCCGGATATTTAACAATATAAACAAGGACTCAATCGCCGTTCAAGATCAAGATCAAGACAAAAAGTTAAACTAAACCTAATATATATACACATTGCTCAATTAAAAACACACATTTGACACAACAAAAGCATACAGAAAAAACATAATTAGTAAGAAGGAACAACGCCATATGAGGAATACTGGTATCATCACCTTCTACACCAGTTTCAGTTCGCTTAGCAAATCTTCCTTTAATTCTTGGTCTCGTCTCTGCATAAGCCTTCCTTGAAGCATATCTTATCGTTTTCTCAAACTTCCTATTCTTTCTCTTTTCCTTGTATCTTAAAACCCTAGCTTCTCGGTCAAATCCCATAACAGGAGTTGGATACATCTCCGATGACTGGTGGTGGTGGTGGAGGTTGTTTGATACATCGGCCATCCCTGCGTTGTGGTCTGGCACAACGCCTACTTCAACTTCTAGTGAAGATGATGATACCTAATCATAATAACATCTCAATATCAGCTAACTTATATTATATACAACTTATTATCATTATTATCCGCTTTAACATAAATGTCCATTTCTTTCTATAATAAGCTAATTCACACTTAGAGTTATATCCAGACACTTAAAAGTGCGTTTTAACGTTTAAATAGCACAATACACAGTAAGCACCTAAAATATGCAATCCTAAACGCGCTCTAATTATATGAAACTAACCGTAAGATAAGTAAAACAGTAACTAAACACTTCCGATGCAACTTACGATTTGACTAATCGATTGCGAGGTGAAATTATACAAAAAAGGCTTATCAGATCCAGGATAATTTACATCATAAGCAGGTAATCCTTCAACTACATCATCCGAACCATATTCAGATCCATGTACAAGTGGCAATAACTGATAACAACAATCACCGTTCACATTCACCGGAACAACACCATCAGTCGGCGAATCGTAACCACGGATACTCAAATCAGGTTTCCGATCAATCGGTTTCAGATCTAGCTCAACACACCGATCAATTTCATTAAACAAGTACTCCGATTCCGATTCATCTCCGATTTTGTTCGGTAACAGCCACGAAGCAGCTTCAGCTTCCTCCGCTTCAGTTCCGGCGACATTCACATCGAAATCCGCGATTTTCGCCGGCGTAGTGGCCGGATCGTAGAACGGAACCACCGGAAAACGTTCGTGCCGGCGAGCTAACTGATTCTCTGCGTGAATATCGCGATCGCATTTCACACATAACGCGGCGGCGTCTGCTTTACACATGACACTCGCCGGAGCGTGTTCGCAAACGTCACATAGCCACACGCGCGCGTGACGCGACGCGAGTTTGTTAGCTGCGTGAACTTTTCCATCACTTAATAAATGGGAGATAAGGATGATGTCATTTGGCTGATTTGTCAACTTTTTAAGCTATCCACATAATACAATACTTGAATCGATGATGTCATATATCTATGTGTAATTTTATTAATCCAACTTTTAATTTAAAAGATGGGTAGCGTGTCGTGGTAACGTCGTAGTGTTAGGAATACGTGAACCCTATTGGAAGGCCGCCTAGAAAAAATCAAAGCGTCCTTTACAATCTTCCTCTTCCGATTTAAATTTCAAATGTCTGGTTTTTCTTCATCAATTTATTTATAAGAATATTCAGGTTTGCATTTATATTTCTAATAATGATGATTACGAACATCATCTAGGTTTAGTTAGGGTTAATGATGAGCCGGCCATGTTCGAGGAATCTTCGACCTTCAAACTTCATCATGATCTTCTTCAAATTTTGGCTTTTAGTTGCTTAAACGAGGTATGACTTTTATTTACTTTTTTTTTTTGGAACTGATGTGTTACAAAATGGCAACTGAAATAAGAAATTAGATTGTAGTTTGAAAAAAGGATATGTATGGGGTTTTATTAGGGGTTAACAGATTAATTTAGGTTAGTATTACGGTATGAATCGGATTTGTTGTGTAATTTACGTCGAAAAGCTCCTTTTGTATCTTAGAATGAGAAAAGGAATTCAAATTACATAAAAACTCTTCAGACCTATAATAAGAAATTGGTAACAATAATATATTCAAAATTTATTATGATTTGGTTACAAACCTTATTGAAAACAGATTTTTTATATTGGAGATTTTGTATATATACTTCTAATTAGATGAGGTAGTTGCTTGACTAGAGGCCATTTAGGATTATTTTGCAATTTGTTTTCTTTTTCATTTTATAATGTAGATTTTAGGCAATTGATTATTTTTAAGATTAATTTCTTTGTCATAGGTTATGTTATGTGTTATTAAGCAATCAAAGTTATACTTTCAGCTAACATCAATGATGGTGGAAAGTGCTCAAGTGTGACTTAGGGGTTGGAAGGCTGCAGAAGCCCTTGGTTGAGCAGTTGGTGTATTAGTGGAATCTTTAAAACCCGATTTCATAAGTGTATTTGTGGAAACAACTAGAAACCTGCTATAGATAGAGTACTTCATAAAATGAACACGGATCTTGAATGCTACAAATGATTTTTATTAAATTTAATGTTTTATTAGTGTTTTTTTTAATCTATGAATAGAGTTGCAACATGGGCGGGTCAAGAGATGAGTTGTTTAACTAAATGAGTCATTTTTAGTATGAGTTGAAAAGGGATCCCGAAGTCATAAACAAAATGTACTAATTTAAATACATAAACAAAAATAGAAAAATAGTGATGTAAATCCTTGAATAAAAAGATTTACGACTTATATGCATAAAAGATAAATTTTTAGTTTCTTTCTTTGATAGATCTAGATCCACTCGTTTGTTTTTATACAAACCTAGTTTGATAGATCCTGACAATTGGTATCAGAGCACAAGAGGTGCTCTAAGATATTTTATGTTAATATTAATTCACATGTGATATAATCTTACGAGTTTAAATATTTGTCTAAAAACGAAAAAATTAAAGTTGTCAAAATTTGATTTTTTTTCTGGGTTTAGATTAATTATACATTATATAACATATTTTGTTTTTGAAGTTTACCTATTTATGTTAAAATAATATATGATATTAACTTTACAATTTCAATACCCACCCGAAAATCCAAAAAGTAAAAGTCGTCGAAAGTATATATGACCACTGCTCTAATTAAAGAGGAGAATACGACGATCGCAACGGTGTAATTTTTTTTTTTAACAATTAACGGTTTTCGAAATAAACTAATTTTAAAAAATAAATAAATTGAAAGCGAGTTTTGATTTTAATCTTAACCATTAAATTAAAAATTAATATAGATTGAGTTTTTTTATATTTTAAAATTTTAATGATTTTTTTTTTTTTTTAAAGCTAGAATTAATGAACTTGACAAATTAATATAAAAAATGTAGTTATTCTAAAATAGGTTTGATGGGATAGCCGATTTAATTATTTAAAAATATATTTGTTAGATTTATTTGGTAAATTATACATATATTCAATTAACAAACAAAGTCTCTAGTAAATAGTGTTTGGAGGATATTATCGTCATTTTAGCTTTGGTTTTTTTCTTTCCATTTTTTCTTTCTATTTCACTTTTATATATTTATTTATATTCTTATATAAATTCTTATATTTTTTAATAATAATTATTTAGCTTTATGTCTTCCGAATACAAACACGATCTTCATATACTCAATTAACAAACAAAGTCTCTAGTTAATAGTATTTGGAGAGTATTATGGTCATTTTAGCTTTAGTTTTTTTTTTCATTTTTTCTTTCTATTTCGTTTTTATATTTTTATTTATATTCTTATATAAATTCTTATATTATTTAATACTAATTATTTATCTTTATGTCTTGCGAATACAAACACAATCTTCATGTCTTGCGAATACAAACGCGATATAAATAGTATAATTTCTCCGCCACGGGGGCAAGATAATCCTTGTTAATTTCAAAACTCAAAGTTAAGTATTTATGATAATATATATGATTTATGTAAGTATGTAGAGGATTGAAACATAATAGTTATAAAAGTTGTATTTTTTAAACATGCCGAACGTCAAGGTTTAATTATTTTGGGTCAAATTAACATTTACAATTTTGTTAAAGAAACTAGGCAAAGATAAGAGCGGATTTGTACCAAGTTATTGTGGATTGCGTTCAACGTTGGTGAGGTTCAACCAAAAAGGGTAGGGCACCGCATTGTGTTGCCTGCATCTTTTACAGGAGGGCCTCGTGACATGTGACGATGGTTTTTTTGATGTCGTGACTTTAGTTCAAGATGACGGGAAACCCGATTTATTTCTTACAATGAATCAATGGCCTGAAATACGTGATAATTTAAAATTTGGTCAAACTGCACAAGCTCGTCCGGAGCTTGTTTCAAGCGTGTTCGGGCAAAATTAGAGGATCTTAAGGAACAACTCGTCAAGAAAAATATCCGCGGAGAAGTTAAATCATACATTTATGTAACTGAATTTCAAAAGCGTGGTTTCCCGCATGCACATTTCCTCCTAATTATGAAGTCGCAACACAAGATTAACAATCCAGATCATTATGATAAGGTCGTGTGTCCCGAAGTTTCTTACCCGATAAAACATCCGAAAATGCATGAGATTGTTGTCAAACACATGGCTCATTGACCTTGTGGACATTTACGAAGGAATAGTCCTTTGTATGGAGGGTGATAAAAAAAATTCCCCTTTCATTATCCTAGAAAATTCAATGAGCAAACATCTCAAGGTGAAAATGAGTATCAATTATACGAAAGGAGAGATAACGGAATAAAAGTAGACGTACGAGGAAAAACTCTTGATAACAAATAGGTTGTCCCGTGTAACCCAAAGTTGTTAATGATGATCAACTGCTACTAAATGTTGAGGTGTGATCAAGTATATAATCCATGAAATATATATTCAAATATGTCTACAAAGGGCATGACAAACAAGTTGTCCAAATAGATCGAGAAGCGGATGAGGTTGTTATTAACGAGATAAAGAGATTTTAAGATGCACATTATGTCTCACCCCTGAGGCAATGTGTCGTATTTTTTCCTTCTCTCTTTCTCAAATCCATCCTGATGTCCTGGCCTTGCAAATTCATCTCCCTAATAAACAATTGGTTAGATTTAAAGATAATGATATAATGTCTGAAATTGTTTATAAGGAGAGAGATAAGAGATCAATGTTGACTGTTTTTTTCGAGATGAATAGAATGAATGAAACAGCAAGAAAATATTTGTATAAAGATTTTACGAAACATCTCACGTGGAATGGAAAGTTAAGTCGTTGGAATCCTCGTTTAGGACCGCCACAAATAGGGCGTTTGGTTTCCGCTAATCCAGCTGAAGGAGAGCGATACTACTTACGTGTACTTATAGCAAATATTAAAGAGCCTACATCTTTTCAACATCTTTACACGGTGAACAATGTAAACTACATGACATTTCGAATAGCAACTCTTGAGATAGGCTTAATAGAGAACGATGATAGTTTGTCGCAATGTCTCACGAAAGCCTCTCTATTTCAGTTTCCGTGTGCTCTTAGAAGACTATTTGCGACAATAATGGTTTTTTGTGAGCCTGGAGATGTTCGCAAGTTATGGAATGACCATTTTGACTCACTATCTGAAGATCATAGGTTACATTGTGATAGTGTTGAGCGAGTTCAAAATATGGTTCTTACCTACATAAGGGTCTTTCTTCAATCCAGGGGTAAATATCTCAGTGACTTTGATCTTCCCAACATTATTGCGGACGTAAATTTACAATATGAAGGTTTTCATAAGGTACGAGAGGAGTATGCTATAGTTGTGGAAGCTGAACACTTGTGTCCCAAATATTCACTTAATTCCGACCAAATAATATCTTTTGACGAGATCATGTGGCACGTAAACAATAATTCTTCAGGGGTTTCTTTATAGATGGTCCAGGTGGAACTAGAAAAAAAAATTTGTACTAAGATTTACTTGCTGAGATTCGTTCACGTGGTCTTATTGCATTCGTTACAGCTTTGTCGGGTGTTGTGGCTAATAACATGCCAGGAGGAAGAACTGCTCACTCAAAATTTAAGATACCCCTTAATCTTAATAATATTTCAATGTGCAATATCAAAAAACAAAGTAGGGATGCTGAACTTCTTAGGTCACTTAAAATAATAATATGGGATGAAGCATCGATGGCAAAAAGGCAGGCAATAGAGGCAGTAGATCGAACATTGCAAGACATTGTCGGGGTAAGACTACCATTTGGTGGGAAGATAATGGTTTTGGGAGGTGCTTTCAGACAAGTTTTGCCTATCATTAAACGCGGAACTCATGCGCAGATTGTAGACTCCAGTTTACGAATGTCTCCTCTTTGATCTTTGACTAAAAAAATGCGATTGACCCTAAATATGAGAGCACACATTGATCCATGGTTTTCAGATTTTCTCTTATGATTCGGAGACTGAAATGAAGAATCGATCGAAGGAAGCTTTATTCGCATACCCGATGACATGACAATTCCTTACACGAGTAAAGAAAACTCTAAAAATGATTTGATCAATGCAATCTTCCGTTCAATGCAAAACGAATATTCTTCGGATTATATAATTTCTAGGGAAATTTTACCAACAAAAAAAGAGAGTGTTGACGAGATTAATGATCAAATGATTGACAATTCTCATGGGGAGGAAAAATTTTACTACAGTTTTGACGAAGCCGGAGATGATCATAACAACTTCTATCCGATGGAGTACTTAAACTCACTATCTGTTAGTGGTTTCCCCCCTCATAAACTTAGAGTGAAAATTGGATACCCCATACTACTATTACGGAATATCGATCCATCACATTGTTTATGTAATGGTACAAGATTGATTGCAGAGGTTTCCAGCACAACGACATTGATGCAGAAATAGACGGTGACATGTTTTCTCGTTTAAAATGAAGCGAAAAAAGTTTCCCATTCGACTTAGCTTTTCCATGACAATCAATAAAGTTCAGGGTCAAACAGTTCAACATGTTGGTGTTTATCTACCAGACTCGGTGTTTTCACATGGTCAACTTTATGTGGCTTTGTCAAGAGGGATATTACACGAAAATACAATGGTATTAGTTAATCCTGTGAAAGACTTTAAACGAAACGGAGTATGCACCTCAAATGTTGTCTACCAAAAGATTTTACGTGATGAATGAAATAAATATGTAGGTTGCATATATAATAAATATCGTAGTTTGAATGATTCTTTTGTATGGACTTTGTATCCTCCACTTTTACATTTGAATGTAGTTTGAAGACATTTCATGTTATGTTTCTCTAATCTTATTAGTAAGGTTGTACTTTTTATATTGCATGAAATTAAATTCATTTTAGAATTTAAAAGAGTGTAATTTACTATTTAAAAAAAGAAATTTTTTCCGATTCGCATATAATATAATAAACATATAAACGAGGTGAATAAGAAACTACTAGAAATCGTTACACAATCAACATATATTTTTACGGCCACTTAATTATATGGTAGAAGGGCCGAAGTATAAACCATCAATGCATAATTCTTTTTATAGCTCGAAATGTCGATCCATAAATAATAACATTTTTAGTAATATTTTCAAAAGTAATTTTTTAGCCGAGTAGAGGATTGTAGATTTATATACCATTCAATTTTGATTCTAAAGTTTCACCTTTTTAGCCGAGTAGAGGTTGAGATCAAAAAGACTATGAAAAAACTTGAGACCAAATGGATCAATCACAACACTTCATTTTAAAAGGCCATCATAATTTATTTTTGTTTAAAAATTAATTATCTCATAAACGATAAATATATTAAACGAATAAATTATCCCATTAAAACGAGTATTTTATCCTCTTTCTATAGGGCACCCACTCGATATACTTTTGACGAAATTTATTTTCGGGTTTTTTTACGGGTTTTAAATTTTATATTATAAATCACTGTTTTATCACATGTGATATCAGTAGTTTGACATATTATTTTTTTGTTTTTCTTTTTGATTGTAGTTGAATGTACGTAATATAACAAATCTATGTTTTGAAATTCGTATTTAGTGTTCAAATCACATGTGATATTGCTTTACGAATTTCAACATTTGGCCATAAACGAAAAAATAAAAAGTCGTCAAAATTCAAACTTTTTTCCGGGTCCATATAGGTTATACATTGTATGACATTGTTGTGTATTCAAATTTATATTTGGAGCTAAAATCATGTGTTTTATTGTCTTTTGAGTTTCTAAAAATTTACATACATAATATCACATATGATTTACAGTAATATCACATATGATATAGTATCACATATGATATGTATTCATATCACATATGATATTGTCTTTTGAGTTTTTGAAATTTTACATACATAATATCACATATGATATGTATTCATATCACATATGATTTACAGTAATATCATATATGATATATGTGATTTTAGTATATCATATTATATGTCAAAAACAAGAAAAAATAAAACTAGTTAAAATTCGATTTCTTTTTCTAAATTTAGGTAGTTTATACATTTTATAGTAATTCTCTTTTATAAATTTGTACATATTGATGTAATATCACATGTGATATTATGGTTACAATTTCAATACCCATCAAAAAAAAGAAGGAAAAAAAAATCGTCGAAAGTATATAACACCACTGCTCTAATTAAAGATAAAAGCGAGACGATCGCAACGGTATATTTTGTTTCGTCTAACGATTAACGGTTTGTGAGATAATTTAATTTAAAAGTTAAAAGAAAAATGAGTTTTGGTTTTAATCTTAGCCATTAGATTAAAATTGATGAATGACATATGATTTCTTTTGGTCTCAAAAAAATTATAAGTCTTAATTGATCATTTCTCTTATGTTATAATATATTTTTGAATTTATAATGTTTCAATATTAAGTACAAACTAAGAAAACTACTTAAAATTAATTATCACAAACTCATTTTCATTACCGTCTGTCGGTCCGTACGTTGCTAGTTATCGCTTATTAACTTTTTGTCTAAATAGTGACAATTAATTCATTTCTTAACTTTTTTTTTAGTTTTTAATTCTAATTTCTTATCGCTTTCGCTACTCATTTGTTTAGTGTTTCATATTATGGTTTTTGATTTGATTTCCTTATTAGACCGCCCCTATTCGTGGCGTTTTTCGGCGTTTTAGCCCCCCCATAACGCCGTTATGGCTGGGGGGGCGGTGTTCTTGCGGCGTTTTGGTGGTGTTGTTGCCGAGGCAACGCCTCGTTGTGGGTTTTTTTTTTTTTTTTTTTTTTTTTTTTTTTTTTTTTTTTGATTTTCGACCGTCAAGAGTATTTTAAAAAAAAAACGAATTTTTTTTTCCTATTCTTGACCGTTCAACGGCTAATTTTTTTTTTAAATTTTTTTAATTTTTTTTTCCTATAAATACCCAATCACAAACACAAAATATCTACACCAAACCATTTCTTTCTCTCTACAATCATATTCATTTTATCCACAAAACCCCCCCCAAAAAAATGTCTCAATACAACGAGTTTCTGTCATCCAATCCCAATTCTTCTTCCTCACCGGGCTTCGCAAATTTCCAAACCCAACCCGGTGGTTTTACTTCACTATTCGCCGGAAACACCAACACACCACCCCATCAACAAGAAATGACCGAATGGCAACAATTCCAACAATTCCAACAACGACAACAACAACAATCGTTCTCTCAACCCCAACAACAATCATACCATCAACCCCAACCACAACCATTCAAATCGTCTGAAGCGTTTCAACCACAAGTAGCTGAACCTAGTGGTTCTCGTAAGTGAAAAGACAAGGGTAAAAAAAAAGCTACGGATGTGGAAGAAGCCACCCCATCATCTAAGGTTCAGTGGTCACAAGCCCAAGAAAGACACTTGGCGGAGAATTGGATTCATGTTTCGGAGGATCGGAAAAAAGGAACCGATCAAGATGGTATAACTTTTTGGTTCCGTGTGATGGCTATTTTCAACGAAGGTTTGGCGGAACCTTTTACAAAAAATGCGCTAAGTTCAAAATGGAGGGCTATGAGCAAAAATATAAAATTGTTCATAGCATGTCATGACCGTGCCGAACGAGATCGATCGAGCGACGAGGATGAGAAAGCCGTCTACACAACGGCGTTAAGCATGTTCGAAGCCGAAAATCTACGCCCATTTCGTCATCACGCTGCGTGGGAAGTTTTGCATCTTTCGCTAAGGTTTGCTAATCCTAAACCAATTGACCCGATCAACCTCGACGATGATGCAGAACCGGACCTCTATGGCCATGATCAACTTCCACGACCTTTAGGAAGGCCACGACCATCTAAGAGGGCACGTTCCTCCTCCTCCTCCGATGTTATTTCAAAACGGGACGAGTTTAACGATGACGTTGTCAACGAAATTCGCGAGCTTAGGATCGCGAAAACAGAGGAGATGAAACTCAGAATCCGTTTTCGGAAAATGGAATTTCTTCGTATGCCAACCGATGATTTGGCGCCACCGTATCGGGCTAAAATCGAAAAGCAGAAGGACAAAATACGCGCCGAATTTGAAGCCGAAGACGAGGATTAGTTTTTTATGTATTGTTTTTTTAATTTATTTTTATGCAATGGTTTTTTTTATTTATTTTTATGTATTGTTTTTTTTTAATATTAATCTAAGTTTATTTTTATTATTAATGTATTTTTAATATTTTTATTGTATTAAAAATAATATGAGAAAATGAAAGAAAATAAAAAATAATAAAGCTGGTGGGTCCCAGTTTTTGGTGTTATGAATAGGGGGGTTTAGTGGTGTTATGTTATGTTGGTGTTATGCTAACGTGACACGCATAACACCGGTTTTTGGTGTTATGAATGGGGGTGGTCTTAGAGTTTAAGTATTGAATTCATGTAAATTGTTTCTTTTTCTCTTATTGACTCTTACGACAATGGGTTTTTGGAAGAGAGTTTCGATACTATATTATGTATTTTTGTTGTTTGTTTTGTATGTATTATTCATGGCGTCGTTGGCTTGGATATTTGATGCGTTCGGCAATCAACTTCTCAGTTTGTTTCAAACTTCCAACATGATCGATGAGTCATTCGAATTTGGTATGGGGATTAGCATTTCGCTTCACTCTGTTCATTGACTTTCTTTCGAGTAGAATTTGGAAGTATCAATTGTTCTCCCATGTAACGATGTTGAAATCTGCATTGGGTTTCATATTCGCTAAGGAAGTCACTGTTTGGCTTTGATTTTTGAATTCAACTCTTCTTATCAACAAACTTAACCGGTGAGTGATTCACAATTGGTTTGCACTATGTACATTGATTCTCTTTCGAGGAGAATTTGGAAGTATTAATTGTTTACCCATTTAACGACATTGATATCTACACTGGGTTTTATATTCGCTATGAAAGTCACTATTCGCCTTCGATTTTTGAATTCAACTCCTGTCATCGACAACTAAGATTCGTTTCGTTTCTCTATGTATTGCAGTTTGATCTACACTTTTATTCCATGTAGCCTTGTCAATTTGAGGAAGGATGTTAGCATTATTAATAAATCCTTTTAACTCTTTATTTTAGGTTTGTTAAATTTATACTTCTAACAACTTTGTATTTGGATTATTGATAATTTTATACTATGGTTTTTAATAGTTTTCATTTAGTTTTGTTTGGTTTTTAATCAACTTTTATTCTTTCGTTTTGTCCTTTGATTTCAATGGGTCTTAAGTCGACTCGAGCTCAGTAAACTCAAACTTGGTTCATATCATGTACATCCTAATTTTCTTTAACATTATGTAATCTACGTACTATTAACATTAAACATCGTTTCATTCCCCGTTTTTTTCTATGTAATTCTCTCTTCGAATCAAAACGGGTATCAAACACTAGGAAATTACTTGGTGAAACAATGGAAAAAACAGCAAGTAGAAGGGGTTTGTTTGTATAATATGATGTACGAGAAGTAAAAACAAACAAAGAGTGAAAACAGAATCCCACAACACAAGAAGGGCAAAATAGTAAAAAGATAAATACGAAGTCGTTAACGCCTTCGTTTCTTTTCGGTTGCTTCTCGTTGTTCAAAAAAACAGACGTCGGAATTTAGATTCATAAAAAATTTAACGTCAAAATATTAATGTAGGGGTCGCCGGAAACGTTGCCGGAGGTCATTGTTCAATTCCGTTTATTAGCCTCTGCAACATTTCCCTAATTTATGTTTTTTTTATCATTCTCAGCATCCCGTTTCGTCTACGTTGTTTTCGATTCATTTCTGGTTTAAATACGGGTTAACAATAGTTTCAGCTATTAGGATATTATTATATCTTTGTACATTTACGTACATTGTTAAAATATGAAATTCTAGGGTCAACATTGTTGTTTTGAACAAGGACATTAGGGTTTTTCGGCTTTGGATATTCGTTGTTTTCGGAAATGGTAAGGGTTTTGTTTCGTTATTATCTTATCTTCGTTGTTATTTCTTAATATTATGTTGTTGTTCTGATTAAATACAACTTGGGTTTGTTATTATGTATAATTATCCTACAAAGTGCTAATTAAATAAGCATGATGCAACCTTGTTCTTAACTGGAGTTAATAATCAATATATATACCAATATGTTTTGTAGGCGGTTGCAACGAATATAATAGTTGGATCACAAGTTTGGGTGGAAGATCCTGAAATAGCTTGGATAGATGGTGATGTTTTGGAAATCAAAGGTGCCGACATTAAAATTAAGCTTACATCAGGAAAAGAAGTAAGTGTTTTCTTCTCACACTCTTACAATGCATTACGAGTGTATTTACCTTACATAGGCTAGTCGGACGCCCGTTGGTTTTGATTATGGATGAGACATATCAACTTGCATGTAGCTAATGTTACAGTCAGATATAGGCCCTGCAAGAAGAACGAATTAATTTCATACCTCTTTTTATGCTTTGTTTATATATTTGATGTACTTCTATTTAACTTAGCGCCCGTAATTTTTGTTCAATTACTCATAAACATTGACGAGTCCTTATAGTAAAATGTGAAATTATAGTAGGTAATATAAAATGGCTATTTGTGCTCGAGGACTAAAGGATTTCTTACTCCATGTTTTTTTCAATAATATACGTTGTTTTTCAAAACAAAGGGTCATTAGAAGTACATAAGAAAAAATAGTTATAATACGCTAAATTGCTTGGTGTTATAACAATGACACTGATTAGAATATATGTTATAGTCTTCTAATGATTTGGTGATACATTAATGTCATGTAGATTGTTTCTACTTCAAAACATGTGTATCCTAAAGATCCCGAGGCTCCTCCATGTGGAGTGGATGATATGACAAAACTTGCCTATCTCCATGAACCAGGAGTTCTACAGAATTTAAGAAGTCGATATGATATGGACGAAATTTATGTGAGTATATGCCACTGGTGGTTTATCATCTCTTCCTTGTTATAGCTTAGGTGGTGTTTGGTTCCTAGCAAACACCCCCTCTATTTCCTTTTATAACTCGTACTAAAGATAGACTTTATTGCTTGTTTTTCAGACTTACACAGGCAATATATTGATAGCCGTGAACCCTTTTAAAAGAATACCTCATTTGTATGACAAACATATGATGGGGCAATACAAAGGTGCAGCTCTCGGGGAACTGAGTCCTCATCCTTATGCAATTGCTGATGCTTCATATAGGTATGTATTATACTTTCACGTTTTTGTTGCTTAGTTGCCTCTATTTTCGTTCTCCAAAGAAGAACTGAATGGAACTGTAACGTGTTATTCTCTCTTTACCGATATGCTGTATATTTTGTTTTTATCCATTCAATGCAGCAAAGTTAAAATTAAAGGAGTCGTACCTATGGTGCTTTGAATGGTTAAAAAGAAACATGCTTTTATCGATAAAAAGTGAATAATGCATTGCAGTTTTGATGCAATTTTGCGGTATGAAACACTGCTTTATTTATAAATGAAAGACTTATATGAATTCAGGCAGATGGTTAATGAGGGAATAAGTCAGTCAATTCTAGTTAGTGGAGAAAGTGGAGCAGGTAAAACCGAAAGCACAAAAAATCTTATGCAGTATCTTGCCTATATGGGAGGTCGCGCAGCAGCTGCGGGACAAAGGAGTGTGGAACAGCAAGTCCTAGAAGTATGTAAATTTATTTGAAACATAATTAGCGTTATTTATTTGCTGGTCAATATGGAATCTTCGATATATATAACTTGCATCAATATTAAATTCATCAAATCTGACATATACATGATGGAGAGTGGAGCAAGAAATCAGAAAAATATGCAATATTTATCTTAAACTCATGTACAGTCACATTTTGCTAATATTACATTTCTTTCTTTTGGCAGTCTAATCCGGTTCTAGAAGCATTCGGGAATGCAAAAACTCTCAGAAACAATAACTCAAGGTGTGTAGACATTTTACAGGAACTATCTTGTTCAAGTTTGCCAGTTTTTAAACAACTCCAAATGCATTTACTTTTTGGTGAAAGAATTTAAACTGGTCTTTTTCTGTAACGACAGTCGTTTTGGTAAGTTTGTTGAGATCCAATTTAATGAGCGCGGGAAAATCTCCGGAGCTGCTATAAGAACTTATTTGCTGGAGCGATCACGTGTGTGTCAAGTGTCTGACCCTGAGAGAAATTATCATTGTTTTTATATGATCTGTGCTGCACCTGCCGATGTAACAAGTCTTTTAACATCATTTCACTTTCTTCATATTTGATCCTTTTGGTAATTTGGCAATCTATCGCCGTTTATAACCAGTTTGTTGGTTCATCATACAGGTGGTTAAAAAGTACAAATTGGGAAAGCCTGATAGCTTTCATTACCTTAATCAAACAAATTGCTATCAGTTGACTGGAGTTGACGAGTCGAAAGAATACCTTGCCACACGAAAGGCTATGGATGTTGTCGGGATCTCCTCTAATGAGCAGGTATTTATATATTTCAAATATTTATCAGAGCTCCTAATTAAATTCTCAATAAAATATGCTTCCTGTTACAGGAGGCTATATTCCGTATAATCGCTGCAATTCTCCACCTAGGAAATATTGAATTTGTTAAGGACAACGAACCAGATTCATCTAAACCCAAGGATGATAAATCTCGGTCTCACTTAAAAATTGCAGCTGAACTATTCAAGTAACTAGTTTTCATAAAATTTAACGTCTTTATTATAAAAAAATCTTTCATCTGATTAACTGTGATGCTGTGATATTTATGTCATATTTAGGTGTGATGAGAAAGCTTTAGAAGACTCCTTCTGCAAACGTGTAATTGTAACTCGCGACGACAGCATCGTAAAGTCACTTGATCCACTTTCTGCAGCTTTGAATAGAGATTCTTTGGCGAAAGTAGTTTATACACGATTATTTGACTGGTATGCTTTTTCTGAATGGAACTTTGTTATTCTATCATAATTTTTTATTTATTTTTTCGGTGAGGTTGGGTCATAGTTATATTTTGTTGTCCCGCATGTCTCAGGATTGTAGGCAGGATTAATGAGTCTATTGGTCAAGATCCACAGTCGAAACATCTAATTGGAGTTCTGGACATCTATGGATTTGAAAGTTTCAAGACTAACAGGTGCTTAACTGGTACGCTTTTGTTTACATCATGTAAAATAGGTCATTTCTTGCAGACAACTGCATGAAAGCCCTTGGATTTTATGTGTATTAATAATTCTTTACCCAAAACGGATCGTTTTTTAAATTAAAAAAATCCTACGTTTAAATTATCCTATTGAATGTGTATATTAGTTTAACTTATCTAATAATAACGACCCTATGCAGTTTTGAGCAATTTTGTATCAATCTGACAAACGAGAAACTTCAGCAACATTTTAATCAGGTATGTAAAAAAAGTAAAAGTTATTTTCAGCTGTTGATTATGTAAATCAAGCATACCAGACTGACATGCTTTCTGGTATATCACATTGCTTTTCGTTCAGCATGTTTTCAAAATGGAGCAAGAAGAATATACTAAGGAGGAAATTGATTGGAGTTATATAGAGTTTGTGGACAATCAAGATATTCTAGATCTCATCGAGAAGGTTTGCAATTTCCTAATTTTTTTAAGATAGCTGAAAATTTGTCGCTTGTAACATTATGCATCACTATTAATCTGAGTTTTTATTTCCTTCAGAAACCGGGAGGAATCCTTGCTCTTTTGGATGAGGCTTGGTACGTAATATATTTCACAAAAAAGTCATATTTATAATTTGGTATTTCATATATTTGTTTTTGTTCTTTGTTGGTGACTCGTCACCAGTTGGACTTAAGTTAACAGGTTATGTATATGCTATAAGGATATTTAAAAAGACAGTGTTTACATTTCTACAATTGAACTTACGCTCCTGTGCAGCATGTTTCCAAGATCTACACATGAAACCTTTGCTGAAAAGTTATTCCAGACGTTCAAAGATCATAAGCGTTTTGCCAAGCCAAAGCTTTCCAACTCAGCATTTACCATTGATCATTATGCCGGCGAGGTATACTTTTTTATTCGACATATTAATCTATATTTAAAATTTTAAAATCCAAAAGTACCTAAAGATTTGCTATATGATTTGATATTTCTTTTCTTTCAACAAAATGATTTCAGGTCACATATCAAACGGAGTTTTTCTTGGATAAGAACAAGGACTACGTTGTTGCAGAACAGCAAGCGCTCTTAAGTGCTTCAAAATGTTCCTTTGTGGCAAACTTATTCCCACCTGCGGCAGAAGAGTCATCTAAAACATCCAAGTTCTCATCAATAGGTACACGGTTCAAGGTAAAATGTTGTTCCGTTTCACCCAATACAACAATGACTTGCTTTCTGTTCGTCAGATCAATTTCTCATATGTCATCTTTACAGCAACAATTAACAGCATTGCTTGAGACCCTCAGTCAAACCGAGCCACATTACATTCGTTGTGTCAAACCCAACAATCTTTTAAAGCCTTCTATCTTTGAAAATCAGAATATACTACAACAACTACGGTGTGGTGTAAGTTAGAACCTTAAATCTATCATATATCATATATCTTCTATTAATTGTATATATTTCCAGATATTAAGATATAAGATTCATATCATTTCAGGGAGTTATGGAGGCGATTAGGATCAGTATGGCTGGATTTCCTACTCGTAAACCTTTTAAAGAATTTATCGGCCGCTTTAAAATCTTTTCACCTGATGACGTGAAAAAAAGGTGATATATGAACTTTTATTCTATTAATTGTTACATTGTACGTTTTAGCTGTCTGGAATCGGTTTTAACTTATATGACATTAATTGTAGTACCGATGACATCAAAACATCAAAGTTGCTTTTACAGAAGGCAAAACTTGAAGGTTTTCAGGTAACATACCCTGTGGGATTGTTGTTCATATTTTTAGTGTGACAAGATTCTTACCGTTGTAATGTTTCTTATTTAAACTGTTGTAGATTGGTAAAACAAAAGTATTTCTCAGAGCGGGACAAATGGCAGAACTTGATGCTCGTAGAAGTGAAGTTTTGGGAAAATCTGCTAGCAAAGTCCAAAGAAAATTTCTCACCTATTCTGCACGAAAAAAGTTTACTTCGTTAAAATTTTCATCAATACAGATACAAGCTATGTGTAGAGGTATAATAAACTAGTATCATTTTTATATTTAAAAGAGTTTAGTGAAAAATACTTGCAATTTATATAATTGCAGGGCAAGTTGGACGTCATCATTTTGAAAACCGAAAGAGAGAAGTGGCTACTTTGAGACTCCAAAAAGATGGACGCATGTTTCTCAAGAGGAAAGCTTTTAAAGCTTTATCTTTCTCGGCAATTAAACTTCAAAGTGGAATTCGAGGAATGGATGCACGAAATAAGTATCGCTGTAAGAAACAAGACACAGCAGCAGTCGTTATTCAGGTAAATACTTCCTAATTAATCAAGTAAAGACTTCTAAAACATAAAAAACACTTCCTTCTAGGAAAAGTAGTCATCAAAATTTCATTCTTACTGAATGTATTTATATTGTTTATTAATTGTTCCTTATAAAACCGGTAAAAAGGGATGAGGATTTCCCTATTTAGGTTACGCGGGGTTAGCAAGTCTTTTTGATTTAGATGTACCTGGCCTAACCGGGGTATCCCCGTGACCATTTCCAAACCCTGCCCTCGCCATCCCCAAAATGTTACCTTAACCTTGGTGGCGATTCTATACAATTATTCATTAATTGATAATATTTTGACATCTGCTTTATGAACAACGCAGAGACAATGCCGACAATATTTGGGCCATCACCGTTATTGTAAGTTGAAAAAAGCAGCAATAGTTACTCAGTGTTGCTGGAGAAGAAGACTTGCACGTAAAGAACTAAGAAAGCTGAGAATGGTAACTCTTATCCTTCATCTGTTTTAAGCTCTTAAAATTGTTTTTTATTCATAAAATTTATATCATAGAGCTTGTAATTTTTTTGTATTTTTTTCTTTTCTCTACTTCTCTTGCATCGTAAGGGTGAGAAGAATATACCGCTAGAGGTTGCAGTTCGACCCTTTCATTTACGAAAGGGTCATTTCGAGGAATGTTTTTTCTCCAACGTGATACTTGCAAATGCAAAGCTTATATATTCTTCCCGTTTGACAGGCTTCAAAGGAAACTGGTGCTCTACAAGAAGCCAAAACTAAACTGGAAAAGGAAGTTGAAGAGCTGACCTGGCGATTGCAGGTCGAGAAAAGGATTAGAGTAAGTATCTATATACCAATTTAACTCTGTTCTCATAATTTCCGATACGTTTTATTTGTTTGAAATAGCATGATGCCCTATGTAATGGTTTATTATGTAGTATAGATATAAAAATGATAGAAAACCTGCACAATTTGATAAAATTCAACGGGGTATCTTCTAGTTTTGAAGTACTTATTAGTAGTTTTTTGCACTTAAGAACCCGAGTATTAATGGTCTAGAAGATTCTTTTAGCATGCGACCTCTATTGATATGCAACAAAGAAGATTAGAGAAGCTATAGATTAAACTTATCTATTTCTCTCTTGTATTCTTTTCTAATCCTGGTATTTGTTTCAATTTTTGTAGTCTGATTTAGAGGAAGCGAAGCATCAGGAAAGTGCAAAACTTCAGTCTGTTATAAAAGAGATGCAAGCCCAATCCGAACAAAGTAAAGAACTGATTCAGAAGGAACGTGAGTCTGCAAAAGAAGAACTTGAGCTAGCCCGTTCAGAAAAAGAGGTTTCAGGCAAGGAAGTAGTTGATAAACTTAATGCGGAAATTGAGAAACTTAAGGTACTTTTTATAAAGTCAAACAAATTTTGTTGCAATTTAGTTTTTAGTTTTTTTCTTTGTTCGGTTTATGAATTTGTAAACACATACAGGACACGGTTAGTTCACTAGAACAGAAAAATGATGAAACGGAAAAAAAATATGAAGAGAGCAATAGGGTGAGTGAAGAGAGGTTAAAGCAGGTCAATGATGCTGAATTAAAGATAACTGAGATGAAAACCGCAATGAGCAGGTTATATACTTGAACGTATTTGCATTCCTTAATACGTTAAAATAAGAAATTGTTATATTTACTCTCGATTTTGTGGTTCCACTTATCATATTCTTACTATAGGCTTAAAGAAAAGATTCATGAAATGGAGGCCGAGGAACAGATTATGCGACACCAAGTCATGCTAACGCCATCAACTTCAAAAAGTCGTTTCTCATTCAAAACAAAGGTTATAATGCCACCATTTATAATATTCGTCTTATTTTGAGTTACTGTAAAAGTATATCTTACTGTTTTCATCTTAATTCCTTACAGACTCAGGAGAATGGTCAACTTGTAAGTCAGATCATTAGTTTTTTTTGTAACTTTTCAGAAGTCCTTTTATCGATAATATTTTTTCCCCCGGTAATCTAAAGGACAAATCCGTAATATACAGGAACAACAGAGTGGTGGTAAATCCATGAAGAGATTTGATAGCTCATTGAGGCTATCAGCTGCTGACAAACACAGAGTACGTTTTGAACTTGAGTTGATTTTATACAACTAAACATTAAAAAGTAATTTATATTTCCCAATTAATATGTGAATGACGAATCCTTAAAAACCCTATAACGATATAGTATTCTGGTAATTTATATGACCCAAATGTATGTTATGTATATTTATAACGCAGGAGAACGTTGATGTTCTTATTAAAGCATCAACAGAAGATCTTGGGTTCAGCAATGGAAAACCAGTTGTTACATATATCATATACAGAAGCCTTCTTCACTGGAAGGTTTTTGAAACAGAAAGAACAAATGTATTTGATCGTCTTGTCACAGTCTATAGTTCTGCAATGCAGGTTTGATGTTACATTCAAAATGAAAAACAAAACACCGTTTATTATTATTTTTAAGTGAATACCAATTAAATTGACTTTCCCAGAAAGAGGAAGACAATAACCATATGGCTTATTGGCTCTCTGCGACATCTACATTGCTGTTTTTGCTTCAAAAAACGTTAAATTCAAACTCAGGCAAACCTCCCCAGCCAACATCGATATTCGGAAGGATGGCACAAGTAATTACTTCTTCTTAACCTTCATTAATTAGAACAACATATTAATTTGTGGATTTTGTAAACCTTACCAACATTTTTATTTGAATTCTTAAAGAGCTTTCGCAAATCCCCGTCATATTCCAACCTTGAAATAGTGCGCCAAGTGGATGCCAAGTACCCTGCTTTGCTATTTAAACAACAACTAACTGCTTTTGTTGAAAAAATATATGCAATCATTCGTGAGAATCTAAAGAAGGACTTGTCAAAACATCTATCTTGTTGTATCCAGGTATCTTATTTTTGTTTGAGAATATTATTCAGATTGGTATAAATCTGCTACTCTTTAGTAGTCGGAAACTTATTGTGAAAAGTCAATATTTAAAAAAAAAAATATAGGCTCCAAGAAAACCAGAAGGTGATAATACTCCTCCATCTGTTTACTGGCAAAACATCATTGATGGCCTAAATGATATGCTCAAAACTTTGGAAGACAACCATGTATGTCATCTTATTTCTTTTTTCAATAGAAGTTATTGATCACGACGCCTAACTTTATTTGACCTCACGAAACATGATTATTTCAGGTGCCAACAATTCTTGATCAGAAGATCTTCGCTCAAGTTTTCTCACACATTAATGTACAGATATTCAACAGGTTTGTGCTCTCTCTCTTTTTAAAAGAAAAAATGACAAATTTAACTTATTTTTTTCATCTTAACGAACTGCATTTGCCTTTTTCTGTGAAACGTTAGCCTTCTTCTACGTCGAGAATGTTGCACATTTAGTCATGGGGAATATGTAAAAGCAGGTTTATCTGAGTTAGAGCTTTGGTGTAATCATGTCACAGAAGAGGTATTTATTAGTTCAGACTTCGAGTGTACGGGTTGGGTCACGCGTTAAAATGGTTAATTTTGAATACGATTACAAAACTATATTATTACTGTAATACTTTACATTTTTCTTACTATAAAAGGATTTAGAAGGTTTTATGCATTTGAATACATTTCAGATAACTTTCGAATCATTTAACCTGCTCGACCCACATTTCCTTTTAAGTTAATTATTTTCGCTTTGTCCATTTTACTTGTAAAAGATAAACCAAAACCTAAATTGAATAATTGCTATATAATTGGTTTAAATCACCAGTTCAGGTTCAAAGAATTCTATATTGGCTTGGACCGGAATATATTTCTAACAAATTTCGTGAAATCAGTATGCAGGCTTGTCATGGGAAGAACTTAAGCACTTGAAGCAGGCAGTTGGATTTCTGGTATGCTTATATTATTCCTTTGAAGAAGCAAACCTAATTCTATGCATTTCCTTTTCGACTTTCATTTCTACCAATCAAAATTTGTAACTTTAAAACACACTTTAAAAGTGTTCACCGTGTATATTATTCAGGTCATACATCAGAAGTCTAAAATTTCATATGAAGACCTCACAACTCATCTCTGCCCTGTAAGTTTCCCTTTATTAGTTATATATATTAATCGAATGATATTCTCTTTATCTTTTTGGTAATAACATATATGATGGACTCCGTTTCAGGCTCTAAGTGTTCAACAACTTTACAGAATTTGCACGCTCTACTGGGATGACAATTACCATACTCCAAGTGTAGACAACGCGGTAAGAACATAACTATATTTATTAGTTATTCGTTTTAGCTTCCAGTTGTTAGAGCAAACGTATTTTCTGGGAGTGGTTAGTCGATTTAAGTTGTGCTTTTCCTCAAAAAGTTCAAATCAAAATATTTAGCTTAAAGGGAAACTAGTCAAACGAGTGCGAACCCTTGAAATTCATCCAAAGTCGAAATTATTACACACACAACCTCTCATTTTATTTTATTTAAAAATTACATCATTATCATTATTATAACAATTTTGTTTTTGTAATCGAATGTACACATTTCTTCTTAATCAACTATTTTAAGAGATCGAAAGGATAAACAAGTAATTACGGGTCAACCTGACCCAACCCATTGCAATCTTTACAAAGGATGACTGGGCACACATTGCCACCCTAAACATCTTGCCACCTTTACCAGTTTATTTATGTATTTTGTTCTTGTTTCTGCAATCTTTTCTCACCCTTTCTGCTCTATGCAGGTTATATCCACCTTAAAAGTTCATGCAGGCTCGGAGGATTCTGAAAATACACATTTTTTGCTGGATGATGATCCCGGGTAAACAATAAGATACAATATAGACGTACATATGTTAAAAAAAACTTTCAATGAACTCTTATCCTTTTTTTTTTATTTGCAGCATTCCGTTTTCAGTTGATGATCTTATGGGCTTCCTCAATGAGAAGGATTTTGCAGAGATGAAACCAACTTGTGCTCTTGTAGAAAATCCAGAATTTAAATTTTTAGTAGAGTAATGTTGTTGTTTTTTTCTTTTCTCGAGCTTTAGATAGATTCTTCATTGTTAAAGCATCCACTGCCCTGGGTTTAAAGCATCATTTAGGTTAGATTTGTAAAATTTATAGTTGTATTCAGGTACAGTTTAGAAGGGGAGTGATGCACTTTAACCTCTCTATTTTGTAGCAACGTTGGTGTAAGAGCAACTATTTGGCTCTTTGTAGTAAAGAAATCTTTATATAATTAAATTTCAACGTAAAAGTTGTTAATGCTTTACGGTATTTCTAGTTAACTCTTCTGTTGAGTAACTACAAAGTAACTTTGGCTTCTTTTTTCGGTCTACTAAGAAGAGAAAAAGTTATCTTCTTCATTGCATCACTTTTCTACTAGCTGATTAATTATCTTGTAATTGTTGTCCTTGATCATAAGGACTTGTGAATCATGTGCCTTGACATTCTTTTACAACTCTTATCGCAAAATTGTCAAAGGCTACGCGCACAAGAGCACCAAGGGTTCATCACACTTTAAGGCGCGCACCTGATGTATATGAGGTTCACCATTTACGGAAAACAAATAATACTCCCTCCATTCCAGAAATAGTACCTAGAAAAAAAAAAGGTTGTTGAAGTAAGATTGATGAAATTAATGAAGTACTTTTTATTAGATTACTCATTATAACTCTGCATTAAAAACATATGTTACTTTTAATGTTTGAAAAGTTGAAAATATTCAAAATGCAAAATATGTCTTACAACACTTAAAACATCAAGTAATGCAAAACAATAATAATTTGTATAACATAAATAAAGTTTGTAAGAAATAACCGAGTATTAAAAAAAGTGCATATATTTAAGAGGGGCGCCTCAGACTAACAAAGGCTCTAGCGTGATCGCCTCCGCGCCTGAGGTGCGCCTGAATACTAACTTGGAATGTTTATGAAAATGTCCCAATCGTGATCTAATTTGCAAGGAAGGATTTCGTCGATAGAAGTTGGTATTAAGTTGATAAAAGATGCAGGACTGAATGTCCATAACATGAAAGGAGGAAGCCTTAATATACACATAATTCAAAATGAGGGCAAGAGTGCAAATGTGTTAAACTTATTGTTATTCTCGATCTCCACCATTAAATCCATGGAGAGATTTGATAGCTCATTGAGGGTGGTATCAGGTGCCAAAAAACACAATGTACGTTTTAAATGTGAGGTTATTTTATACCCAATTGTGAATGATGAATAACACAATTGTATGTTTATGTTTTTTTAATAATGCATGAGAATGTTTGTGATATCCCATATTTTTGAGGTATTAATCGTTACCGTTTATCTTTATTTTTATTCGCTTTAGTTTTGACCGTAATTGATTTTCTTTGTGATTATTCACGTTTTATGCGATTTGTCGGGTTTTATTTTATATGTTGTTTCGTCCTCTGTGACGGAAGCGTTTTAGTTTACCTAAGTGTCGATTAGTTAGTATTCTCGTATATAAGTTAGTGTATTTATGCCTTTAATCATTGGTTAAAATTAACGTTAAATAAATATTACAAAGTTAGTCCTTTAACGGGAACTAACGGTAAAACTATTACAAATTCAATCCTTTAACGGGAAGATAACGGAAGAGTGTGGTCAGAGGAGGACTGCGTCACAGTCCCCACTGACTGCAACGCAGTCGGGCACCTCACAGATCATGCCAAAAACGTCATTTTCGTCTTTTTGAAATCCACCACCTTTCCAACTCGTGACTTTAACATGGAATTTACCTAGAATGTGTAGTTTTGATCTAGAAATAGATCTAAGACCATGTTCAAACATTCTTTCATCCCAAAATTCACACATTAAACTTCTTTTCTCATTTCCACTTTCATTTCATCACTCACCATCTTCAAATTCTCTTCACTCTCTCTTTATTTTCGAGAAACCATATGATAATATATGGGACATATAGAGTAAATTTGAGCTAGAAAGCTTCATCATTCATCTCCTACAATCATCTCCCTTGATTACCATAAAGTTTTGGTAAGTGTGCACCATGAAATCCTCCATTTTTTACTCTTTTTCTTCCTCTTATGTTAGAGATTCCTAACACACGTTTTGTTTATGTGGAATACAAGGTTCTTCCACCACTTTCACTCTTTTATATTCAAGATTTCATTCACCACCTTGAAGATGTACTCATCTTGAGTTTTTGGTAAGAAATCGTCCACAAATTCTCTATTTTTCCTTCTTTTTCTTCAAACTCTAATCAAATGGTGGTTTGTTATGTGTTTGAGTCGGCTTTCTCACCACCACCACCATATGAGCTCACTTTCCGGATCCATTCTCGTGATTTTCGTCTCGGTGTTTGTAGATTTTTTGCGGAGGTCTTCGGTACTTCCTAATTTTCTCCTAATTTCCTCTTTACTTTTCTTAATTAGCCTTAAAATTTGTTAATTAATATGTAAATGGTTAATATGGAAAAAAAACCTAATTATTTAACATAATATACCTAATAACTTCATACTATAAAATTATTGGTGAAAATAATATAAAGTGGTAAAAATATAAGAATATGTTGTAAAACGGTAAACTTTATATAAAAGATGTAATAATAGTAAAATTATATCGTTATTGGGCAATTTGGACATATTGAACGCAATGGACAATTTCGGAACATAAATCTATGTATAACTATGTCATTTTGGCACTAAGTAGTAATTTCGACTAATTAACATGTGACAATCGCGAATTCGAGGTACCTTTCCGTGTTTTCGATTTTCTTTTATTTATCGTTATTTTGTTTGGACCCAATTGTTATTTCGTTATTTCGTTTTATCACGATTTTGTGTCGGGTTTTATATTACTTTTGTTTTGTCCTTCGTGACAAAAACGTTTAGTTACCTAAGTGCCTAGTAAATATAAATATTCTCGTAGATTAGTATGGGTGACTTAAGCCTTCGTCTATACGATAAAAATTAACGTTAAAAAAATATTACAAAGTTAGTCCTCTAACTAAATTTATTACAAAGTTAGTCCTTTAACGGGAACTAACGCAATCTGTTACAAAATCAGTCCTTTAACGGAGACTTAACTGATTGGTCTGACCAGCAGCGGACTGCGCCGCAGTCCACACTGACTGCGACGTAGTAAGCTGCCAGACAGACTAAATCACATCAGCTTTTTCACCTTTTTCTTGGAACTTCCACACACCCATACTTTAACCTCTGGATTTTAGTGTGGAAACCCTCCCAAAACTGGATATTAGATCCATTATTGAAACCATAAACACCTTTACCACTTTATCGATCAAGTTTTGTGACAACCGTCAAAATTCCTGGTACTTGTTCAGTCGCTATCGGTTCAAATCATTAGTCACTCGTTTATCGTATTCGCCTTGTTCTAGTTCGTAACTGTTGAGTCTGTACTCTGTCGGAATTAATGTCGGAATATCTTCCGGAATCAATTTTATAAGTCCTAATACCAAGAAAACACATATTGAACTTTCCTAAGTTCATAATTAATGATAATTAAGAACTTTCAATTAACGAAAAGGTCCAACGAAGCAATAACGTAAAAACGAAGAATCTGAAAATACTGAAAAATGGCCCGGTGCGCCGCACCCCTTGGTGTGGTGCGCAGCACCTCCCAGCAGATTTCGAAATATTTTCAAGTTTGGTCCTTGCCTCGTTTTTACACATTTTTAAACCAATCAAACTCGATTGGCAGACCATAATTACTGGTTTTAACCAGTAACACTGCCCTATACTACCATTTTCCTTTTATTCATTTTTGTTAAATCATTTTACCAAAACCAAAAACACACACTTACACCTATTTCATTTTCTCTCATCTCTCTCTCTCTAAAACTCCATTGAAAACCAGAAAGTCCAGCCAACTAATCAGTCTAAAAACACATAAATCACCCACACAAATCGTTCCTTTCATCAAGAGAAGCAAGAGGGTGTCGTTTTTATCAAAAAGGACCACCGTTGTAAAGATTTTTGAAGCTCAAATCCGACCAAAAACATCATCCACTCGATTTCCTTCGGTAGATTACTTCCCTTTTACTGTTTTTACATAAATAATCGATTGCATGTAAGATCTAACGGTTAAAAATGTATTTTTATGCAAATCTTTGACTTTTTATGGTCAAAAACGTTTTAATCGAAATACACTTTAAATCCACGAATCTGTGAACAAAAGCTCTTTAGAAACTGTTAAAATGATGTTTTAAAGGATATTTACTAATTGCATGTTAGATCTAAACAATAAAAACGAGTTTTTATAAAGATTTTTACCACTTTCTCTACAAAAACGATTTTTACCTAAACGATACTTAGATCTATGTTTTTGTGGATAAAAGTTGTTTAGAAACCATAATAATGATGTTTTATAAGTTACCCACCGGTTGCATGTTGAAATCCTTGTATCACAAAACGTTTTTAGCAGGAAAAACGCCAAACGGGAAAGCAACAGCAGCTAGGTGCGCCGCACCTAGGCTCAGGTGCGCAGCACCGAGCTGCTGTTCTTCCGAAAAATCGTCTTTTGGTCCGTTTTAAATGGGTACACACATCCTGGACTTTTACAAATATTATTATAAGACTGAGATGAGCAAAACTAATAATAATAATGACTTGTATTGGACTTTTTGGATTTATTTGACTTGTGGTGAAGTTATTTTGTGTATATGTATGTTTTGTGAGCGGAAATGATTGTAGGTTTTGGACATGAAATTTGGGCGCGGAAGCGCTGCCCAAATTTCGTTAGAAAACCTAAATCATTTCAGTAACCAAAACATGTGTATCATAATAATAACTTTGACTTTGAACTTTCAAACTAAAAATAAACGTTAACCGCTTCGGACCAATTTTTGAGACAATTTGACTTCAACACACAATCATAAACAAAAGTTACCTAATCTTATATAAAGGACCAAATAAGACATTAACTTTTGAACAATCTTGGTATTCCTAGGCACTCCGTGATTCCCGACTCCATTCTCCGATCGATTCCGAGTTCATTCTCTTCGCAAACCGTGAGTTACACCCCTCCTTACTTTTACATTTTAAGTACTCTTTTTGGGGGAAACATGAGATCAAAATTGTTTTGTTTCTGAACTATGGCATTATGTGAAATCGCTTATCAACTATTTTTGACTTTTGGTACTTATCGGACTAATTTGACTTTTGGACTTATAAAACTATTTTGACTCTCGAACTATTCAAACTATTGTGAAATTAAAACTATTTCAACCAACTTTGACTTTTGAATATTAAACTTTGACTTTTATACTTTTGAAACCATTTGATCGACTCACTATTTTTGGAAACCTTTTCGATTCTCTCGAACTACCCTTCTATTTATGGAAACTTTTGAACTAAATAAACTGCTCTGGAACTCTCTTTTGTATGAACTGTTTGAACTAATATGCGTAAACAACATCAACTGTTCGGATTGGCTTACCTTAGACTCCCTAGGTTTGCCTTTTTGGATACTTGAATAGACATTGATAGCTTAGTTGTATTTAAGTACTAAACCCGAAGTGAGAATATAACGCCGTAAGTGCAACAAAAGATTTTACAAATTGGATCGACTCAAGTCCCACGATTTTTCTCTGACTACTATACACACTATTAGCGTAAGCCGTTAGCATATATTATGGGTATCGATACTTAGGAGAGGTCACTCCTTGCCAATGGGTAGCGACCAAGGTACATATTGCTACGTCCTCGCGGACTCTGACTGTAGACTCGATTAGTGGGCAGTTCTTGACTAGAATCGGATTAGTGTGTAGCCTAAATCTTACGTATATTAAGCTTAGCGGTTGGTACAACTTGAGGATCATAGGTCTATATTACGCATTTACTTACCTCCTGTCTTGCACATGTGGATTAATCCACCGCTGAGGTAATGACCACGACCCCGTTCTCTCGCTACACTATTTGACTTTGTGTCTAACTTAAACTTATTTCGGTCAACTTGAACCAACTTTTAATACTTACTTAAATTTATTCTAAAGTACTTGAAATTGTCTTGAAATTGGGTCATTCTTGAATTTTAAGCACTTAAATTTAATTAAGTTACTCTCGAATTTTAAGTATCTGATCTTATCTTGAAATTCTTTGACTCTGAACACTTTAATTGAACTTTTTCTCCAAATCATAAACTGTAACTCACTCACTACGTTTTCGTAGTTGACACTTTATCTCATGTTTCAGGAATTAAGCGTAAGTTATGAAGTGCATTGCTCGGGCGGGTCAAGTTCATTGTGTGAAGTGTACTTGGGAAGAAGACCTTATTTTGGGAATTTTATTTAAAACACTTTGATTATGTACTGTGGTTTTACATTGAACTTGGTTGTATCTTTGACTTGTACTCTTTTTAATTTAAATCTTAATGACTCGAACCGTTATTTTTAGTGTAACCCGTGAAATGATTCTTTGCTCTTCACATTCCGTGTTTCCGCTTTAGCGGGGTGTGACAGACTTGGTATCAGAGCACGGGTTATAGTGAAAACGGTTTTAAAATCTTTTCAAAAAGTTTGCGAAACCAAAACTATAACCAAGGCTTTTCAGAAAACGTCATTTTCGGGTTCAAACTTTAGTATGTTATTTTTCACAATTGCATAATTAACTTTTTCAACTATGCGTGACTTGATCAACCACCCGTAGTTCAAAATGAATTATGCAAGAACGGAAAATGAAAGGCTATCGTTAAACGGTTTTTGAGTCCATAAATTCCCGGTCTTGTCAATTCCCGATACTCACATGATTGACCCGTGCATGCATTTTACTTACGTTTTTCCTATTCTTAGTTTCCCCGTACTTATATAACTCTCTGTTCGCAGATACGCCATGTCTCAGTCCTCGAACTCTCGATCTCAGACTCGATCACTTTCTCGAGCCGCCTCCCCCTCTTACGAACCTTCCGAGGGCCACACCGCATCCGAGAGTCAGCGTCACCAGACGACTGACCCAACGGAAGACACCTCCCAGACCATCAGCAGCAGCCACGGGTCCAGCCCAAGGTCGGTACTCCCACCTCCTAGACTGGTGCCCGCTGCCGTACCACAGCCCCGAGGACCAAGTGCTGGAGCACCTATGCATCCACAGTCGGGCCCATTCCGACCCGCGCCTCCCCAGTCTTTCTTGGACCCCTACGATCCCGCTTTTCGCACTCCGATATCGGAGCGTTACGCATGGGATCGTCAGTTCATTGAGGAAAGACGGCGTGCGCAGGAGTCCGGACCCTCCCGACCCATGATGCCACCTACTCACCAGCCTCTTCCCCCGGACGCCTTCCTCAACTTACACCGCCAAGTTCGTGGACTTGCCGAGGAAGCCCAGGAGCAGGGCCTTCTTTTATTTGAAGTCTCCGATGCTGCAAATGAACTAGCACAGCAGTCCCGGCGGATCATACTAACGGCTCAGGCCACCGCCCGGACCGTCCAGTGCCTCGTCAGAGCTTGCACAGTTATGGGAGCACTTGTCGTAGCACTCGCCGCCATGATGTTCTTGGAAGAACGTTATTAGGCATACTTTCCTTTTTATTGTACTGTACCGGCTTAGTCGTAATTTTCCCATTGTACACGACTTAAGCCACTACTTGTTATTCCTCTATGTATTGCACTTGTACGTTTCTCTCAGTGAATTTGTCATGTGTACCGAAACTCCTTGTTATTAATGAAAATTCTATCTTTTATCATTTGATTTATCGTGTCTTGTGAACTTTGTACTTGTTGTGAACACTATGGATCTATCCTAAGTAATAATCTTGCGTGAACTACCTGATCATTCGTGTTAATCTCCTGCTATGACTATCTATGATCACGTGAATCGTAATTCTTATCATATCTCATCCGCGTGTTCTAAACCCAACCTGAATTCTTTCTGTTGCAGAATCATGGCACCCCCGCACTTGAGCGCTAGTGACCTCGCTGAACAAATCATCGCCCAGATGAACGCAGCAATACCTGACTTGATTGCCCAGGTGATCGCCGGAGTGAGCGCCGGGATCTTCAGAGGCGATAACCCCGACACCTTTTGCTCGGAGATCAATCATGACAACAACCTCCCTTCTACTCCAGCCCCCGTCACTCGAAGGAAGAGTGAGAAGCGCAGGGCTAGCCACCAGCCCATAAGGGGCGACCTCAACAAGAAGCCCGCCATCAGACGCCGAGAGTATGCTGGACCACACCCTAAGTGCGAAAAGTGCTACCGACATCACGTTGGGGACTGCCCGGCATGCTACTCGTGCAATAAAATCGGACACCTCTTCCGACAGTGTCGTGAACATGCTACTAAGCGGAACGAGGACGAGAATCTTGGAACTAACCCTTTACCTCCCTCCCCTGCTCTCTTCCAACGAAGGGAGAACAAGAGAAGGAAACTCCACCACCAAATATCACGGACTAGTATCACCCCGGAGTACCCCGCCATACCTCGAGCCCACACCGGACCGCACACCCGATGCAGCAGATGCCCCTTCCACCATGTTCGGAAGTGCCCGGTGTGCAAACTTTGTAACACAGTGGGACACTACCCCTGGTGCTGTCCAGAAAACGCTAACAGAAGGCTGCTATGTCTCGAATGTGGGAGCAACCAGCACTTTCGTGAGGATTGTCTCCTAGAGCATACCACAGAGACCCTCAGTGCTCTCGCAATCACAACCGAGGAAGCCTCTCAGAGCCTCAAAGCAACCACTGGTACGTTCCCTGTCAAAAGACCCTTTTCCTTCCGCACTATTTGATTCAAGAACTGAAGAAAACCTTGCCCCCTTAGAGAGTGGACATCTCATCAGTTTAGGACCTCAGGTTCTACGGATAATTCTCCTTTCGATTATGCCAACGATCCATTAGTCGCAACTACGACGCAAATTTAGGATCCCCAGAACACCGCCTGCCTACAATTCTTCCACCAACCCAGCTCTTACCGAACCATCAATCCCTGGCGCCCCTCGTCGGATAAACCAATCACCGCACTATTGAGTCAAGATCGTTCGTTCCGATCAACCCACTAGCATTCCGTGAAGAACCACGATGCACCCTCCGCTCGCGACATCCAGAGTAAGCCTAAGGAAAGCCGAATCCAAGACACCTCTGTAGTCAAGGATCATCCAAAGTTCCTGAGAAATCGCTCGGACTACCGCCGAGAGCGACGAGCGGAAATTCCAAATAAACCTTGTTCCTTGCACGGCACCAATAGCCAAGGCCCCCTACCAACTAGCATCATCTGAGATGCTAAGGCAGCCAAAGCTGCCGTAGGAACTTCCCAACCCTATCCCTATCACCCAAATTCGACCCGGAAAGCCCTTCCCCCGTTAGTACGCCTAAACAGCACATCGCCGGTATTCATGGACTTAATGAACACGGTGTGTAGGCCGTACATGGTTAAATGATAACCTCACTCCTCGCCAACACTCACACCTACTCAATGAAGATTCCGTGAGTAGCCCGAGCTCACCCTAGGACCCTTCCAAGGTCAGGAGCCGTACGCCTATTCCCCTAAGTTCGAACGCTGACCCTGAGCAGACCTCTTCCCGACTCTATAGTCAACCTTGAAGAAACTCAGACCCAGGCCAAACGCAACTTGTGGCGCCAAGCCCTAACATGAGTTCTGAAATCCGAAGGTATTCGTGAACCCCTTCCCGTCAACGGCCTTCGAATTGTTATTCCGTTTACCCGGGATCCGACTTGCTGTAACCGGAATCCCCAAGAATATCAACCAGGCCGGACACTGTACAAGGACACTACCCAGTATCCCGCCGAATGCCTCATATACCTCGAGATCGCGGCAGGACACCGAAACTCACCCCTCTATTAGTTAATCTACGTTCCCCTCCCTTTGAAGTACCTCCTGAGAATCGCCAGAAACTCGACTATACCTCATTACCCCTCACAATTCGCCTGTCTCTAATCGGGTACACTTGCGCCACGGACCCCGTGCCAGCACGAAGTGTGAACCCATCAGTCTATACCTTGACGCAAGTGTCAAACACCGCTCTATCGGCTAGAAGCTGACGGTTGACGACTTGCAAGGTCCCACGTCTACCTCTACTCGCGAAGGACCGGAAACGTTCCCGTACTCGACCAAGGAGCCGCGCGACCATCTGGAAGTAAAACCTCAATTCCTTGGATGACAATGGGGCATCCCTTATGATACCGCCACGGAAGGAGGACAGTTCGCTTCTGTGAACGCGGCAAACTAAGCCGAGGTACACCGGTTTAACCTAAGCCTCGAGATATACCGATCCGACCTCTCGCCGTTATAATTTTCTCAACCATCTCCTAACTTTTCTACGCGCTTTCTCCTTCCATTCCTAAAGTATACGTCAGATAAGATCTTCGCCATCTCCCTCTAGTCCAGATCAAAACTGCTGCTACACCACGTTCCTTGCTAAAACACTCAGATTGTTGACTTCTAGGACAAGTAGCATTGATCGAACCTCGTACCCATCTCTGAGCTCAGTGGAACCTCCGACGTAGTCCCACTATCGCGTGAAGGCGCATGGACCAAAACTCGTCAGGAAAGTCCACCATAATCCGACGGCATTCTTCTCCATGGGACGAACTAAATTTCGGGACGAAATTTCTTTCAACCCGGGGAGAATGTGACAACCGTCAAAATTCCTGGTACTTGTTCAGTCGCTATCGGTTCAAATCATTAGTCACTCGTTTATCGTATTCGCCTTGTTCTAGTTCGTAACTGTTGAGTCTGTACTCTGTCGGAATTAATGTCGGAATATCTTCCGGAATCAATTTTATAAGTCCTAATACCAAGAAAACACATATTGAACTTTCCTAAGTTCATAATTAATGATAATTAAGAACTTTCAATTAACGAAAAGGTCCAACGAAGCAATAACGTAAAAACGAAGAATCTGAAAATACTGAAAAATGGCCCGGTGCGCCGCACCCCTTGGTGTGGTGCGCAGCACCTCCCAGCAGATTTCGAAATATTTTCAAGTTTGGTCCTTGCCTCGTTTTTACACATTTTTAAACCAATCAAACTCGATTGGCAGACCATAATTACTGGTTTTAACCAGTAACACTGCCCTATACTACCATTTTCCTTTTATTCATTTTTGTTAAATCATTTTACCAAAACCAAAAACACACACTTACACCTATTTCATTTTCTCTCATCTCTCTCTCTCTAAAACTCCATTGAAAACCAGAAAGTCCAGCCAACTAATCAGTCTAAAAACACATAAATCACCCACACAAATCGTTCCTTTCATCAAGAGAAGCAAGAGGGTGTCGTTTTTATCAAAAAGGACCACCGTTGTAAAGATTTTTGAAGCTCAAATCCGACCAAAAACATCATCCACTCGATTTCCTTCGGTAGATTACTTCCCTTTTACTGTTTTTACATAAATAATCGATTGCATGTAAGATCTAACGGTTAAAAATGTATTTTTATGCAAATCTTTGACTTTTTATGGTCAAAAACGTTTTAATCGAAATACACTTTAAATCCATGAATCTGTGAACAAAAGCTCTTTAGAAACTGTTAAAATGATGTTTTAAAGGATATTTACTAATTGCATGTTAGATCTAAACAATAAAAACGAGTTTTTATAAAGATTTTTACCACTTTCTCTACAAAAACGATTTTTACCTAAACGATACTTAGATCTATGTTTTTGTGGATAAAAGTTGTTTAGAAACCATAATAATGATGTTTTATAAGTTACCCACCGGTTGCATGTTGAAATCCTTGTATCACAAAACGTTTTTAGCAGGAAAAACGCCAAACGGGAAAGCAACAGCAGCTAGGTGCGCCGCACCTAGGCTCAGGTGCGCAGCACCGAGCTGCTGTTCTTCCGAATAATCGTCTTTTGGTCCGTTTTAAATGGGTACACACATTCTGGACTTTTACAAATATTATTATAAGACTGAGATGAGCAAAACTAATAATAATAATGACTTGTATTGGACTTTTTGGATTTATTTGACTTGTGGTGAAGTTATTTTGTGTATATGTATGTTTTGTGAGCGGAAATGATTGTAGGTTTTGGACATGAAATTTGGGCGCGGAAGCGGTGCCCAAATTTCGTTAGAAAACCTAAATCATTTCAGTAACCAAAACATGTGTATCATAATAATAACTTTGACTTTGAACTTTCAAACTAAAAATAAACGTTAACCGCTTCGGACCAATTTTTGAGACAATTTGACTTCAACACACAATCATAAACAAAAGTTACCTAATCTTATATAAAGGACCAAATAAGACATTAACTTTTGAACAATCTTGGTATTCCTAGGCACTCCGTGATTCCCGACTCCATTCTCCGATCGATTCCGAGTTCATTCTCTTCGCAAACCGTGAGTTACACCCCTCCTTACTTTTACATTTTAAGTACTCTTTTTGGGGGAAACATGAGATCAAAATTGTTTTGTTTCTGAACTATGGCATTATGTGAAATCGCTTATCAACTATTTTTGACTTTTGGTACTTATCGGACTAATTTGACTTTTGGACTTATAAAACTATTTTGACTCTCGAACTATTCAAACTATTGTGAAATTAAAACTATTTCAACCAACTTTGACTTTTGAATATTAAACTTTGAATTTTATACTTTTGAAACCATTTGATCGACTCACTATTTTTGGAAACCTTTTCGATTCTCTCGAACTACCCTTCTATTTATGGAAACTTTTGAACTAAATAAACTGCTCTGGAACTCTCTTTTGTATGAACTGTTTGAACTAATATGCGTAAACAACATCAACTGTTCGGATTGGCTTACCTTAGACTCCCTAGGTTTGCCTTTTTGGATACTTGAATAGACATTGATAGCTTAGTTGTATTTAAGTACTAAACCCGAAGTGAGAATATAACGCCGTAAGTGCAACAAAAGATTTTACAAATTGGATCGACTCAAGTCCCACGATTTTTCTCTGACTACTATACACACTATTAGCGTAAGCCGTTAGCATATATTATGGGTATCGATACTTAGGAGAGGTCACTCCTTGCCAATGGGTAGCGACCAAGGTACATATTGCTACGTCCTCGCGGACTCTGACTGTAGACTCGATTAGTGGGCAGTTCTTGACTAGAATCAGATTAGTGTGTAGCCTAAATCTTACGTATATTAAGATTAGCGGTTGGTACAACTTGAGGATCATAGGTCTATATTACGCATTTACTTACCTCCTGTCTTGCACATGTGGATTAATCCACCGCTGAGGTAATGACCACGACCCCGTTCTCTCGCTACACTATTTGACTTTGTGTCTAACTTAAACTTATTTCGGTCAACTTGAACCAACTTTTAATACTTACTTAAATTTATTCTAAAGTACTTGAAATTGTCTTGAAATTGGGTCATTCTTGAATTTTAAGCACTTAAATTTAATTAAGTTACTCTCGAATTTTAAGTATCTGATCTTATCTTGAAATTCTTTGACTCTGAACTCTTTAATTGAACTTTTTCTCCAAATCATAAACTGTAACTCACTCACTACGTTTTCGTAGTTGACACTTTATCTCATGTTTCAGGAATTAAGCGTAAGTTATGAAGTGCATTGCTCGGGCGGGTCAAGTTCATTGTGTGAAGTGTACTTGGGAAGAAGACCTTATTTTGGGAATTTTATTTAAAACACTTTGATTATGTACTGTGGTTTTACATTGAACTTGGTTGTATCTTTGACTTGTACTCTTTTTAATTTAAATCTTAATGACTCGAACCGTTATTTTTAGTGTAACCCGTGAAATGATTCTTTGCTCTTCACATTCCGTGTTTCCGCTTTAGCGGGGTGTGACAGACTTGGTATCAGAGCACGGGTTATAGTGAAAACGGTTTTAAAATCTTTTCAAAAAGTTTGCGAAACCAAAACTATAACCAAGGCTTTTCAGAAAACGTCATTTTCGGGTTCAAACTTTAGTATGTTATTTTTCACAATTGCATAATTAACTTTTTCAACTATGCGTGACTTGATCAACCACCCGTAGTTCAAAATGAATTATGCAAGAACGGAAAATGAAAGGCTATCGTTAAACTGACCACGGTGCGCCGCAGTAACCACGTAGTGCGCCGCATCTATGAGCAAAACTGACCACGGTGCGCCGCAGTCCACACTGACTGCGCCGCATCGTGACCTCAGTGAGCTTCTAGCTGTTGGCAATACATGGACTGCGACGCAGTAGCTTGTTGGTGCGCCACATTGAGCTCAGTGCATGAAAATTTACATTTTTAACGACTTAAACGTTTAGCAAATAAACGTCTTTGGACTCAAATGACGTAATCGCAATCGTAAACTTAATACTTACTATTATAACGTTTATTAAACTTATATTTTGAATAAAATAGACTTTTTCTTTAAAAATGCAATCATAATCTAAAACAATAATAAAATAACGTATTTTTGACAAACTCATTTAAAATCATTTTTTAAACTATTTTTCTAAACTATTATGTTTTAAAACTCTTAAAATGTCAAAGTTTGACTTTTATGTTGACTTTGACTTTCCTTTGAAATCGTTGACTTTGACCAAGTCAACTATCTTTCGATGTTGACTTTGGTTGACTTTGACTAAACTTGATACCAATATTCTTTTCAACCGATATTTCTGTTAGTCATTTTCGGCTCGGAATATCATTCATTTCCAATCGTCTTTATAGACTTAAACAATTGATATGTTCTAGTAGTCATTATTGACTCGAATTATCAAATACCTTTTCTCGTCATGTTGACATAAAATATCGCTATCTTTTATTCGACAACTTTGACTCGATATAATAATCTCTCGATCACTTTTACTTATAATATATAATACAACGTTAATTAAATAAGGCTAAACGCTACTACATTATAGATACTTAGACCTTTTATCTTATGCTAGGGCACTTAGGCGGTGGCGCTTTATTCTCCTGACTTTGACTACCCAATCCATTTACGCTTATTCGTGAGTTATTCGTTGCCCCTTTTACCGCTTTATTATTGGGCATGATTAGCATTACCTTAACTTTGATATATCTTGTTTATCCAAATTAGATTATGATGCCTTAGCTTTAGCGTTACCTTTACTTATATGGCCTTAGTGGTAGTATAAGGCCCCGTATACACCCCTATCAACTCTATTTAAGCCATCGGTTATATATATATATATATATATATATATATATATATATATATATATATATATATATATATATATATATATATATATATATATATGGGTCTAAAAAACCCTCAACTCTTCTATGAGTCGATGTTATTACCGTAGATTATTCGAGAATGACCTTAGTTTAACGCACTAAGGTGAGGGTTGTTGCCTTGTTTGTTAGGTTCAAGTGTATTTACTCTGCTATGGTTTATGCATGATTCTATTTGTTATAAATCAAGATATATACATTTTACTTATGATTTTATAAACATTTTTCCAATTATGGGTCAAAACCTTTTATACTTATGTTTTATTATAAATGCGAATAACCCACCAAGTTTATATTGACGTTGTGTTTTTAACGCTTTTCAGGAGTTTGATGGTTACGTTTGATTATATGCTATGTGACTACTTGGATCATTGCTTGGAACGTGTTTTGTTTATTGTAGTTCCGTTAGGATCCATACTGTCATTTGTATCGTATTTATTTCGGTTTTATGTAAACTCATGTATTTCGAAACTTATATTTATTCGATGTTGCCCTTTTTTATTTATTTTGTTGTAACCTAGAACTCTAATATTACTGATACTGCCACACCTCGGGTTTCCGCCTGAGCGGGGTGTGACATAACATGTAAAGTTACATATTTTGGTAATTACACAAACTTATATATGTATATTTATGAAGTATAACTCTCTGGACATATTATATACTATCACTAATTATAAGATTTACGATATTTAAAACACTTAAAAGAAAAAGTCAAAAACTGGATTTTTGCTCCAGCGCCGCAGTAGCGGGTTGTGGAACAGTCAAGCTTCAGTACGTTTTCCCAACTTCTGCAATAACTAAATTGCGCCGCAGTTAGTGAATGTTGCGCCACAGTGAGCACCAAAACCTAATTTTAAACATTTCGAATACATATAAGTATATTACTATACATAAAAATAGTAACTATTGACAAATAGATGTCTTTGGACTCAAAAGACGTAATCACAATAATAAACATAATATTTATTATTATAATATTCATTAAACGTATATATTTTTGATAAATAAACTTTTCCTAAAAATGCCATCGTAATCTCAAATGATAATAAATATTGTATTTCTTTCGTTAAACTCTTTTAAAATCGTTTTCAAACTATTTTCACTCAAAACATTTAAACTTTTCAATGTCGAATGTTGACTTTACTTTGACTCCCTTTTCGTAATTGTTGACTTTGAACAAGTCAACTATCATTTGACGTTGATCTTGGTTGACTTCGACTAAACTTTGGTATCGTTCTTCAATCTTCAATCGATATTTCTGGTAGTCATTATCGGCTCGAAATATCATTCCATTCTATGGACATTATTGACTCAAAATTATCGATATCTTCTAGTAATCATTATTGACTCGAGATGTCATTATTTTTTACTTGTCACTTTCGACTCGAAATATTATCCGTTGGAACACTTTTAATATATTATATAATAAAACGTTAATTTATGAAGGCTAAACCGTACTAGACTTATAGAGATACTTAGACTTTTGTTATGTCGTATTTCTAGGGCACTTAGGCGTTGGAGAGATCTCTCCGTTTTGTCATCCCGACACTGCTATTGCTTGACTTGTGAGTTATTCGAGCCCAATTTTTACTACTTATCTTTGGGCTGGAAAGCGTTATTTGAAAATTGTCATAATTTAAATCTTGTTTTACCTAGTGGATCAGATTTGTCTTAGATTATATGATCATTAGGCCCTGTTAGGCCCCCCCTGTTATACCTGTTAACTCTTTGAGCCACGGTTGTATATATATATATACACTCATAGGGACATCCTATCGAGTAATGAGGGTTCGGTCAAACCCAGATATATATATATATATATATATATATATATATATATATATATATATATATATATATATATATATATAGAGGTTGGTTCTTGTAAAACAAACTTTAAGGTAAAATAAGTAAAAAAAAATTAAAAAATAATTTATAACGTTAGATATTTTGGATTATCGTTCATTTTAACCATATATCAAACTTTAAAAAACGAAGTTTTGTGGTACATCAAAAAATGGGTAGTTTTATCGTTGTGCATCAAATTTGAATATTTACTGCACAAAAACAATGAATTTGATGCACAGCCTCTAAACGACATATATTTTGATGCATATCAAAACTTGCTTTTTTAAAGTTTGTTATAATTGAATAAATAAACATATTTCAAAATTACACATATTATAAATTATTTTTTCATATTTTTTTACTTAATTTACTTTAAATATTGGTTTATAAGAACCTCCTCCTATATATATATATATATATATATATATATATATATATATATATATATATATATATATATATATATATATATATCTGGGTTTGACCGAACCCTCATTACTCGGTAGGATGTCCCTATGAGTGGATGTTATGGCCGTTTCTGATTATTTGTTGCCTTTGGTTGATCGCCTTAGGATTGGAGTTATTTATTATGGTTAGGATCAGGTGTATGCTTATCTAGGCAATATACGTCGCACTAGTGACGTAAAAAAAGATACCTTTGGAACTTATTATTATTATTTTTGTCATCTTATTACTGGGTCAAACTTCACTTTCAAACTTAAATGCGAATAATTCACCAACATGTTGTTGATGTCGTTTTAACGCTTTTTTAGGAGTTTGAGGTTGCACTTTTAGTGATGGCATGCTTGTGTGGCTTTTGTGGACTATATGGATCTTTTATCTGTTTTTGTGGAACTATTACAATTTGATTAGTTCCTAGGAGATCCATGTTTTGTTATTGGATTCGGATTTGTATCGTGATACACTTTTGTAGTATGCCAATCATTGTAAACCTTGATTTATATTTATGATTATGATGTTGTTTTGTTATTGTAAATGTTGTAACCTCGACTCCTGATACCATTAAACTGTACACCTCGTGTTTCCACTTTGAGCGGGGTGTGACAGAAATTAGTATAAGAGCCAATGGTTATAGCGAACTAGGTGGCTTACTAAGTGAATCACCTAGACTATGACCGTAGGGTTTTAAACGATTTCTATGATTTACTATGTGTGCACTATTTTCCTTACTTATTTTATTTTTGCTTTTGGCCTGATTTTGTGTTGCACACTCTTACATATTACGTTTTACGTTTTTAGACGATGCCGCCTAAGAAGTCCACTACGACGAGGAAGTCGACGAGAAGAGGCCGTCCTAGTGCGAGAGCTAGCGGTGCGAGTCCGAGTACGACTCCCGACTTTGGACAGCTATTCACCGAGCATATGGTCGCGACGATGCCTGATATCGTAGCACAGATCAGAGATAGTATTCTACAGAGCATCGGAGGGACTACCCCTCATGGAGGGGCGGATACCGGTACTAGATCCTGTGGTTCTGGACACGGTGGTCCCGAGGCTGTTGTTGCCGGATCGGGTGGTGGTCCCAAGGTTGTCGGCGACGGATCCGGTGGTTCTGGACACGGTGGTCCTGAGGTTGTTGGTACCAGATCTGGTGGTCCCGAAATTGTGGTTTACTGATGTTGGTGGTATGGGTTATGGCAGAGTCGATGGTACTGCGAGACACACTATTGTTCTTGACAATGTTCCCGATAGAGTGTTGGGTACTGAATATTATGGATGAAGCTATGAAATATTAAAAGTGTGTGTTCATGATTTGAATGTTTAAGTCGGGTGAACTAAGTTCATCACCCGACTTAAACATGAAAAGTCAGTTAGTGAAGAATTCAACTCGGGTGAACATGTTACTTCACCAGAGCTAACTGAAGTTCATCGGAGTTAAATTTAAACTGAATATTAAGTAAGTCAACACAAGTCAACATTGAAGATTATAACTCTGATGATGAAGACTCTACTTTCGAGTTAAAGTGAATAGCTTCAGGGTTAAACTTAAGATGAAGACGTAGTTGTTTTAGTGTAATTTGTATGTTATGATATCTATAAATAGTGTGATTAGTGAGTGTAGTCAGTTGTCTTTTGACCCGGACTCATTATGAGTACCGTCGAGCTTAAACAGATTGTAACGACTTTTTCCGCCAAATCATACTATGAATAATATCTAAAAATTTAGCTTTCGATTTATCAAATCTTCAGTTTCAATTACTTTTTTTGATTAAGTCAGATCATGAGGTTCCGCATCATGATCTGATCATACAGTTCACTGGTTTAGAGCTTTAGGATCCTTTTTAGTCTTGTCAGAGAGGATGTTCGCTCAAGACGTTCATGGGTTGTAATCCCCCAGAGTTTCGTGGCACCGAGGGTGCGATTAGTACTCTCCAGTGGATGGAGAATATTGAGTCTATTTTCGAGGTCATTGAATGCGCCGATGAGGACCGAGTTAGATTTTCCACCTTTATGTTACACGGCACTACGTTGACTTCCTGGAACTCCGTGGTTAGTATTCGGGGTCGTGCTGAGGTTAGCTTCATGATATGGGAGCATTTACGAGTTTTGATGACTAGAGAGTATGTTCCCAAGTCGGAGATTTTAGATACTCGACCAGGAGCTATGGGTTTGACCATGCAGGGTTCGGATATTCAGGGATATACTACTCATTTCTATGCGTTGTCTCAGTTGGCTCCTCACTTGGTTCGTCCAGAGCTTAAGCGGATTGGCCGCTATATCCATGGGCTACCTCAGCAGATCCATAGCGATGTTATCTCTTCTAGGCCGAGTACCTTCAAGAGTGTTGTCGAGATTGCGACCATGTTGACTCATAACATGGTTTGAGATGGTATTTTGCCGCAGGTAGAGGTTAGGCGGAGTTCTGGTGGGAAGCGGAGTGGTGGTTTCTGATATAGCGACTCTAGGAAAAAGAGTCGTAGACATAATACACCCTAGTTGGTTCAGTCTGATGTTGTAGTGGTTCCGGGTGCTCAGGGGAAGCATCCGAGGTGCGAGAAGTGTGGTAATTATCATGCTCGAGAGCTTTCATGTTGGTTTTGTGGTCGGTACAAGAAGTTAGGGCACACGGAGAGGTTTTGTAAGATTCCGAGGGGTAATTGTTAAGAGTGTGGTTCTTCGGATCATCTCAGGGAAAAGTGTCCCAAGTTGACTTCATCTGGTTCTGGCACTGCATCAGGTTCGGGTTCTCGTTGTAGAGCGTTTGTGATTGGAGCTCAGGAAGCTCAGCAGGATCCTCGTGTTGTTAATGGTACATTTCTTATTAATGACCATCCTGCTTTTATTTTATTTGATTCTGGTGCGGATAGGAGTTTTATATCAGATGAGTTTAGGACCTTGATTCCCTGTGCCTCTAGACCTTTACTGCCTGCTTTTGAGATAGAGTTAGCTGATGGTGAGTTTTTGCATGCCTCTAGGATTCTTCATGATTGTAGTATTTGTTTTGGTGATCATACTTTTCCTATCGACTTGATTCCGGTGACTTTGGGTAGTTTCGACTTTATCATTGGGATGGATTGGTTTTCAGCTCATCATGTGGAGATCGTATGCTTCGAGAATATCATTCGTATTCCTTTACCGCATGGAGGTCCGTTTTTAGTTCAGGGTAATAAGGCGGGGAAACGCCTTAAGATCGTCTCTTGCTTGAAGGTTCGGGAGTACATCAGGAGGGATTCTTTACTCTTTCTTTAACATCTTGTGAAGAAAGATTCGGCAGCGAAGATCGAGGAGAAGCCGGTGGTTTGTGATTATGCCGATGTTTTTCCGGAGGAATTACATGGTCTACCTCCTGGTAGGCAGGTCTAGTTTCGCATTAATTTGGTTCCGGGAACAGCGCCTGTGGCAAAAGCTCCTTATCGTTTGGCACCTTCGGAGATGGTTGAGTTGTCGAGGCAGATCTAGGAGTTGGTAGATAAAGGTTTCATTAGACCTTGTTTCTCTCCTTGGGGCGCACCTATACTCTTCGTGAAGAAGAAAGACGGTTCCATGAGATTGTGCATTGACTACAGAGAGTTGAATAAGCTAACGGTGAAGAATCGTTATCCTTTGTCGCGTATTCATGATTTGTTCGATCAATTTCAGGGTTCTTGCTTCTTTTCGAAGATTGATTTACGATCCGGTTATCACCAGTTGAGAGTTCAGGAGGATGATATTCCGAAGACAACTTTCACGACGCGATACGGTTATTTTGAGTTCCTGGTTATGACATTTGGTCTTACGAATGCGCCTGCAACTTTTATGGACTTGATGAACCGTATATCTCGTTCTTACCTTGATAGATTCGTGATTGTGTTCATTGAAGACATTCTGATCTATTCTCGTAGCCGTGAGGAGCACAAGGAGCACTTACGATTGGTGTTAAAGTTGCTCAGGAAGGAGCAGCTTTACGCGAAATTTTCTAAGTGCGAGTTCTGGTTGACTGAGGTTCAGTTTCTTTGGCCACGTTGTTAGCGGGAAGGGTATTCACCTTGATCCTTCCAAGATTGAGGCCGTTAGAGATTGGGTTGCTCCGAAGACACCTACAGAGATCCGTTCATTCTTGGGTTTGGTAGGCTACTATCTTCTTTTTACCGAGAGTTTCTCGAAGATAGCCTCGTCGATGACAAGATTTTCCCAGAAGAGAGAGGAGTTTATTTTGGGTCCTGACGAGGAGGAGGCTTTTCGGTTGCTGAAGCAACGTTTGTGTGATGCTCCTATATTGAGTCTTCCCGAGGGTAACGAGAATTTAGTTGTTTATTGCGATGCGTCGCATAAGGGACTCGGGTGTGTGTTGATGCAAAATGGGAAGGTAATTGCTTATGCTTCTCGTCAGTTGAAGATTCATGAGCAGAATTATATGACACAGGATTTGGAGTTGGGTGTTGTGGTATTTGCTTTAAAGATTTGGCGTCATTATCTTTACGGTACAAAATGTACTATGTTTACTGATCATAAGTCCTTGCAGCATATCTTTGATCAAAAGATGCTGAATATGAGGTAACGCCGATGGGTTGAGTTGCTTAATGACTATGATTGTGAGATTCGTTACCATCCGGGTAAAGCGAATGATGTTGCTGATGCGTGAGTCGCAAGGAGACAGTTAAGCCGGTGAGAGTTCACGCAATGGTTATTTCTATTCAGTCGAGCTTGAAGGCTTAGATTATTCAATCTCAGCAGGAGGCTCTTACCGAGGATCGTCTTAAGAACGAGGGATTATTCGGTTTAGCATGGTAGTTAGAGCCGAAGAGTGACATGGTTTTGTATTTCTTGGATCGTATTTGGGTTCCCGTTGGTCTTAGGCAGTTGATTTTGGATGACGGTCATTAATCCAATTATTCCGTTCATCCCGGAGCGGATTAGATGTATCATGACCTGAAGGATTTTTATTAGTGGCGTGACATTAAGCGGGATATTTTCGAGTATGTTGGCAAGTGTTTGACTTGTTCCAAAGTTAAGGCTCAGAATCAGAAGCCTTCTAGACTTCTTCAGCAGCCTGAGATCCCACGGTGGAAGTGGGAAAGGATCACGATGTATTTCGTAACGAAAAATTCCTAGATCTTCAGGAGGTTATGACACCATTTGGGTTATTGTAACTCGGCTGACGAAATCAGCACATTTTCTTCCGATCAGAGAGGATTACCGGGTGGAGAAGTTGGCTAGATTGTATATTGATGAGATTGTGGCTAGGCATGGTATTCCAGTGTCTGTTATTTCTGATCGCGATACGCGTTTTACTTCGAGGTTTTGGCAGTCCTTGCAGCGGGCTTTGGGGACTGGTTGGATATGAGTACAACTTATCACCCTCAGACCGATGGTCAGAGCGAGCGCACTACTCAAACGTTGGAGGATATGTTGCGTGCTTGTGCATTAGATTTTGGTGGGAGTTGGGATCGACATTTGCCTTTAGTCGAGTTTTCGTACATCAACAATTACCACTCCAGTATTAGTTGCGCGCCGTTTGAGGCTCTTTACGGTTGTAAGTGAGGTCTCCTCTTTGTTGGGCTGAGATTTGTGATAGTCATATTACGGGTCCAGAGTTGATTCAGGAGACTACCGATAAGATCCATAGGATCAAGGATCGTTTACTAGCTGCTAGAGACCGACAGAAGAAGTATGCGGATTACGTCGGAGACCTCTTGAGTTCGAGGTCGGTGATATGGTTTTGCTGAAGGTTTCTCCTTAGAAGGGTGTGCTCCGTTTTGAGAAGCGCAACAAGTTTAGTCCACGGTTTACGGGTCCTTTTAGAGTGTTGGCTCGTGTTAGCCCTGTAGCGTATCGTCTTGAGTTACTACCTGAGTTGAGCAGTGGGCACAAAGTCTTTCATGTATCACATCTCAAGAAGTGTCTTGCTGACGAGTCTCTGGTTATTCCCTTGGAGAGATTGTGCTTGGATAATCAGCTTCATGTTGTTCAGGAGCCGGTTGAGATTTTTAACCGCGAGGTCAAGCGTTTACAGCGGAGTCGGTTTCCTATTCTGAAGGTTCGTTGGAATTCGTGGATTGGAGCTGAGTTCACTTGGGAGCATGAGGACGATATGCAGCGGAAGTATCCCTATTTCTTTTCCAGCAGCGGTACTCAGTAGTACTTTCGAGGATGAAATTCTTTTTACTAGGGGAGGCTGTGACATCCCGTATTTTCGAGATACTAATCGTTACCTTTTATCTTTATTTTTATTCGCTTTGGTTTTGACCCATTGATTTTACTTGTGATTATTCACGTTTTATGCGATTTGTCGGGTTTTATTTTATTTTTTTGCGATTTTGGTAAGAAATCCTCCACTAATTCTCTATTTTTCCTTCTTTTTCTTCAAACTCTAATCAAATGGTGGTTTGTTATGTGTTGGAGTCGGTTTTCTCACCACAACCACCACCATAGGAGCTCACTTTCCGAATCCATTCTCGTGATTTTCGTCTCGGTGTTTGAAGATTTTTTGCGGAATTCTTCGGTACTTCCTAATTTCCTCTTTACTTTTCTTAAGTAGCCTTAAAATTTGTTAATTAATATGTAAATGGTTAATATGGAAGAAAACCTAATTATTTAACATAATATACCTAATAACTTCATACTATAAAATTATTGGTGAAAATAATAAAAAGTGGTGAAAATATGAGAATATGTTGTAAAACGGTAAACTTTATGTAAAAGAGGTAATAATAGTAAAATTATATCGTTATTGGATAATTTGGACATATTGGATGTAATGGAAAATTTCGGAACATAAATCTATGTATAACCATGTCATTTTGGCACTAAGTAGTAATTTCGACTAATTAACATGTAAAATTACATATTTTGGTAATTACACAAACTTATATATGTATATTTATGAAGTATAACTTTCTGGAAATATTATATATTATCACTAAAACTTATATTATAACATTTACGATACTTAACACACTTATAAGAAAAAGCCAAAAACGGGATTTTTGCTCCTCTGCCGCAGCGGGTTGTGGAACCAGCGGGCTGCGCCGCAGTGGTGACTCACTGCGCCAGCTTCAGTACGTTTTCCCAGCTTCTACACTAACTAAACTGCGCCACAGTTAGTGACTGTTGCGCCATAGTGAGCACCAAAACCTAATTTTAAACATTTCGAATACATATAAATATATTACTATACATAAAAATAGTAACTATTGACAAATAGATGTCTTTGGACTCAAAAGGCATAATCGCAATCATAAACATAATATTTATTATTATGATATTCACTAAACGTATATATTTTTGATAAATATACTTTTCCCAAAAATGCGATCGTAGTATCAAATGATAGTAAATATTGTACTTCTTTCGTTAAAATCTTTTAAAATCGTTTTCAAACTATTTTCACTCAAAATATTTAAACTCTTCAATGTCGAATGTTGACTTTTAGTTGACTTTGACTCCTTATCGTAATCATTGACTTTGACCAAGTCAACTATCCTTTGACGTTGATCTTGGTTGACTTCGACTAAACTTTGGTATCGGTCTTCAATCTTCAATCGATATTATTGGTAGTCATTATCGGCTCGAAATATCATTCCATTCTATGGTCATTATTGACTCAAAATTATCGATATCTTCTTGTAGTCATTATTGACTCGAGATGTCATTATCTTTTACTCGTCACTTTCGACTCGAAAAATTATCCGTTGGAATACTTTCAATATACTATATAATTCAACATAAATTTATAAAGGCTAAACCGTACTAGACTTATAGAGATTCTTAGACTTTTGTTATGTCGTATTTCTAGAGCACTTAGGCGTTGGAGTGATCTCTCCGTTTTGTCGTCCCGACACTGCTATTGCTTGATTTGTAAGTTATTCGAGCCTTTTTTTACTACTTATCTATGGGCTAGTAAAGCGTTATTTGAAAATTGTCATTATTTAAATCTTGTTTTATCTAGTGGATCAGAATTGCCTTAGATTATATGATCATTAGGCCCTGTTAGGCCCCCTTGTTATACCTGTTAACTCTTTGAGCCAAGGTTGCATATATATATATATATATATATATATATATATATATATATATATATATATATATATATATATATATATATATATATATATATATATATATATATATATATATATATATATATATATATATATATATATATGGGTTTGACCGAACCTTCATTACTCGATAGGATGTCCCTATGAGTGGGTGTTATGGTCGTTTGTGATTATTTGTTGCCTTTGGTTGATCGCCTTAGGATTGGGGTTATTTATTGTAGTTAGGATCAGGTGTATGCTTATCTAGGAAATATACGTCGCACTAGTGTTGTAAAACAAGATACCTTTGGAACTTATTATTATTATTGTCATATTTATTTAAACTGGGTCAAACTTCACTTTCAAACTTAAATGCGAATGATTCACCAAAATGTTGATGTCGTTTTAACGCTTTTTCAGGAGTTTGAGATTGCATTTTAGTGATGGCATGCTTGTGTGGCTTTTGTGGACTATATGGATCTTTTATCTGTTTTCGTGGAACTATTACTATTTGATTAGTTCCAAGGAGATCCATGTTTTGTTATTGTATTCGGATTTGTATCGTGATCCACTTTTGTAGTATGTCAATCATTGTAAACCTTGATTTATATTTATGATTATGATGTTTTTTTGTAATCGTAAATGTTGTAACCTTGACTCCTGATACCATTAAACTGTACACCTCGTGTTTCCGGTTTGAGCAGGGTGTGACAATGTTGATCTCTTATTCAACCATTTTACAAAAGATCTTCTGTTCGGTAATCGAAATTTAATTGTTTACATACAATTATATAAAGAACCCTTATTTTGTTGGGTATTGAAAGTTATGGATGAAGCTAAGAAATCTTCAAAGTATGTTTTTGCTCTAAGTTTTAAGTCGGGTGAACAATGTTCATCACCCGAACTAAAATTTAGAAAGTATTTCAGTGAAGACTTTAACTCGGGAGAACAAGTTTACTCACCAGAGTTAAATCAAGTTCACCTGAGTTAATGTTAATTGAAGATTTAACTGATCAAGACAAGTCAACATTGAAGACTTTAACTCGGGTGAACATGTTAGTCTACCCGACTTAACTGAAGTTCACTAGTAAAGCTAAATGAAGACTTAAGTATTTTATTTGTAGAGAGTCTGTATTGAGATGTCTATAAATAGAGGGATATATGTGTTTAGTTAGTTGTCTTTGAACCCGGACTCTCTTGAGTACCGTAGAGCTTAAAGTTTGTAAACGAATATTCCCGTCAAAATCACTTTATCAATGATATTCTCACATTCTGTTTTCATTTATCAAATCCTCAATTCAATTACTGTTAAGATTCAATCATTTCATGAGATTCCGCATCATGAATTGATTAGATAATTCACTGTTAGAGTATTGGATCCTTATTAAATCCTGTAAAGTGGTATTAGAGCCGGAAAAATCATTTGATTAGATTCAATTGATACCAGTTCATCAATTTGACTTGATTCGAGTGAATTTAGTCCAATTATCAGTGTTTTGTTGAATTAAAGAAGTTCAAATTGAAATTGAAGATTGAAGAATTTGGGAAGACTAGTTAGTTTTATGTGGAATTGTTGTTACGATAATTAATTGGAGGTGATCAGAGTAGGAAGCTAATCCATGAGTTATCAATTTATGGAGTTTGAAGGTGTTTTGGTTTTTTATGCAGTGACTTTGAGCATATCAGGGCTGAAATTGAAGAATTGAAGTTCAGATTTGAATTAATTCGGATGATGAAACAGTTCATCCGAACTAAATTGAACTTGTGATTGAAGAAGAGTAGATTGAATCTGATGATCATGAAGCTAAGGATCTACTCAAAAAAAAATTCTGCATGCCAATACAAGCTTAGAATTAGTGATTTTTCAATTCAAGTTGCTTAAGTCAATTAATCTATGAAGAAATTGTAGTTAATTGAAGGTGTGGATGATTGAAACTGTGATTGATGAAAAGGAGGTTGAAAATGATGAACACGAAGCTGAGAATCAATTCATAATTCAAGTCGACATGCTAATTCAAGTTCGGAGTAGTGTTTTGTCTAAGTAAATTCACTTTTAGTCAATTAAGTTTTTAAGTCGGATGATGTAATTCAGATGATCAAAGTGTTCTAATGATGATGAATTAGTGAAGATTACAAGTTCATCGAGTGTTGGAGAACAAAATGTTTTCAAAAACATGTTTCTTCAAAGCCAAATGATCTGGTAATTAGCTTACTTATTCAGATTTATGATGAACTAAAAGTTTAACTCGGATGAAGGTTTGACATGTGAATGATGAGTTTCTTGAGCTGGTATTGCTATTGATGGAGTATTGCTACTGTTAGTGATGATGTTGTTGAGTTTTGTGTTCATAAGTTGAAATTAAGTTTAATTCGGATGATGAATATGGTGGTTATATGAAGTAAATTGGCATTTTCGGGCCCTAAACGATCCCGAAAGGCCAAAAACTGCTCGGGGTCATGGCAAGCAATGAGTTTTGATCGTTGATTCGTTTTTGAGTAACCACGCGAATTTCGGCTCAATCCGACACTGAAGTCAAGTTCGTCAAAATTAAGAGGAGGAATGAATTGTTGACGAAGTTGGATAGAGAGAGATTGTTTGTTTGATTTTGAGATGTTGCAGAAAGTAGAATTTGCTGAGGGGGAGATTGTTGATCTGATAATACTGAAGTGTGTAATGCTAATAATGGAGAATCAGTTGGGGGAGATTGTTGCATTGAAGAATCTGAGTTGTTAGAAACTAACCATGGAGAATCATATATGCCGATTTGAAGATTCATAGCATCATCCAAGGGGGAGATTGTTGGGTATTGAAAGTTATGAATGAAGCTAAGAAAACTCCAAAGTGTGTTTTTACTCTAAGTTTTAAGTCGGGTGAGCAATGTTCATCACCCGAACTAAAATTTAGAAAGTCTTTCATTGAAGACTTTAACTCGGGAGAACAAGTTTACTCACCATAGTTAAATCAAGTTCACCAGAGTTAATATTAATTGAAGATTTAGCTGATCAAGACAAGTCAACATTGAAGACTTTAACTCGGGTGAACATGTTAGTCTATCCGACTTAACTGAAGTTCACCAGTAAAGTTAAATGAAGACTTAAAAATTTTATTTGTAGAGAGTCTGTATTAAGATGTATATAAATAGAGTGATGTGTGTGTTTAGTTAGTTGTCTTTGAACCCAAACTCTCTTGAGTACCGTAGAGTTTAAAGTTTGTAAACGGCTATTCCCGCCAATCACTTTATCAATGATATTCTCACATTCTATTTTCGTTTATCAAATCCTCAATTCAATTACTGTTAACATTCAATCATTTCATGAGATTCCACATCATGAATTGATCATTGGGTCATTTGAGTATTTTTGATGATTCTAGTCTATCAAATTTTAGATTTTAAATTATATCTTGGGTTATTTCATGTTATTAATCTGGTATGGTTGTATGTATCAATACACATGATGTCTCTTTTTTTTTTTTATGCCATCATTCTTTTTTATTATTTGATATAGTTAGTTCACACTCGTATAATAAATAAAATCCGGCTATTGTTAAACGAAAACAAAATTATAGAATATGTCTCTTTATGTATGTTAACAAAAACTTTTTTTTTTACGGTTATAGATTTTTATTTTTTCTTAGAAAAGGAAAAGTTGAAAAAGGGAAATTAAAAAAAGAAATCGCTTTTTTTTATTCAAAAAGTGTAATATATAAATAATTTAAGATTCAAAGTAATTGTCTCAAACTATGTTTTTTAGAATAAATATTAAAAGTGAAATGTTAAAATTGTATTCAAAATTGAAGGGTTAAAATGAAAATAGTTAATAATTGTTGGGTTATAACTTAGTCAAAATAGTTTAACTCCTAAACAATAATTCTAACAACGGATAAAGTAACTTAGAAGGTTAATACGGAAGATATTAAGAAGTTACTGCGGAAGACAAGTTAATGCGGCTGTTCAACAAGTTAATACGGAAGTGCTCATTACTACTGATGGTCCAAGTTACTACGGTTTGACTAAAAGTTAATACGGATGAACTCTTGTCATGCAAATTTAGTTTATTAGATAGAGTTTCAATTGTATTTAAAGTATGTTTCCTTTTCTAGATAACGATGTAGATTCCTAGTTTATCTAGGCTAGCCTCAAGGTCTATAAATACATAGATCCTTGTAAGATAGAAAACACGTTGTATTGATATCTTGATTAATACAATTGAGGCTTAACATTCGACAAATAGTTTGTTCTTATTCATTCATATATTTCATTATTTGTCTAATCGTTCAACTTGTAAATATCAAAGTGTTCAACCCGCTGCCTGAACTTCTTTGATAGATCACGATCTAACAAGGTTAAGGTTAACGAAGTATAACAACTTATTTGATCCTGAAAAGTGGTACAAAGCTCAGGAGGTGCTATAGATCCATTGATCAACAAGTTGATAACCCTCATACGCAAGAATCAAGATAAACATCATGGCTGATGTTTCATTCAACAAAGTTCCTGTTCTGAATAGCAACGAATTCGATTTATGGAAACTACGTATCAAGCAACACATTCTACTGTCTGACTATACAGTTTGGGATGTTATCATCAATGGTAACAAGCAGGCTACCACTCAAGGAGTTGATGGACAACCCGGAGTCCTTACTCGTCGAACATTGACTGACCTGGAAAGAAGAGAAAAACAAACGGAGATCAAGGCTCTCAGTATTCTTTTAATTGCCATCCCCAACGAGTACCACTCACAATTCGAAGAATATCAAGATGCCAAATCTCTATGGGAAGCATTGGAGAAAAGATTCAGCGGAACAAAGAATACCAAGAAAAACAAGAAAGCTCTTCTTAAACAGGAATACGAAAATTTCAATGCCTTGAAAGACGAACGAATGACTCAGACGTTTGATAGATACAAAAAGCTCACAGGAGAGATGATCAGCGCAGGAATTAAGTATGACAAAGATGATAACAACCGAAAATTCATAAGAGGTCTAGGTAAGGAATGGATTATCTACACGGTTTCCTATAGACAAGGAGACACATTGGAAGAATTGGAGTTGGATGATCTATACAACGACCTACGAGTCTTTGAATCAGAGGTGGAAGCAGACAAACCTAACAGTAGCAGCCACACTATTAACAATGTTAATACTGCTCTTGTCACTACATCTGGAGGAACAAAACATGAAAGTGGCGAAGAGATATCTTTTGAAGCTTTCATCTCACAAAGCTCAAATCTCACCAGTGATGACGTGAAGCGGATACATCAAGATGACTGGGAAGAGATGGACTTAAAGTGGCAATCTGCCATGTTAGCTCTTCGTGCAAGGAGATTTGTGAATCGAACCGGAAGAAGGTTCAATCCAAGGAACAATGAACGAATTGCTTTTGATAAAAGCAAGGTGAAGTGCTACGAATGTAATGAACAAGGACACTTTGCAAGGGAATGTCCAAATAAGTCAAAATCCAACAATCCACGAACCACACAAGACAACAATCAAAGTGCACTTATGTCACAAGACATATTTGGATACGATTGGAATGACTTAGCCGAAGAAAATAGTCAAAACAGGGTGTTAATTTCTGAAGAACTAGATCATGTTTCTGCGGAAGATATTACTACTGTTCACCATGCATGCATAGCAGTAGTAATGGATGCTGAAGACACTGTTTCTACGGAGGACACAATTACTGCGGAGCTAGTGTATACTGACCTGGGTACTACGAAAATCAGCAACGATGTTCTTGGATATGACTGGACCGAAGATGATCAAGGAGCAACTCAGGACGATGCTCTAATGGCAATCGACTCATCATCAAAGGATCCTGAAACTCCATCTCTCATGGCCGAGGTAAATACTAAACTATGTTCTTCTGAGTGTAAAGATGTAATTGTTAAATATAAAAATCACAATCAATTAATGAGTGATTCAATCAAAATCTTAGAAGAACAAAGACGGTCAGCTGCTAGAGTCATTGATAACTTAGAAAACCAAATTAAGTCACAAAAAATAAATGAACAAAGTTATCAAGAGAAAATTAGTTTAGTTGAATGGCAAAGAGAGGATTTACTAGTTAAACTTAAGATGGCTAGGGAAGAAATCAAAAGATTAGAACAAAAACATGATAAAGTTGAGTTAGATGTAGGGAAATTAGAACATGCTTCAAAATCAGTGAATAATCTAATCCAACAACAAATACATGGAAAGGTAAAAGCTGGTTTAGGATACAAAGAAGTTGCCCCTCCATTTAACCAAAACTATATCCCTCCATCCATAGATGAACCTAGGATTCCTATCTCTCAGACACCTCCAAAAGAATCATTCAATGTTGATCCAATCAACTATGATGAAGTTCTAATTGAGGACTTAGTTGAAGAGAGTAAGTTGAACATTGTAAAAAATAAGGATATTCCTTTAGAAAATCACCTAATCACAATAGAAGGTATTACTCAACAGTCTTCACAAAGTCTAGTGTCTATGCCACATAATGATCCCATCAAGAAGGTAAAAACATCCACTGAAAGTAAGACCAAAACAGCCCCTAAGGAAAAAGAAAAGACTTGGATTCATGTAGGTAAAAGAGGAAATCAACGTAATATGAATCAAGTAAAAACACAAAAAGGGCAAAATCCTAAAAGTTCTGTTAAGGGATGTTTTATATGTGGAAAATTAAATCACTATGCAAAAGTTTGTTATCACAATCCTCAAAATCAAATGCAAGTGACTCAAAAACCACATCACGGGTTGGGATATATTAGAAAATCTGAGCATAAAAACAAACCTATGAATAGTAGTAACAAAACAAATCATGCACACAATAAATCTGTTACTATGAATTCAGGAAGAAAACGTGTTAACAAAAGTAACTCATTTTCTAACAGTAGAAATAGAGTTCCTACTGCTAGACAAAATTTTGTTTTTACTGCCAAACTTAATACGGTAAAATATAATGGTGTTAATACTGCTCGTATTAATACTGTGAATAATAACCGTGTTAATACTGCTCGTATTAATACTGCCAAAGGTAACTTAGTTACTACGGCTCATGTTAATACTGTGAAACAAAAGCATGTCAAACCAGTATCTGTTCCTACTGTTAAACCAAAATCTGTTAACACTAAAATTGTTTCAAAAGCTAAAATAGTCAAACAAGTGTGGCAACCAAAGATCAAAGTAACTCAACCACCTGTTCCCATTGATTTTTCAAAACTAGTCCAAAGGAAGGTGAGCTACTTTGATGAAATGGGTAAACCCAAGTCAGCTTTGGCTTGGGTTCCCACCAGAAACTAACTTCCATTGTTGATGTGCAGGTTCAGCCAACAAAAGAAAGTGAGAGCAGTTGGCATGTAGATAGTGGCTGTTCCAGGCACATGACAGGCAACATGTCATGCCTACAGGACTTTGAAAAGTTCAATGGAGGATATGTTGCATTTGGAGGCAATCCAAAAGGAGGAAGAATTTCTGGAAAAGGAACAGTAAGCAATGGAACAATACACTTCAAGGATGTGTATTATGTGCAACAGTTGCAGTATAACCTGTTGAGTGTATCTCAAGTCTGTGATGAGAAGCACACAACTATATTTACTGCATCTGAATGCATAATCATGAAGCCAGGATATGTTATAGACCAGAGTATGATTTTACTCAGAACACCAAGAAGAGACAATGTCTATTGTCTAGACATGTCAAAGGTCAAACCAACTTCATCTGAAGCATGCTTTCTCTCAAAAGCTACCTTGGATGAATCCACTCTATGGCATAGGAGAATGTGCCATATGAACCTGAAGAATATCAATGAATTGGTCAAGTCAGGTTTGGTTAGAGGTCTCCCCAACAAACAGTTTAATCTTGATGACAACTGTTTAGCTTGTTTGAAGGGTAAACAGCACAAATCTTCTCACAAGTCAAAGGAGATCAACACTAACACCACTCCTTTACATTTACTACACATGGATCTGTTTGGTCCTACTAATGTAAAGAGCATTGCCAAGAAGTCCTACTGTCTTGTCATCACTGATGACTTTTCAAGATACACATGGGTGTACTTTCTGGGTACCAAGGATGAGACAAGTCAGTTACTCATCACTTTCATCACCAAGATTGAACATCAAATTAACTTAAAAGTCAAGAAAATCCGATGTGATAATGGAACAGAATTCAAGAATCAAGTGATGAACGATTTTTGTGAAAAGAAAGGAATAGAGAGGCAATTCAGTGCTGCTAGAACTCCTCAACAAAATGGAGTTGCTGAAAGAAGAAATAGAACATTGATTGAAGCAGCTAGAAGCATGTTGGTAGACTCCAACTTACCAATCTTTTTCTGGGCTGAAGCAGTTAATACTGCTTGCTATGTCCAGAACAGGGTACTATTAGTCAAGTCTCAAAACAAAACTCTATATGAACTCCTCCACAAGAGACAACCTTTGATCAGTTTATTAAGAGCATTTGAATGTCCCTGTACAGTCTTAAATTCCAAAGACTATCTTGGTAAGTTTGAGAGCAAAGCAGATGAAGGAACTTTCGTTGGATACTCCTCACAGAGCAAGGCATATCGTGTGTATAATCACAAAACAAAGATCATAGAAGAAAGCTCTAATGTGACATTCAATGAACGTACTCCTACTAAGAAGGGTCAAGGACCAAATTGGGTTTTCAATTTGGATGCATTAACCAAATCATTAAACTCTAACTTTGACTTTCAACCTTCATCAGTTCCTACGGATCCTGTTACTACGGCACAATCCATTCCTACGGATCATGTTACTACGGATCCAGTTAATACTGCTCCAATCATTGGTACTGCTCGTTTGGATGTTATGGAGTATATCAACCTCCCTGTTTCTACGGAGGATCCTATTCAACTCTTTGATCCCATATACCCAGATGAAGCAGAGAAGTCTTCCCAACAAGAGGAAGAACATCCACATGAAGATGAAGCAGTTCCTAAGTCCACAATTATTTCTACGGACGATGCCACATGCCCCAATGGAGTTCCACACTTAGTTGAAGAGGATGAGAATGGAGTTGACCAAATTATCACTGAAGAATTTGAACCATACACTCAGGACATACCCTCTTCAGTTACTACTCCTCCATCTACTGCTTATTACCCAAGCAATGATATGCCCGATTTGAATGATACAAACTTAGGAGTTGAACTAAGACTTGAGAAGATCCCATCTTCTCGTGTTGCAAAGAACCACCCACCTTCTCAAATTATTGGTAATCTTGACTTCTCAATAGAGACTAGAAGTCAAACAAAACCCAAGAAGGATCCTATGAAAGCTCTTCTTAATACATGTCTGTTTGCCTGCTTCCTCTTTCAAATGGAACCAAAGAAAATACAAGAGGCATTACTGGATCCACACTGGATAGAGGCATGTCAAGCTGAGCTACTACAATTCAAGATTCAAGGAGTATGGGAACTAGTGGAAGTCCCATTTGGAAAGAAGGTGATAGGTGCAAGATGGATCTTCAGAAACAAGAAGGATGAAAGAGGCATTGTAATAAAAAACAAAGCTAGACTGGTTGCACAAGGCTACACACAAGAAGAGGGAATTGATTATGAAGAAGTCTTTGCTCTAGTGGCTAGGATTGAAGCCATTAGACTGTTTCTAGCTTTTTCCTCCTTCATGGGATTTAAAGTCTACCAGATGGATGTCAAGAGTGCATTTCTCTATGGAGTCATTGAGGAAGAGGTATATGTCAAGCAACCCCCTGGATTTGAGGACCCTCAACATCCTCACATGGTCTACAAACTGGGCTTGGTATGACACACTTTCGGACTACCTTCTCCAAAACAACTTTCAAAGAGGAACCATTGACAAGACACTCTTTTTCAAGAAATCTCACTCAGATATCCTTCTAGTTCAAATATATGTTGATGACATCATCTTTGGCTCTACCAAAGATGCTTTGTGCAAAGAGTTTGAAGAGTTAATGCACACAAAGTTTCAAATGAGTTCAATGGGGGAACTCACTTTCTTTTTGGGTCTACAAGTCAAGCAAAAGGAAGATGGCCTCTTTATCAGTCAATCCAAGTATGTCGAGGACATTCTCACTAAATTTGGATTTCTGGATGCCAAAGTAGCAAGCACTCCCGTAGAAACTCACAAACAACTGACTGCTGATCTTGAGGGGGAGGGATGTGGATATACATAACTACAGGTCAATGATAGGCTCCTTAATGTATCTCACAGCTTCAAGACCAGACATCATGTTTGGAGTTTGTGTTTGTGCAAGATATCAAACAAGACCCAAAATGTCACACCTAATTGCAGTCAAGAGAATCTTTTGATTTAATTGCCTATACTGACAGTGATTATGGTGGTGAAAACTTAGACAGGAAATCAACGACTGGAGGATGCCAATTTATTGGCTCACGACTGGTGTCATGGCAATGCAAGAAGCAAACAACTGTGTCTACCTCTTACACAGAAGCTGAATACATTGCAGCTGCTAGTTGCTGTGCTCAAGTGCTACGGATACAAAATCAAATGATGGATTATGGTTATTCATTCATGAACACACCAATTTACATTGACAACCAAAGCACTATTAGCATCATCAACAATCCAGTCAAACACTCCAAGACAAAGCATATAGAGATATGCTATCACTTCATAAGAGACTGTAACGAAAAGAAATTGATTCATGTTGAGAAAATCCACACTGACAATCAGCTTGCTGACCTTCTCACAAAAGCATTTGATGTGGGAAGATTCACATTCTTGATTACAAGTATTGGAATGATCAACATGGATTGATATCATCTTCTTTTATCTCTTAGTATTTCTATTTTAAAGTCCCTTCGAGAAGCAGTAGTAACCTTACCATAAGCAACAAGTGCCTTACTTTTTAGTATTGTACTATGTTACTACTGCAACAGTAATAGTAGAAACAAATTTTAACCAAAGTTTTATTAGTACGGCCAAATTGTCAGTATTAAGGGAAGGTTTAACTACTGCTGCCCTTAATCTAATAATACGGACGGAATGGTTACAGACCTCTGGTTAATACTGACAGTAATTCACATTACTACGGACAGTCCAGTTAATACGGCTCGTGTACCATTACTACGATCAGTAATCAACTTACTACGGTTATTATTTGTTAATACTGCAATTCACCGTATTAAAAGGTTTCTTAAACAATAAGTATTCCTTTATTAATGGTGATTTGACAAGTCAAAATACAACTTGTAACTAACTTTTACACGTGGCACTTGGTTATTGGACCTAATTTTTAAAATTGAGGCGCGCGGTACAGCTACAATTGACACGTGGCAATCTCCAATTGCACCGTTACTTTTAATCATCACCCGCGTCAAATCCAAATCACCAAGTTGTTACATTTTTCACCGTATAAATAGGGATCTTTTTAACCGTTTGAGAACTTACCTTTCTTAAAGAACCCTAAATCTTCTAAAAAGTTACCGTTTCAATCAAAATCCCTAAATTTTCTTTCAATATTTGATAAATCCTGTGTCTAATTGCTTGTTATAATCCTTATCGTTTATACATTCTTAACAATGGCTGAATTACAGTTTCATATGACACACAACATGGTGGCATTCTTGGTTAAACTTGATGACAATGCCGATTTCCATCCCATTATCGACTTCTTGCGGCAGTCCCACATTAAACTGGCGTTAACAATAAACCCTGAAATCCATGAATCACATATAAGGGATTTCTGGACCTCCGCAGAACTTAATACTGATGGGGATGTACCTGTTATCAATGCCACGGTGGATGGCAAACCAATAACCGTTTCAGAGGCTACATTGCGCACACATTTACAACTTGGTGATGCAGCAGGTATAACACACCTTCCTAATGAAACTCTTATTGACAATTTTGAAAGAATGGGATATGAGGGGGACTTACACATTTCAACTTTTCAAAAAGCTAAGTTGTCCCCCCAATGGAAATTCTTGTTGCATACTTTGCAACAATGTTTATCTCAAAAGAGAACGGGTTGGCATGAAGGTAGCTCTTCTTTAGCTACTGCCATGGTGTGTTTGGCTGCAAACCAAACATACAATTTTTCAAATTTAATTTTTGAGGGAATGAAATGGAACTTGGTAAATCTTAAACATAAATTTCTAATGTACCCAAGGTTCCTTCAACACATTTTCAACAGTGAATTACAAGATCTTACTAGATCTGAAAATGTTTTCTATTCTCATGCACATACAAGAAAAGTTTTTACAAACATGAGAAAAGTTAATAAAGGTAGTTCTTCTAATGTGACACCATTGTTCTCAACAATGATGGTGGTCACAAGTTCACAAGATGAGGGACAAGTGACTGCACCTCTGTCCCAGCCACCATCATCTATTGTATCAACCAGAAGCACCACTGCGATTTCTGTTGCAAGTGCTGAGGTTATAATCCCTGAGGTTACAACTACAGTTTCTACTGCAAGTGTACCTCCAGTTGCTACTGTGAGTTCTACTTCAGTTGCTACTGCCACAGTCACCACTATTGTGACTTCACCCAAAGTTTCTACACCTCACTCACCATCCATAGCTGCTTTCTCCAGAAGAAACAAGAGGGTTCCTCAACCTCTTGTGTCTCAAACTACCCCACTCTCTCACATTCAAAAGTCTTTACCTGAAACATCTTCAGGAAAGACACAATCAGGGGAACACATTGAGCATACCCCCTTGCTCACTGAGGTGGTCCATAAGGAGGGGGGGTGACCATTTGGGGAGGGCTAATACTACTGCAGCAATCACTTCTTATAGTGAAGCTCAGGATAGTATTAACATAACTAAGACCCAAACCAAGGCAACACTAACCTTTGATGATGACTGGTTCTCATCTTTGGGAAGTGGTCCCTGGTGCCAAGAAACCACAGGGGAGATACCTGTTTCTGCTAGGCAGGAAAGTATCTTTACACCCTATGATCAACCACCTGTTGGTACCCAACAGGCAAGGGGTAAGGGTAGCTCTAATCAAAAAATGTATTGATGGAATTGTACAAAACTGTCATAGTTAAGGTGGATAAACAAGAGGAAACTCTTGCCACATTAACACATTTGGTGCAACAGTTGATAGCTCAACAAGCTCTATTATCAGCTCAGCTCTTGCCCAAAAGAATCACCACAAGGAGCATTGGCACATCTCCAAGACCATCAAGCTCTTCTTCCTCTGATGATACTCCTCCAGCTGACAAAAAGGGGGAGAAAGAAAAAGAGATACAATTTTTATCATCTGAAGAGAGCAAGGGAGAAGAAAGACAAAGTGATGAAATAGTTATCACTGCAACCTCTGAACAAACTGAAGACATGGAGGTTGAAACAGAGGATGTGGACAGGGAGATCGATAGTACTTCTAAGGGGGAGACAGAAAAAGAAGGAGAAGGTATGTTGATTGATGAAGAAGGTGAGAGAATGGTGGTGGATGAAGTAGTTGTTGAGGGGGAGCAAATGGTTGAAGAAACAGTAGAGGGGGAGCATGAGATGGAAACAGAAATTGAAGATGTAGTAATTTCTACGGAGGAATTTGTTACTACAGACCCCCTTGTTACTACGGCTCCTCAGACAGCAGCTGACATTACTACGGATATCCTAGTTTCTACGGAGATGGTTACTACTGATGCTGAGATGGTTACTACGGAAACCATTACTACTGCCAGCATTTCAGTTACTACGGAGAGTCCCATAGATACACAACCACAGCTGCTGACAACAACACCTCCAACATTTTACCAAGCACCTCATACATTTCAAGCCATTCTTTCTGAAGCCACAACAATCACTACCACAACATCTACAGTTCCTGCTTCTACTCTTGATGAACAAGTTGCTGCGGATGAGCTAATACAACAAGAAATGGCAAGAACAATTGTCATGTCTGATGAGTCAACATTAGCATCACAGCTTGACAAGATCAAAGAAGAAAAGAAGAAACAATAAAAAGAGAGAGCAGAAGCTGAAAGAAAGAAGTTAATAGCTGAAGCAGTTGCAAGACAAAGAGGAGCAGCAGCTATGATACCCAAAGAAGGTCAACTTGCTTTGCCTGAAAAACCTGTTACTGATTCTGCAGGTACTGAGACAAAGAAAAGTAGGGTTGGGTTTATCACTACAAAGAAGGGAGGACTTCAAAAGGTTAACCTTGATGACCCAGAACACTATGAAAAAGGCAAAGGAAAGGTTGTGGAGAAATCCAAAGAAGAAAAGAAGGAAGAAGAAAGACTTCAGAGAGAGAAGGCTGCTGCAGAAAGAGATGAGAAAAATCGGCTAGCAGAGTTGGAGAGGGAGAGAATTGAACAAGAAAGAGCATCTGTTGAGTTTCTAAAGAAGCTTGCTGAGGAAGAACAGAATCAAGAACCTACTCAGGTTGAAAGAGAAAGATTGAAAAAGATTACTGAGAAGGATGCTATTCATGCTCAAAAGATGGCAGATGAGCAGATTCAGGAAGAGCTTCAACTTAAAGCTCAAGAAAAAGCAGATGCTGAGCTTGCCAAGAAGATGCTTGAAAGAGATGAACTCCTGCTACAAAAGAAAGCCAAAGCTAAGCCTGAGAAGAAGAAAGTATTTGGCAAGAAGGAGTCCACAAAAGCTAAGCTAGCTGAAGATAGGCAGAAATTTGTCTCCTATCTCAAAACAAAAGGTTATAGTGGTAGGTCTTTAGGACCTATGAAAATGGCAAGTTTATTGGAGTTGGTGGAGAAGGAAAAGAAGAAAGAAGTGCAAAGAGCAGCTGCACTTGCAAAGATTCAAGAGAAGAAGAAGCAAGACATGGAGAAAGCTATGAAGCTTGCTCTTGAAACTGGCAGAAGGATTTTTAATGATCAAGGAAAGGAACCTGTTAGTACTGTTCCAGCTGTGTCAAACCCTCTTGAGAAGCCAAAGAGGAAGAAGTTAGCTTCTAAAAGAATTCCTATTGCAAAGAAAAGAAGAGTAGAAACTACTACTGCTCCAACTACTTCACAAGGAAGTCCTATCATCCCACTTATGCAAGTAAAGCAAGAACCTGTTAATGTGGATGAAGAAGATGATGATCCTAAAGTCACTTAAGAAGATTGCTCAGCTTTGATCATCAATTTAGAAGGACTGAGGTTTAAGCCGTTAGCTGTGAAGCCTCCTATAATCATCGATTGGGAATTTATTGGTGGACAAATGGGGACAGAATATAAGGTCACAAGGCAAGATAAATCCCAAAACAATTGTTCCAGCCTTCCACAGAGTTATAAGGGATTTCACAAGAGATGATTTAGAGAGAATGTATGAAGTAGGAAGAGTCAAATACTCTCATCGCAGAGGTGAATGTGCAGGTACTGATCATGCTATGGACTGCTTATGTGGTTTGTTTGAACCAGGGTACGAAAAGACTAGTTCAGTGTTCAAGAAGGGAGGTCCTAAAACTCCAGTCTTGAAGTGGTTTGTCTATGAACGAAGTGGTGTCTACTCAATAGTAAGAAAGGAGGGAGCCATAGAGTTTTACTTAGTGGATAAAAGGTATCCACATGACTTGAAGACTTTGGAAGAAATGATTAAAGTCAAGTTATATGGACTTCTTGATTCAAGGGTAGCACATGAACTAGTTTGGAGTATTTTGGTACAAATCACTGAAGAACGAACAAAAGGAAAGGAAGCTGAATGGCAAGACAAAGACGAAAGAAGAAATGTGTAGTAAACTTGAAAGTAGTTAAACTTGTTTTGTAATGAAATAGTTAATACTGTTGAAGCATGGAAACTTGTACTTTTGATTGCTTATAAAAGTTCAAGGTTAGGGGGAGATTGTTGGGTTATAACTTAGTCAAAATAGTTTAACTCCTAAACAATACTTCTAACAACGGATAAAGTAACTTACAAGGTTAATACGGAAGATATTAAGAAGTTACTGCGGAAGACAAGTTAATGTGGCTGTTCAACAAGTTAATACGGAAGTGCTCATTACTACTGATGGTCCAAGTTACTACGGTTTGACCCTTCAAGTTAATACGGATGAACTCTTGTCATGCAAATTTTGTTTATTAGATAGAGTTTCAATTGAATTTAAAGTATGTTTCCTTTTCTAGATAACGATGTAGATTCCTAGTTTATCTAGGCTAGCCTCAAGGTCTATAAATACATAGATCCTTGTAAGATAGAAAACACGTTGTATTGATATCTTGATTAATACAATTGAGGCTTAACATTCGACAAAAAAGTTTGTTCTTATTCATTCATATATTTCATTATTTGTCTAATCGTTCAACTTGTAAATATCAAAGTGTTCAACCCGCTTCCTGAACTTCTTTGATAGATCACGATCTAACAAGGTTAAGGTTAACGAAGTATAACAACTTATTTGATCCTGACAATAATGATGTCATATGACATCGTAATTTTAATATATAAATAATTTAAGATCAAAGTAATTATCTTAATTTATGTTTTTTAAAATAATTATTAAAAGTGAAAGGTTAAAATTTTATTTAAAATGTAGGGGCTAAAATGAAAATAGCTAATAATGTGTCATATGACATCATTATTTTAATCTAAGGGTGTAAAATTAATCTTGAAACCCATTCAATGGCCCATACTATCACACCCCGCTCAGGTGGAAACCATAGGTGTAAACAGTATCAGTAATATCAGAGGTTCAAAGGGTACAACAATTAAAATAAAATGATCATCGAATTTTTATAAATAAATTCGGAATACAAAGTTTTCAATACTCGGATAAAATAAGTATAAATGACATCAAATTGATCTAAAGGAACTAAGTCAAGCAAAACAAGTTCCACGCAAATGATCCAATTAGTCACAAAAGCATATCATTAATAATCAACAACCTCAAACCCCTAAAAAGCGTTAAAAATACGACGTCAACATAAAGTTGGTGGGTTATTCGCAATTTTATAAAAACATAAGCTTAAAAGGTTTTGACCCAATATGAAATATATAAAATCCATTAGTAAAGATATCTTGAATTATAAACAAACGAGATACATGCATAACCTTAGATAAATAATACACATGAACCTAACAATCAAAGGTAACAACTCCCACCTTAGTGCGTTGAACTAAGGTCATTCTCGAATAACAAGCCCTCATAACATCGACTCATAGGGACCGCACAACGACAAAATCCCATATCAGCGATGAGGGTTTGTAAAACCCATATAGATCTATATATATGTACTGGTGGCTCAATAAGAGTTAACAGGCGTGTATACGGATCCTAATACTACAAGTAAGGCCATATAAGTAAGGTAAATCTAATCTAAAGGCACCTGTATCTACATTTGCATGTATGAAGGTATATATTAAGTTCAAATGACGCTTATCATGCCAAAATATAAAAGCGGTAAAAAGGGCAACGAATAACTCACTAATCAGCGATAAGTACGTCGGGTAGACAAAGTCAGAAGAATAACGCTCCACCGCCTAAGTGCTCTAGCATAAAAAACATCGAAAGTCTAAGTATCTCTATAAACGTAGTAGGGTTTAGCCTTTAAATGATTAACGTTATATTATATATTATATTGAAGTGTTCCAACGAATAATATTTCTAGTCAAAGTGACGAGTAAAAAGATAACGATATTTCGTGTCAAAATGACGAATAAAAGATAACGATATTTCGAGTCAATAATGACTACTAGAAGATATCGATAATCTGAGTCAATAACGACGAATAAAAAATAACGATATTTCGAGTCAATAATGACTACTAGAAGATATTGTTTATTCTAGTCAATAATGACGATTAGAAAGGAATGATATTTCGAGCCGAAAATGACTAACAAAAATATTGGGTGAAGATAGAATACTGGTACCAAAGTTTAGTCGAAGTCAACCAAGATCAATGTCTAGTTGACTTGGTCAAAGTCAACGATTTCGAAAGGAGTCAAAGTCAACCAAAGTCAACATTCGACATTTTGAATAATTTAAAATTGTTTGAAGAATTTAAATATTTTGAGTAAACATAGTTTGAAAACAATTTCATGAAAGTTTAACGAAAGGAAAGTTTATTATAAAAATTTAAGATTAAGATCGCGTTTTCGAGAAAAGTATATTTATCGGAAATATGTACGTTTAGCGAATGTTATATTGATAAATATTATGTTTATGATTGCGATTACGTTTTTGAGACCAAAAACGTATATTTGTGTGTATATACTACTTTATGTATAATAATATAGGTATATATACTTATGTTCATCCAAATTACGCAACGTTTTAGGTTCTGAAGCTCACTGCGTCGCACAAGGACTAAGCTGCAAAGCAGCTAGTTTGTGACCAAGCCAGCTGCGACACAGTAGATGACTACTGCGGCGCAGTGGGGCAACACTAACAAAAATGAGTTTTTAAACTTTTACGTTTTAGTATCGAGACGTTTATTTAAGTGTTAATATTTATAAGTGATATGTCTAGTAGGTATATAAGTTTATTAATATGTTATTTAAGTAAGTTTGCACATGATAATAGATAATAATACTAATTAGAGTTTATATTAGCATTATATGTATAATTAGTCCCAATTAGTCCCAAATTTGTCCAAAGAGTCCAAGATATTCACATTTTCGGTAGGAATTAACTAATAATACTTATATGACTTGAAATTACCCGATTTTCACATGTATGTTCATATTATACCATTTTCATGTTATGATAACTAATGACCTACAAATATGATATTAATATGTATAATATGTCAAGTCTTATGTTTTCTTCCATTTTAACCATATTCAACTTTTTATATAAGTAACTTAGATGAAATGTAATGAAAATTAAGAAAACGAAAAGGAGAATTAAGGTTTCATTAATGAGTACCGAATACCTCCGCAAAATCTACCAAAAATCGTCGGAATAGCTTCGAAATCTCCCGGAAATGAGCTCCAAAAGTGGTAGTGAGGAGAAACCGAGCTCCAAACACAAAGTAAACCACTTGTTAGAATAAGAACTCAACGGAATAAGAACTTGAATGAGATTTAAGGAGTGTTTTTTCTTAACAATCTTCAAGACCTAAAGGTTTCCATGATGGTGAATAAAACCGAAAATGGAAAGGTGAAGATGGAAAACAAATCCTTGCAAGATTACACAAGGTTTATGTTAGAATTTCTAATCATAAACTAAGATGGAAATAAGTGATAAAAAGATGAGATTTATGTTGGAAAAGCTTACCAAATGGAAGGAAATCAAGGATATTATGGTGAATATGATGTAGAATCATCGTGAACTTGAAACTCACTCACTTCTGTGTTTACTAACCCTCACAACTTCTGGAAATGAAGAGAGAAAATGAGAGAAATAAGGGAGGTGAGTGATGGAAATGAAAGGGAAAAGGTGAATGAATATGGTAAATGTTAGTTTGGGTATGAAAGAGGTTTAGAAAGGTTGTTAGATCCATATTATGCTCAATAACATGCATATTGGGAAGTTTGAGCCGGAATTCACTTGATTGAAGTTGCGGAATCTCAAGAAAAGTGAATAAGCGTTTCTGGCATGATCTGCCCAGAACTCGACTACGTTGCAATCAGTAGGGACTGCGGCGCAGTCCTTCGCTCAGTTAACTGTCCATTAAAAGGACTGAATTTGTAAGGAATTTAACGTTAACCTCGTTAAAGGACTAACTTTGTAAAATATTTTTAACGTTAATCTTAATCGTATAATCGAAGGCAAAAATCACCCATACTTATCTTACTAGCATACTTATATCTACTAGGAACTTATGTACTAAACGTTTTCGTCACGAAGGACAAAGCGATATGTAATATAAAACACGACCACATAAATAATTCGTGATAAAACGAAATAACAAATAATAAAAAGGGTCAAACAAAAGCAACAATAAATAAAAGAACAAGTGGAATACAAAATTAGTACCTTAATAACGCGGTTGTCACAGTCTCCCCAAGTAAAAAGAATTCGTCCTCGAAATTATCACTAGGTACTACCTCCGGAAAAGAAGTGGGGATACTTCCTCTGCATCTCGTCCTCGCGCTCCCAAGTAAACTCGGCTCCAACTCTCGAATTCCAACAAACTTTGACAATAGGAATCCTACTCTGTTGCAGACGCTTAACGTCACAGTCTACGATCTCGATCGGCTCCTTAACAAAATGAAGCTTATCATCAATTTGAAGATTCTATAACGGAACCAATAATGAATCAGCAAGACATTTCTTCAAATGAGAAACGTGGAAAACATTATGTACACTGCTCAGCTCTGGCGGCAAATCAAGTCTGTAGCTGGACCGACACGGGCTAAACTCTTAAACGGACCCGTATATCTCGGACTCAACTTGTTGCGCCTCTCAAAGAGGACAACCCCTTTCCACGGTGATACTTTCAACAAAACCATATCCCAACACTGAACTCAAGAGGTTTCCTACGTCTATCAGCATACCTCTTCTGTCGATCTCTGGCAACAACCAACCGCTCCTTAATCTTGAAGATCTTGTCATTAGTCTCCTGAATAATCTCCGGACCAGTAACCTGACTATCTCCAATCACTGCCCAACACACAGGTGATTGACACTTACGGCCATACAAAGCCTCAAACGGTGCACAACTGATACTCATATAAAAATTGTTGTTGTACGAGAACTCGATCAATGGCAAATGTACATCCCAACTGCCACCAAAGTCTATCGCAAAAGCACGTAATATATCCTCTAAAGTCTGAATAGTCCTCTCACTCTTACCATCTTTCTGCGGGTGATAAGCAGTACTCATATCCAACCTCGCGAAGTAAATCGAGCATTACGATCTGAAATAATCGACACGGGTACATCGTGTTTAGACATGATCTCAGTAATATACAAACGGACAAGTCTCTCCAACTGATAATTCTCTCTAATCGGTAGAGAGTGAACAGACTTCGTCAAACGATCAAAGATAACCCAAATAATGTAATAACCACTAGAAGATCTCGGAAGCTTCATAATAAAATCCATGGTAATACGCTCCCATTTCCACTTCAGAATATTAGGCTGATGAAGAAGCCTAGACGGCTTCTGATACTCAATCTTGACCTTTTTACAGGTCAAACATCTACTAACATACTCAACAATCCCCCGTTTCATACCAGGCCACCAATAAAACTCTTTCAAGTCTTGATACACCTTGTCAGAACCAGGATGAACAGAATAGTTGGACTTATGAGCCTCGTCCAAAATCAACTGACGAATACCAACTACAACCCAAATACGATCAAGAAAATAAAGAACTCCGTCATCCTTCGGCTCTAACTGTCGAGCTAAAACAAACAACCGCTCGTCCTTAAGACGATCCTATGTTAATGCATCCTGCTGTGACTGAATAATCTGAGCTTTCAAGCTCGTCTGAATAGAGATCACCAAAGAACGAACCCGAACCGGCTTAAGCGTCTCCTTGCGACTCAACGCATCAGCAACCACATTCGCCTTACCCGAATGGTAGCGAATATCACAATCATAGTCATTCAGTAGCTCGACAACGTCTCTGTCTCATATTCAGCATCTTCTGATCATAGATATGCTGAAGACTCTTGAGACCCGGGAACACGGTACACTTAGTCCCATAAAGATAATGCCTCCAAATCTTGAGGGAAAAAACAACGGCTCCCAACTCAAGATCATGCGTCGTGTAATTCTGCTCGTGTATCTTCAACTGACGTGAAGCATAAGCTATAATCTTCCCATTCTGCATGAGAACACAACCCAAACCCTTATGTGAAACATCACAATATACCATGAAATTCTCAGTCCCAACCGACAAACTAAGAATATGAGCATCACACAACCACTGCTTCAATAACTGAAAAGCACTTTCCTGCTCGGAACCCATATAAACGGCCCACTTTTCAAGGTCAACTTCGTCATAGGAGAAGAAATCCTCAATTAATCGACGATAATAACCAGCAAGACCCAAAAATGAACGAATCTCAGTAGGTGATTTCGGTGCAATCCATCTTTTCACGGCTTCAATCTTAGCGGGATCAACGTGAATACCCTTCGCGCTGACCACGTGGCCAAGAAACTGAACCTCGGGTAACCAAAACTCACACTTCGAAAATTTTGCAAACAACTTTTCCTTTCGAAGCATCTCCAAAACCAAACGTAGATGTTCCTCATGCTCCTCACGGCTACGGGAATAGATAAGAATGTCATCAATGAAAACGATTACGAATTTGTGAAGATAAGGACGACAAATACGGTTCATCAAGTCCATGAAGGCTACAGGCGCGTTTAACAAACCAAACGGCATAATCAAGAACTCGTAATGACCATATCGAGTACGAAAAGCATTCTTCAGAATGTCATCATCCTGAGTCCTCAACTGATGATAACCCGAACGAAGATCTATCTTCGAGAAATAACAAGAACCCTGAAGCTGATCAAACAAATCGTCAATACGAGGAAGAGGATAACGGTTCTTCACCGTTAATTTATTCAGCTCCCAATAATCAATACACAAACGCATGGAACCATCCTTCTTCTTAACGAAGAGGACAGGAGCACCCCAAGGAGAGAAGCTAGGGCGAATGAAACCCTTGGCAACCAATTCCTGAATCTGACTAGACAACTCAATCATCTCAGAAGGATCCAAATGATAAGGAGCTTTCGCCACAGGCGCTTCTCCGGGAACAAGATCTATACGGAACTCGATCTGTCGTTGGGGAGGAAGTCCAGGCAAATCCTTATGAAATACATCAGCAAACTCACGAACAACCGGCTGATCATCAATCTTCGTAGCAGAATCTTTCTTCACCAAATGAGTAAGATACAAAGAACACCCTCGACGAATATACTCAAGCACCTTAAGACTAGAAATGATATTAAAGCGCTTCCCAACCTCATCTCCACAAATAATCAAAGGTACACCACACGGTCTCGGAATGCTAATAAACCTCTCGTAACAAACAATCTCCGCTCGATGTGTAGATAACCAACCCATGCCCACGACGATGTCGAAACTACCAAGATTCGTAGGAATAAGATCGATGGGAAAAGAAGTGTCGGCTAAAGTTAGGGAACAATCACGAAGAACCTCACTAGCAAGTAAGAAACTACCGTTAGTTAACTCTACCTCATAAGCAGGCACTAAAGGACTAGGAGTACAAGCTACTAAAGGCCGAAAATCACTAGATATAAAGCTCATATCCACGCCTAAATCAAATAATAAATGCATGATAATCATCAATAAGAAATGTACCAGTAACAACTGTAGGATCCTGACGTGCCTCAGCAGACCCCAATACAAATACCCTGCCCTTGGCAGTATCACCACCCGAACCAGAACCAGAAGTAAGAAGAGAAACAGAAGAAGCCAACTTGAGACACTTATTACGGAAGTGCCCTTTTTCCCCAAACTCATAACACGAACCGGGTGCAATCTTACAGAAACGGTATGACCTAGCTTCCTGCACCTATAACAGAACCAACATGCAACCTCTGCTGCATGAGCACCTCCACACTTACCACACGTAGGGTGCTTGCCCTGACCACCAGAACCAACCACGACATAAGACTGAATCGGCTGGGGACTCAGATCCTGTCCCCGCCCCCGCTTCCAAGAGTCGTGTCTAGTCTTCCTACCATGCCTACTACCAGAATCTCTACGGACCATGGTCCTCTGTAACAAACATCCTCGGATCATACTCTAAGTCAATGAAAAAACAATGTCAATCGCACTCTACAAAGTATCAAGACGAGAATAAATGATGTTGTCCCGAATAGTCTGGGGCAACCCATGAATGTTACGAGCAATATGATCCTCCTCCATACTAACCAATCGAGGAACCAACACACACAAATCATAGAATCGGTTCGTGTACCCACGAACGTCTGAACCCTGCATAATCAGGCTCCACAGCTCCTGCTCTAAACGTTGCATCTCATGTTCGGTAGATACTCCTTCCTCATCAGCACCCTGAGGTTCTCCCATGTCATCAAACTAACGACTGCTCTCCCCTGAGTACACACAATCGATTTCCACCAAGTTATGGATTTCCCCTGGAACAAATAAGTCGAGTAATTGACCCGATCCTCATAAGAACAACGTGAAACCTCAAATACATACTCCATCTTCTCCATCCACTAAAGAGTAGCTACGGCATCCTCGGTACCTCTAAATTTGGTCGGCTTACACCCCAAAAATGTCTTGTACGAACAACCACGAGGCATATCCTCAAGCACAATCGTCAGACCTCCCGTACCAATACGTACTGTATCACCAACATCTGAACCATCACGACCGGAACCCGTACCATTTGATCCCATACCAACCATCTCGGGGCCACCGGATCCAGTGCCGGTACCCGCTCCTCTAGAAGGAGTAGATCCTCCGATACCAAGAAGCAAAGTCTCCTTAAGTTGCGCTCGATCTCGTAACAGCATGACAACCTCGTCTCGTCGACTTCCTCACAGTCGTAGTCTTCTTAGGCGGCATCGTCTAAGGACGGAAAACGGAACAAGTATAAGAACGTGCGACTAAAAATAATTAGGCCAAAAGTATAAAAATAAGGAAAAACCACACAAAGGGAAAGCAAACACATAAAGGCCCAAGTAAGGAAATGCGCACATAAGTAAATCAGAGAAACCGTTTTAAAGACTACGATCATAGTCTAAGTGATTCACGTATAAGCCACTTAGTTCGCTATAACCGTTGGCTCTGATACCAATCTCTTTCACACCCCGCTCAGGCGGAAACCCGAGGTGTAAACAGTATCAAATATCATAGGTACAAAGGTTGCAACAATTAAAACAAAATTATCATCGAATTTTTATAAATAAATTCGGAATACAAAGTTTACAATACTCGAATAAATAAAGAAAAAATGACATCAAATGGATCCTAAAGGAACGAAGTCAAGCAAAACAAGTTCCTGGCAAATGATCCAAGTAGTCACAAAAGCATATCATCAATAATCAGCAACCTCAAACCCCTGAAAAGCGTTAAAAATACGACGTCAACATAAAGTTGGTAGGTTATTCGCATTTTTATAAAAACATAAGTTTAAAAGGTTTTGACCCAATATAAAATATATAAAATCCATTAGTAAAGATATCTTGAATTATAAACAAACGAGATACATGCATAACCTTAGATAAATAATACACCTGAACCTAACAATCAAAGACGACAACCCCCACCTTAGTGCGTTAAACTAAGGTCATTCTCGAATAAAAAGCAGTTTTACATCGACTCATAGGGACCGCACACCGACAAAATCCTATATCAACGATGAGGGTTTGTAAAACCCATATAGATCTATATATATCTACCGGTGTTTTAATAAGAGTTAACAGGCGTGTATACGGGGCCTAATACTACAACTAAGGCAATATAAGTAAGGTAACTCTAATCTAAAGGCATCATAATCTACATTTGCATAAATCAAGGTATATATTAACTTCAAATCACGCTTATCATGCCAAAATATAAAAGCGGTAAAAAGGGCAACAAATAACTCACTAATCAGCGATAAGTACGTCGGATAGACAAAGTCAGGATAATAACGCTCCACCGCCTAAGTGCTCTAGCATAAAAGACATCGAAAGTCTAAGTATCTCTATAAACGTAGTAGGGTTTAGCCTTTAAATGATTAACGCTAAATTATATATTATATTAAAAGTGTTCCAACGAATAATATTTCTAGTCAAAGTGACGAGTAAAAAGATAACGATATTTCGTGTCAAAATGACGAGTAAAAGATAACAATATTTCGAGTCAATAATGACTACTCGAAGATATCGATAATTTGATTCAATAACGAAGAATAAAAGATAACGATATTTCGAGTCAATAATGACTACTAGAAGATATCGTTTATTCAAGTCAACAATGACGCTTAGAAAGGAATGATATTTCGAGCCGAAAATGACTAACAGAAATATCGGCTGAAGATAGAATACTGGTACCAAAGTTTAGTCGAAGTCAACAAATATGAACGTCGAAGGATAGTTGACTTCGTCAAAGTCAACGATTTCGAAAGGAGTCAAAGTCAACTAAAAGTTGTCACACCCCGCTAAAGCGGAAACACGAGATGCGAAGAGCAACGATATCATTACACGAGTTATAATTAAAACATACGGTTTCAAGTCATTACGATAGAAAATAAGAGTTTACAAGTTTGAAAATAACCAAGCATTTAACGTATCACATAACAAAATACATGATTAATTGTTGACAAAATTCCCAAAATAATAAAATAGGTCTTTTCCCAACTCTTGAATTCACGTGACATGCCTGACCCATCCATGGTATGCACTTAGTATCCTTACATTTGGTTTCCTGAAAACATGAGAAAAAGTGTCAAACTACAAAAGTAGCGAGTGAGTTACAGTTTTCTAGTCCTCGACTAAAAATGGTTTGAGTCAAGTATAACAATACTTAAAAGTTTGCGGTAAGTAAAACAATACTTAAAGATAGTTGCGTAAAGTATGAAAATACTTAAAAGATAGTTGCGATCCATAAAAGTTGCTCAAGTGATAGTGGCGTTTCATATTACTTTCACAAGTTTCCAAAGTTTCCAAAATTTCACAAGTTTCCAAAGTTTCCAAAGTTTCATACGAGTTGCAAAAAGTTGCTCGAAAGATATATAAACTATTGATTGAAATCATGTATAACGACTACTTGGCATAATATAACTTAAGTGTTCACACTAAACCGATTGTCTGGTCAGATCTAGCCCCAAAGTTTCACAATGTTTGAGTTTCCACCTGATTCTAGTAATATGTGTTTAGGTCGCGAACCACGAGCAAGGAGTGACCTCTCCTAAGTATCGATACCCATAATACTAACGGCTATTGCTAATAGTGTATAGTGTTTCTGTTTCTCTAAAAACGGGGAAATTGAACTCTATTTCTAAAAATAGTAGTTGTCACTTAAGATGCGTTTTATATCCCTCAAGAGTCACGTTAGTTATACGATCAATCAATGTTCAAACGAGTGCCGAGTGGGGCAATAAAGTAGTTTCACAAGTGCCGAGTGTGGCAGTAAAGTAGTTTCACAAATGCCGAGTGTGGCAATAAAAATATTGTTGCATAAGTACATAAAAGTTTGGTTCTCATGTTTCCCCCAAAATAATTATTTAAAAACAGTAAATAAAAGTGGGGTTGTAACTCACGGACTGCGAAGAGTACGAGACGAGTGCGAAAAGCGGTCGGAATGCTTCGGAATCAAGGAAATCCTATAGTTATACCAAGTCATCGAGTAAGTTTAATTGTTTATGAGTTTATAGCACCGTTAGTCAACGAAAATGCTTTACTTTTAGAAGTTATGTTAAGGTCTAATGAAAATCGGGCAGCGCTTCCGCGCTATAATTTATTCGTCCAAATTTCAATCACTTTCCCGCTTAACAACAATTGCATTTTAGACCATTATTCATAATACATAATACCACATTAAGTTTAATACAATACTTTGGTTAACTTATATTTTAACTTTATTTGTCCAATCTCAGTCCAAACCGATAAAATACGACGAGTGTTGGTCTAATAATTAATCCTAACCGTTTTCAAGGCTAAAACCGAATAACGAATATAATGAAATCGAAAGATTCACAAGAGTAACAAGTTATACCGCTAACACCCGTTTGATTTGACAAGGATCTGGAATCAACAACTTCAGTGGTGTAGTGATGAGAATATCCGCCTCCAAAAAAAAAGACAACCACCGAAAATTAGCAAAACGACGATTTTTGTGACATCAGACACATCCAGCCGTCGGCTGGAGCTCCTCAGTCAGATCCGGATTTTCGTAAATTTTGCGTTTTTAAGCGTTTTCAAGAGTATTTTCGGTAGATTTCGACATGCAACTTAAAAACCTTTAATAACATCCATTTATTTCTTCAAATAACATCTTTTTATATCAAGATCTTTGTAAAAGTTTATAAAATTTATGTTTTTAGATAATCACCATAGAAACTTTTATAAAAGCGTTTACTTGATCCTAGATTAGACATGCATGTGTAAAAATGTGTATAAAACAGTGGGAAAAGTTTGTTATACCTCAAGAAAGAGGAAAGTATGATGATCTAGCTCGTTAGATGATGATTTTGATGGAGATTACACCCGGAAATGAAGAAAAACCGAAACACACCACCACTAGATGACCACCTCTTGCTCCTTTTGATGAATAGAACCGATTGTGATGATGTTTATGGTGTTTATTTGGTGATTATGGGCTGGGATTCACAGCCAAAGTGAAGAAAAGTGAAGGAAATGGAGAGGGTTTTGGGAGAAACACCAATATGTGTGTGTTTTGAGATAGACAAAATGAAGAAAAGAAAAGAAAGGAAGATAACAACACCTTGGGACTGAGAAATCTGCAGAAGAGGGGGTCCAATCGAGCATAACCAAGTGGCACCACTCCAATTTCATGCAAAAATGAGTCACCAAAGCTGACCAGACAGATCCAGCCGTCGGCTGGAGGGGCTCAGCCGCCGGCTGGAGCCCTGCCAGCTGCTGGCTGGTCGGCTGGTTCGGCAGACTTGTTTTCGACCGTTAAGGAGTTTCGTTCGTCGAAAGTTCCCGATTCTTTTTGAGTTGAACTTAGGAAAGTTCATACTTTGATTTACTTTATATTGGGTTCATTTAATATTATATTTTCACTTTCGATTTCGAGATTCGCACGATTTCGGTAAAGGAGTAAACAAGAGAAAAAGGGCGATATCTCGCGTATAAAGAATGCGTTAAACGACAAATTTGGCATAGACCTTCTAACTTATAATTATGAGGATACTAACAAGTTGGCACTTAGATATTTTGATTCCGAATTTGATTCCGACACTGATGCGTTCTCAGTAAAAGTACGGTTAAAGGCAAGACGGACACTTTAAAGGATGTAGAGCACGATTTTCACCTGAAATTTTTGACGGTTGTCACATTCTCCCCGGGTTGAAAGAAATTTCGTCCCGAAATTTAGTTCGTCCCTTCATGGAGAAGTGTTCTTGAATAGATGTGGATTCTTCTGACGGATTTGGTCCTCACGTTCCCACGTGAATTCATGACCACGTCGGGAATTCCGCTGAACTTTGACAATAGGAACACGATTTTGCCTGAGCTGTCTGACCTCTCGGTCTACAACCTCAAGCGGTTCTTCGATAAAGTTGAGCTTGTTGTTGATCTGGACCTCTTCGAGTGGAATGACGATGGTCTCACCAGATAAACACTTTTTCAAGTGCGAGACCTGGAATACGTTGTGACCGTTGGAAAGAATCTGCGGGAGTTGGAGTCGATACGCAACCGGGTCGATTCGCTCTATCACCTCGAATGGATCGGTGTACCTCGGGCTTAGCTTGTCGTGCTTCCCGAAGCGAATTACCCCCTTCCATGGCGATATTTTGGGAAGCACCTTATTGCCAACTTGGAACTCAAGGGGTTTCCTCCGGTTGTCGGCGTACCTCTTCTGTCGGGTACGAGATGTCTTCAGTCTTTCCGATTGGTAGCAATCTTGTCGATGGTTTCCTGGATGATATCGAGCCTTGTGAGTTGTCGATCGCCAGCTTCTAACCAACAAAACGGTGGCTGACACTTACGTCTGTGTAAGGCCTCGAATGGTGCGCACTTGATGCTAGCGTGGTAGTTGTTGATATAGGACAACTCTACCAAAGGGAGGTGAGCGTCCCAACTTCCTCCGAAGTCAACTACGCACGCTCTTAGCATATCGTCAAACGTTTGGATCGTCCGTTCACCCTGACCATCGGTCTGGGGATGGTAAGCAGTGCTGAGGTCTAGTCGCTTCCCGAGCGGTTTCTGAAGGGCATTCAAAAAGCGGGACGTGAATCAACTATCCCTGTCGGAGACAATGGTGAGAGGTTTTCCGTGACGAGAGGCGATTTTTGTTGATGTAGATCTGAGCGAACTGCTCCATCGAGTGGTTTTCACGTACCGGTAGAAAGTGTGCAGACTTCGCCAATCGATCCTCAATCGTCCAATCATGTCGTTACCTCCTGCCGTACGGGGCAGTTTGGTGACGAAGTCAATGGAGATTTGTTCCCACTTCCGCAGGGGATCTCCTGCGTCTGCGGTAGGCCTGATGGTTTCTGATATTCGCCTTGACCTCAGGGCAAGTTAAGCACTTAGCCGCGTACAAGGCGATATCCTTCTTCATGTCTGGCCACCAATAATATTCCCGGGGGTCTTTGTACAATTGTCGGATTCTGGGTGGATGAAAGATCTGGAACGGAGGCCCTTGACTAAAATAAGTTTTCGAAGGTTTTCGGATCTCAAAACCTACGCTCGGTTCTCGAAGTAGTGGATTTCGTCCGGATTAAGCTCGAATTTCCTCACGGGGTTCTGTAGTGTCTCGTCCTTAAGGTTCTCGGGTTTCAATGCTTCGCTCTGAGCTCTAGCAATTCCAATTTGGGCTTCTGAAATGGTTCCTTCTGTTCTTTGCCCCAAAGGGAACTGCATCTTTCGGAGTGACTTCGGTCAATGGCTTAGCGATCCTTGAGAAATTCTGAATGAATCTTCGTTAGCGGCCCGCCCATCCTAGGAATTGTTGGATTTCCGTAGGAGACGTTGGGGCTTGCTATTTCTCAATCGCTTTGATCTTGGCTGGGTCTACGTGAATTCCCTCCTAATTAATCGCATGACTAAGGGAATGTACTTCCCGGAGTCAGAATTTACATCTCGAGGGTTTCACGTACCACTTCTGATCCCTAAAGAGTTCTAGAATGAATTCCAATTGTTTCACGTGGTCGTGATTATCCCGTGAATGGATGAAGATGTCGTTTATGAATGTGATTACGAATCTGTCCAGATATGGTCTGCACACCCGGTTCGTCTAATCCATGAACACTGACGGTGCGTTGGTCAGACCGCATGGCATAACGAGATATTTGTAATGCCCGCAACAAGTTCGGAAGGAGGTTTCAGAAGTGTTGGTTTCACTGACTCGAACCAGATGATACCCTGGACGGAGATTGATCCTTAAGATGTAAGTTTCACCCTGCAATTGATCGAATAGGTCGTCAATTCGAGGGAGAGGGTATCGGTTCTTGACGGTCAGCTTGTTAGGTTCATGATAATCGATGCACATGCGGAAGGATCCGTCTTTCTTTTTAACAAAGAGGATTGGGGCCCTCCAGGGGGAACGAGCTTTGACGAATAAGACCATGATCTAGAAGTCCCTGCAACTGTTTTGACAGTTCTTGCACTTCGGGTGGTGCTAGACGATATGGGGTCTTGGCAACCGGTGCTGTGCCAGGAACGAGGTCTATTCGGAAGTCCACTTGTCGTTGCGGCGGTAGCCCAGGCAAATCCTCAGGAAAGATCTCTGGATGATCCTTGACTACGGGAACGTCTTGGACTCGGCTTTCTTTAGGTTCACGTTCGACGACATGAGCGAGGAATGCGTCGTAGTCCTTCTCGGGGTACTTGCGCATTTTTATGGAAGACACGATGCGAAGTTGTCGTCCAGGTTTGTCTCCCTGAACAACAAGAGTTTCACTGTCTGAAAGAGGGATACGAATGAGTTTGTCGAAATAGACGATCTCGGCTCGAAAACGAGATAGCCAGTCCATTCCGACGATAACGTGAAAGCTTGCCAGCTCGATAGGAATAAGATCGATGGGGAAGATTTTGTCAGATAGGCATAATGAACATCCTAAGATTATATCCTTGGCTTCGAACTCTTGACCGTTAACATATTCGATAGTAAGGCTATCCATAAGAACTTTAGATCCTAGGTTAATGAGGTGTCTAAATTCTAAGGAACAAAACTTCTTTCAGCTCCTGAATCGAATATTACGGAAGCAAAGTGGTCATTAATAGAAGACGTACCCGTAACCGCGTTCGGGTCCTGCCGAGCTTCCTCGGCTGTGATTGCGAGAGTACTAAAAGTTTTTGTCGTATGTGCTATGGGGCAAGTCCCACGAAGGTGTTGATCGCTTCCACACTCGAGGCATAACCGCTTCTTAACTTGTTTGTTTGCTTTTTCTGGACAGTACTTCGAGAGGTGTCCCGTCCTGTGGCATTTGTAGCACACCGGGCAGTTTCCAACATGGTGGAGGGGGAAGGTGGGACACTTAGGGAGCGATCCAGTGTAAGTTCGGGTTCCTGGTGTGGGTTTCTTGTTGTTGTTGCTCCTTGTTGGTTGATGATGAGTCTTCCTTTTCTTACTCTCCTTTCGTTGGACGGTTGCCGGAGGGAGAAGGAGGTTATTGTTTCTGGAGTGCTCTCCTTCTTCTTGTTTGATTGCTACTGGAAAGAGAAAGGGGTTAACGTTTCCGAGGTTTTCGCCTTCCTCTTGTTTAACTGTGGTTGGGAAGAGGTGAAGGTTATTGTCACCGTTGTTCTCCAGGTGGCTGTCGTTGGGGTTATCATTCCAGAAAATTTCGTTGTTGACCCCAGCGATGATCTGAGCGATCATGTTTGGGAGTGCTGCTTTGAGCTGCACGGTAATCTGCTCGGCTAATAGGTCAGCGCGGCTTCTCTTAGGAGGCATGATTCTACAATGGAAAGAAGGAAACTAGTTTAGAACGCACGAATAAGGATATGAAATAAGGATATAGAACAATAATGTATATCGGAAAGATAGATAGCGCACGCACGATAAGCGATTAAGGAATGAGAAAAGGATTCAAGCATAATAAACAAGTAAGAATTATGAAGGTAGAAATTCCATTCCATGATAAGAGTAGTCGGTTACAACGTTCATAATGTGAAAGGTTCAAATACTAGTGCAATACAATATAAAATGAAATACGGATTAGCTCCAAGTCGTCTACATATGGAAAGCTACGACTTAAGCTTGCAATACTATATCTAAAACGAAAGGGCCTAACGACGCCTATCAAGGAATACTTTCGCTATGATGACCGCAATAAGGGTCCCCATAATCAAGCAAGCGCTGACGAGACACCGCACCGTCCTCGACGTGGCTTGAGCCGACGTGATGACTCGGATTGACTGTTCAGACAGTCGGTGTGCAGTATCAGAGACTTCACACAGAAGAAGACCCTGCTGTTGGGCCTCTTCGGTGATTCCCCGAAGTTCTCGATGAAGTTTAAGGAACGCTGCCGGTGGGGACGACGGTAGTGAAGACGGCATCATCGGCCAAGATGGTACGGCGCTGTCGGGGTGCTGCGTCTGCTGCTCCTGAAACTGACGCTCCCAATGATATCAATCCATCGTTGGCGCACGCGAAGTTCCAACGTACGGGTCTACGAACGGCATCGCGGGAGGAGCGGTTCTGGATGAGTCGGGAGTCTGTCCCATCATCCTATCAGGCAGACGACCAGGAAGGACGACCTGCTTACTCGCAGTCATCCGGATACGGGGTCCACGCTGCTGGGGTGGTGCGGAAACTGGCACCGGAGTAGCAGCTGGTAGCACGGTCCTCAGGCTGGAGGTACCGTGGCTGCTCGAGAAAGCCATTGAGTTCTCCTCGGTCGGGTCAGTGGTCTCGTGGTGCTGAGCCTCTGGTGCGGAGAAGTCGTCCGAGACTCCTGGCGTGTAGACGGCTTGCGTATGTGAGTGCGACTGTGACCGGTAGTGAGACTGAGATCGGGAGTGCGACGATTGAGACATGTCGGATCTAACAATAATGGGTTACGTGAGTACAGGGGGAAAAATAAGGAAAAATGTAAACGATAGTGCATATATGGGTCAGTCACGTGAGAATCGGGAATGGATAAGACCGGGAATTTTTTCGACTCGAAAACCGTTTAACGATAGCAATTACTTTCCGTTCTCGCATAATTTATTTTGAACTAGGCATAGTTGATCACGTTACGCCTAGTTAAAAGCAATTCATGCGATAGCGGAATTAATCTACTAAAGTTCGAAAGCTCGTGAAATGATTTTTCCGAAAAAGCCTTGGTTATAGTTTGGTTTCAAAAATTTTGAAAAATTCTTAAAACCGTTTTTCACTATAACCTGTGCTCTGATACCAAGTCTGTCACACCCCGCTAAAGCGGAAACATGAGATGCGAAGAGCAACGATATCATTACACGAGTTATAATTAAAACATACGGTTTCAAGTCATTACGATAGAAAATAAGAGTTTACAAGTTTGAAAATAACCAAGCATTTAACATATCACATAACAAAATACATGATTAATTGTTGACAAAATTCCCAAAATAATAAAATAGGTCTTTTCCCAACTCTTGAATTCACGTGACATGCCTGACCCATCCATGGTATGCACTTAGTATCCTTACATTTGGTTTCCTGAAAACATGAGAAAAAGTGTCAAACTACAAAGGTAGCGAGTGAGTTACAGTTTTCTAGTCCTCGACTAAAAATGGTTTGAGTCAAGTATAACAATACTTAAAAGTTTGCGGTAAATAAAACAATACTTAAAGATAGTTGCGTAAAGTATGAAAATACTTAAAAGATAGTTACGATCCATAAAAGTTGCTCAAGAGATAGTTGCGTTTCATATTAGTTTCACAAGTTTCCAAAGTTTCCAAAATTTCACAAGTTTCCAAAGTTTCCAAAGTTTCATACGAGTTGCAAAAAGTTGCTCGAAAGATATATAAACTATTGATTGAAATCATGTATAACGACTACTTGGCATAATATAACTTAAGTGTTCACACTAAACCGATTGTCTGGTCAGATCTAGCCCCAAAGTTTCACAATGTTTGAGTTTCCACCTGATTCTAGTAATATGTGCGTAGGTCGCGAACCACGAGCAAGGAGTGACCTCTCCTAAGTATCGATACCCATAATACTAACGGCTATTGCTAATAGTGTATAGTGTTTCTGTTTCTCTAAAAACGGGGCAATTGAACTCTGTTTCTAAAAATAGTAGTTGTCACTTAAGATGGGTTATATATCCCTCAAGAGTCACGTTAGTTATACGATCAATCAATGTTCAAACGAGTGCCGAGTGGGGCAATAAAGTAGTTTCACAAGTGCCGAGTGTGGCAGTAAAGTAATTTCACAAATGTCGAGTATGGCAATAAAAATGTTGTTGCATAAGTACATAAAAGTTTGGTTCTCATGTTTCCCCCAAAATAATTATTTAAAAACAGTAAATAAAAGTGGGTTGTAACTCACGGATTGCGAAGAGTACGAGACGAGTGCGAAAAGCGGTCGGAATGCTTCGGAATCAAGGAAATCCTATAGTTATACCAAGTCATCGAGTAAGTTTAATTGTTTATGAGTTTATAGCACCGTTAGTCAACGAAAATGCTTTAGTTTTAGAAATTATGTTAAGGTCTAATGAAAATCGCGCAGCGCTTCCGCGCTATAATTTATTCGTCCAAATTTCAATCACTTTCCCGCTTAACAACAATTGCATTTTAGACCATTATTCATAATACATAATACCACATTAAGTTTAATACAATACTTTGGTTAACTTATATTTTAACTTTATTTGTCCAATCTCAGTCCAAACCGATAAAATACGACGAGTGTTGGTCTAATAATTAATCCTAGCCGTTTTCAAGGCTAAAACCGAATAACGAATATAATGAAATCGAAAGATTCACAAGAGTAACAAGTTATACCGCTAACACCCGTTTGATTTGACAAGGATCTGGAATCAACAACTTCAGTGGTGTAGTGATGAGAATATCCGCCTCCAAAACACAAGACAACCACCGAAAATTAGCAAAACGACGATTTTTGTGACATCAGACACATCCAGCCGCCGGCTGGGATGATCCAGCCGTCGGCTGGAGCTCCTCAGTCAGATCCGGATTTTCGTAAATTTTGCGTTTTTAAGCTTTTTCAAGAGTATTTTCGATAGATTTCGACATGCAACTTAAAAACCTTTAATAACATCCATTTCTTTCGTCAAATAACATCTTTTTATATCAAGATCTTTGTAAAAGTTTATAAAATTTATGTTTTTAGATAATCACCATAGAAACTTTTATAAATGCGTTTACTTGATCCTAGATTAGACATTCATGTGTAAAAATGTGTATAAAACAGTGGAAAAATTTTGTTATACCTCAAGAAAAAGGAAAGTATGATGATCTAGCTCGTTAGATGATGATTTTGATGGAGATTAAACCCGGAAATGAAGAAAAACCGAAACACACCACCACTAGATGACCACCTCTTGCTCCTTTTGATGAATAGAACCGATTGTGATGATGTTTGTGGTGTTTATTTGGTGATTATGGGCTGGGATTCACAGCCAAAGTGAAGAAAAGTGAAGGAAATGGAGAGGGTTTTGGGAGAAAACCAATATGTGTGTGTTTTGAGATAGACAAAATGAAGAAAAGAAAAGAAAGGAAGATAACAACACCTTGGGACTGAGAAATCTGCCGAAAAGGGGGTCCAATCGAGCATAACCAAGTGGCACCACTCCAATTTCATGCAAAAATGAGTCACCAAAGCTGACCAGACAGATCCAGCCGTCGGCTGGAGGGGCTCAGCCGCCGGCTGGAGCCCTGCCAGCTGCTGGCTGGTCGGCTGGTTCGGCATACTTGTTTTCGACCGTTAAGGAGTTTCGTTCGTCGAAAGTTTCCGATTCTTTTTGAGTTGAACTTAGGAAAGTTCATACTTTGATTTACTTTATATTGGGTTCATTTAATATTATATTTTCACTTTCGATTTCGAGATTCGCACGATTTCGGTAAAGGAGTAAACAAGAGAAAAAGGGCGATATCTCGCGTATAAAGAATGCGTTAACCGACAAATTTGGCATAGACCTTCTAACTTATAATTATGAGGATACTAACAAGTTGGCACTTAGATATTTTGATTCCGAATTTGATTCCGACACTGATGCGTTCTCGGTAAAAGTACGGTTAAAGGCAAGACGGACACTTTAAAGGATGTAGAGCACGATTTTCACCTGAAATTTTTGACGGTTGTCACAAAAGTCAACATTCGACATTTTCAATAATTTAAATTCGTTTGAAGAATTTAAATATTTTGAGTAAAAATAGTTTGAAAACAATTTCATGAAAGTTTAACGAAAGGAAAGTTTATTATAAAAATTTAAGATTAAGATCGCGTTTTCGAGAAAAGTATATTTTTCGGAAATATGTACGTTTAGCGAATGTTATATCGATAAATATTATGTTTATGATTGCGATTACGTTTTTGAGACCAAAAACGTATATTTGTATGTATATACCACTTTATGTAAAATAATATAGGTATATATACTTATGCTCATCCAAATTACGCAACGTTTTAGGTTCTGAAGCTCACTGCGTCGCACAGGGACTAAGCTGTGAAGCAGCTAGCTTGTGACCAAGCCCGCTGCGGCGCAGTAGATGACTATTGCGACGCAGTGGGGCAACACTGACAAAAACGAGTTTTTAAACTTTTACGTTTTAGTATCGAGACGTTAATATTAAATCTTAATACTTATAAGTGATATGTCGAGTAGGTATATAAGTTTATTTATATGTTATTTAAGTAAGTTTGCACATGATAATAGATAATAATACTAATTAGAGTTTATATAATAATTATATGTATAATTAGTCCAATTAGTCCCAAAAATTTTCAAAGAGTCCAAGATAATCACATTTTCGGTAGAAATTTACTAAAATTATCTATATGAATTGAAATTACCCGATTTTCACATGTATGTTCATATTATACCACTTTCATGTTATGATAACTAATGACTTACAAATATTATATTAATATGTATAATATGTCAAGTCTTTGCTTTCTTCCATTTTAACCATATTCAACTTTTTATATAAGTTACTTAGGTGAAAATTAAGAAAACGAATAGGAGAATTAAGGATTCATTAGAGAGTACCGAAGACCTCCGCAAAATCTACCAAAAATAGTCGGAATAGCTTCGAAATCTCCCGGAAATGAGCTCCAAAAGTGGTAGTGAGGATAAACCGAGCTCCAAACACAAAGTAAACCACTTGTTAGAAAAAGAACTCAATGAAATAAGAATTTGAATGAGATTTAAGGAGTGTTTTTGCTTACCAATCTTCAAGACCTAAAGGTTTCCATGATGGTGAATAAAACCGAAAATAGAAAGGTGAAGATGGAGAACAAATCTCTGCAAGATTACACAAGGTTTATATTAGAATTTCTGATCATAAACAAAGATGGAAAGAAGTGATAAAAAGATGAGATTTATGTTGGAAAAGCTTACCAAATGGACGGAAATCAAGGATATTATGGTGAATATGATGTAGAATCCTCTTGTAACTTGAAATTCACTCACTTATGTGTTTACTAACCCTCATAACTTCTGGAAATGAAGAGAGAAAATGAGAGAAATAAGGGAGGTGAGTGATGGAAATGAAAGAGAAAAGGTGAATGAATATGGTAAATGTTAGTTTGGGTATGAAAGAGGTTTAGAAAGGTTGTTAGATCCATATTATGCTCAATACCATGCATATTGGAAAGTTTGAGTCAGAATTCACGTGATCGAAGTTCTGGAATCTCAAGAAAAGTGAAAAGGCGTTTTTGGCATGATATGCCTAGACCTCGACTACGTCGCAGTCAGTAGGGACTGCGGCGCAGTCCTTCGCTTAGTTAACTTCCGTTAACCGTCCGTTAAAAGGACTGAATTTGTAAGGAATTTAACGTCAACCTCGTTAAAGGACTAACTTTGTAAAATATTTTTAACGTTAATCTTAATCGTATAATCGAAGGCATAACGGTACTAAAAGTTTTCGTCACGAAGGACAAAACGATATGTAATATAAAATTAAACCACATAAATAATGCGGGATAAAACGAAATAACAAATAATAAAAGGGTCAAAACAAAAACAGCGAAATAACATCATTTTCTGGTTTATATTATCATGATAAGTGGTGATGAATTATGGGATATCAATGTTATTGTATTGATTAAACTTAGAAACTTAAATTAAGATTTTCAATCTTTCATTTTATATATATAAATATAAATTTGTAGTTGTAGTTATATTTGATATTTTTATATTAGGTTTTATTTAATATTTGTTTCTAACTAGTTTTTAGTTTTCTATTTAACTAGATTATTGTCCCGCGATAGCGCGAACATATATAAAAATTGAATTGTAAACATTATTTTTATATAGATTTTAAGTTTACGTTTATACAATGTTGTTTATGATTATAATAACATATACACCTTTACGTTTATACACTTGTTTTAATATTTTTTATTAGAAGATTTTAAAATAACAATAATGTAAATCATAGACCAAATTGAGTGATTTTATAAGTAAATTAGAATTTTGTTTTTATTTTAGTTGAGATAGGAATTAAAGAGATAATGTTATTATGTATTGTAAAAGGGTGTAAAATGAAAGTAGTATTTGATGACATCATCAATCTGATCTAACAGTTGAAATCAAAAAAGTTAACCCATTCAAGGGCCCTTACTTCTCAATGTGGCATTTAAGGCCTCTCTTTTATTATATGAAAAAACAATGTTATACGAATAATAACATATATACTTTTACGTTTATACAATGTTGTTTATGATTATAATAACATATACACCTTTACGTTTATACACTTGTTTTAATATTTTTTATTAGAAGATTTTAAAATAACAATAATGTAAATCATAGTCTAAATTGAGTGATTTTATAAGTAAATTAGAATTTTGTTTTTATTTTAGTTGAGATAGGAATTAAAGAGAGAAATGTTATTATGTATTGTAAAAGGTTGTAAAATGAAAGTAGTATTTGATGACATCATCAATTTGATCTAACGGTTGAAATCAAAAAAGTTAACCCATCCAAGGGCCCTTACTTCGCCATGTGGCATTTAAGGCCTCTCTTTTATTATATATTAAAGATAAGCTTCGGTTAACTATTTATTAATTATATTATAATATAGTAAATGATCAATTACGCCATATAATTTTTTTATAATCAAAAGACACAATCTTAGTATTTAATCTCATTTTAAGCTAATGGTTAAGATTAAAACCAAAATCAACTTTTCTTTTATTTTTTTTAAATTGATTTATATCACAAACCGTTAATCGTTAGACGAAACAAATTATAACGTTGTGATCTTTTCGTATTTATCTTTAATTAGAGCAGTGGTGTTATATACTTTCGACGACTTTTTTTTTTGTGGGTATTGAAACTGTAACGATAAAATCACATGTAATATTAGTAACAATACGTGAAAATTATAAAAGAGAATTACTATAACATAGGTGAAACCAAGATTATAGATTGGCAGGGGCCGGGAACTTACTTTATTAAATTTGGATGCTATATGTAATATTTTCGACGTATTGGGTGGGGATGATATATAATTTTTAGTACATATTTAGGGAGGTCGACATGTAAAATTCAAGTTTTTGGATTAGAAATTTATATAAAGGTAGCCTGATAGGGGGGCAAACTGTCACACCCCGCTTAAAGCGGAAACACGAGGTGTTCCAGTTATGATACCAAGAGTCGAGGATTACAACATTACAACCAATAAACAAAACATCGAATAATATTAATCATGCCATAAGGTTTACAAAATACAATACAAAGTCAAACGTGATACAAAGTCGAATACAAATACAAATCAAATGTCACAAATCGGATCATAAAGGAATTACATCAAACATAACGAATTCCAAGTACACAAAATATATGATCCAAAACAAGCATGGCATGATCAAACAAATCCTCAAACTCCTGAAAAAGCGTTAAAAACGACATCAACACATGTTGGTGAATTATTCGCAATATTTATAGTAAAAGTTGACCCAATAAGAGATTTAATAAGCATGACAAGTTTCAAATAGCATATCTTGATTTATAACCTAAGTGCGAGTATAATACCTAGACTAGTCATACACTGAACCTGACCACACAATATATCCCCTAACCTAAGGCATGTCAAACCAAAGGCAACAAATAATCAAAACGGTCATAACATCCACTCATAGGGACATCCTATCGAGCAATGAGGGTTAGGTCAAACCCATATAGATCTATATATATGAAAACCGTGGGCACAAAGCTTAACAAGTGTATAAGGGGGGGCCTCACAAGGCCTAATGACATCTAATCTAAGGCAATACTAATCCACTAGGTAAACAAGATATACATACATGCGACAATTTTAAATACGCTTTCCAGCCCAAAAATAGTAAAAGAACAGGGCTACGAATAACTCACAAGATAAGCTCAGCAAAGTACCGGGTAAGATCAATATGGAGATAACACTCTGCCGCCTAAGTGCCCTAAAACAAATATAACATAGTCTAAGTATCTCGATAAATACAGTACGGTTTAGCCTTGTCGGTTAAAGTTAATATATAGCGTTTTATTAAAATATTCCAACGATTATCAATTCGAGTCAAAATAACGGATCAAAGAGACGATGTTCCGCGCCAATAAGGGCGATAGGAAAGATATCGATATTTCACGTCATAAAAGACAATTAGAAAGGAATGATATTTCGAGCCGAAAATGACTAACAAGAATATCGGTTGAAAGGAATACTGTTACCAAAGTCTTATTGAGATCGACCAAGGTCAACGTCTAAGATGTTGACTTGGTCAAAGTCAAAGATGTTGACTTGGTCAAAGTCAAAGTCAACGTAAAATTCAAACTTTGACATTTTAGATAGTTTAAAATATTTTGAATGAAAATAGTTTGAGAACTATTTTAAAAGAGTTTAACGAAACAAATACAATATTTATCGTCATTTGATATTACGATCGCATTTTTGAGAAAAGTATATTTATCAAAAATATATACGTTTATTGAGCATAATAATAATAAATATTATGTTTATAATAGCGATTATGTTTTTGAGTCCAAAAACGTATACTTGTTAATAGTTACTATTTTTACGTATAGTAAAATACTTATATGTGTTTTAACGTGTTTATATAACGTCTTTTTAGTCAAAAAAGTACATAATACTTACGTAAAACGTTCCGATAATTTTAATAAATTTATTTTAGTCCCATAAACTGAGATTTCAAGGTTTTATATTTATTTCGCATTTTAAATTGATTTTAACGTTTTAACGTTTTAAATACGTTATAAGTTTAAATAAATAGCTAAAAATATCAAATATATATTACAAGTTCACTTTTATATATTTTTATACTTTATTACAGAATATAAAGTTATGGGAATTTTTATAAAAGTTTTACTTTATAATTTTAACCATTTAAACATTAATTTCGGTATATTTTACGTTATATTTAACCGATTTTTACGAAAAGGTCCGAGTATGGTCAACATTAATAACGTCCAATAATTTCGCTTTTTAATTACGATAAATATGGTGAGTTCAAAAATATAAAGTTTACATCAAGAAAACGAGATATTAAGATTTTAAGGAAAAACGAGTACAACCGACGTCCTCCGCACAATCTACACGATCTCCGAAAAATCCGAAAGTTTCCGAAAATTTAAAACTCCTGAAAACGTAGATAACGCAACAAAAACAAAGGTTAACTGGTCAACGGGGTGAAAGAAAAACGAAAACGAAAGTCGAAACGGTAGGAAAACGAGTTGTCTAGGAAACTGACCTGCTGGTGTCCGGACAACCAGCCCCGTCACCGGGTAAAAATGACCCAGCTCGGTCTTGTGTCAGAGCAACCAGCCCCGTCACCGGGTAAAAGTGACCCAGCTCGGTCTTGTGTCCGAGCAAACAGCCCCGTCACCAGGTAAAAGTGACCCGTCACCGGTCAGTCGCGACCTGGTCCGAAAATAACAAAAAAAACGGGTTTTTTGTTAGATACGCTTAGCATGGATTCAAGGGGTTTTAAGGGTGTTAAAATAACATACTTACAAAGGGTTTTTGGGTGGTTAACACGTGTGAAAAGTCCCGAAACTGAGTTTGCTCGTTAACGACTCTAAACCGAAATATGAAGATGAAACTCGATTTTTGGCTTAAAAGCTTGATGTTTTTGAGTTGTTTCACTTCCAGATGGTTTCTAAATGAGATAGGGTAGAGAGAGATGGAGAGAAAACGAATTAGAGAGAGAGATGGGTGAGTTTGATGTGTGATGTTTTGTTTTTTTGATGATAAAAGAAGATGAAAAGGAAAGGGGCCCCTTGCTAGAGTCATGGGAAATCAAAAGAATGCAGGGAAAGTGTGTATCATTGAGATCTACAACTTGAAACAAGTTCCCAAATATACAAAACGTGAGTAAATATAAGGAGAAATGTAAGGGTCGAAATAATTGCGAATAAAAGAATAAATAACGGTAATGAATAATACCTCGAAAAGACGGGTTGTCACACAAACACCCTTCAACCCCCTTGTCTCCGCCCCTGTCTATAAAACGTATAAATTACCTAAATTTAGAAAAAATATCGAATTGTGACAACTTTTTTTTTTTTTTTTTTTTACATAAATGTGATAGTATTAAATCACATTAATAGTATGCAAATCACATATGATGGTACTGTATATCATATGTGATCTTATTATGTATGTAAAATTTCAAAAACTTATAAGGCAATAACACACATGATTTCAACTTTAATTGTGAATTTTAAAACACAACAATATTATATGAGGTATAATCTATATAGACTCGGGAAAAAAAATCAAAATTTGACGATTTTTCGTTTATTCGTTTTAGGACAAATGTTGATATTCGTAAGATATAATCACATCTGATTTGAACACTGAATATGAATTTGAAAACTTGGATTTGTTATACTATATACATTCAACTAGAATCAAAAAGAAAAACACAAAAATAATATGTTTCACTACTAAAATCATATGTAATAGAATTTTGATTTTATAATATAAAATTTCAAAATCAATAAAAAGAACCCGGAAAAAAATTTCATCAAAAGTATATCGAGTCGGTGCTCTATAGAAATGTAATTTAATGCCCCTTATAATTGTGTAATTTATTCGTTTAATATATTTACTGGTTTTGAGATATTTTAATTTTTAAAAATAAATTAAAGTGAGTTTTTGAAATGAATAGTTGTGATTGGTTGGTTTGGTCTCAAATTTTTTAATGGTATTTTTTGATCTCAACACATTATAATATTATGATTATGATTATGATTACTTCAAAAAATCGATACAAAATTTACAATCACAAGTTTTATTTATTAAAAGAACCTTAAGTTTTGTTTTATTAAAAGAACCTTTAGTTCTTTTATAATTTCACGAAGTGAATCATAATACTCTTTATAATTAGATGCATTCGTAGTTGCAAAAGATGTAAAATATAAACGAATGCAATTTCATATCGATGCTCTTGAAGTAAAAATTTCCTAAAACTTAATTAAAATCGTTAAACTAGATTTGCTCAATTCACTAAAACGAGTGTGAGCGAGCAATAAATGTCATGGGTTATTAATATAAGAAGTTTCAATTATCATATTAGATTTTAAGAATATGAGTTATGATCAAAAATGAGAAAAATTATTATATGAATCAATAAACACGACTATAAAGTTTATGTAAGAGACCTTGAAAAGCTATATAATATTACTAGGAGTAACAACGTTAAAATGTGTGACTCGGTCACCTCTGAATCTTATAATTAATAGTGCGATTATATCCATATGGTCATGAACGATAAGTTTAATATTTATTATTATTTTGTTGTTTTGACATGACTGATTAGACCATCGCAAATCAATATGAAGCGAAAACTTCATTTTAAGAACCCAAAGATTCTCTAATTACATGAGTTTATATGCTCTCGAAATTTAACAATTATTTACCTTTTACAAGTTAACAAGGACTCAAATTCTTACAATCCAAAAATGATACGAGAAGATGTATATAAGCCTACATATGTATCATCTAGACCATTTAGCTATATTATAAATCAATGCATCGTCTAAATGGTGACATATAATTAATATTGCAACCTATAGTTTGCGTCATTAATAACTCATATAATACGATTACGAGTACTAAGGGTTGTCAAATATCTTTCTATGCTTTTAAAATCTTTTGGTAAATGGTGAATTTACATTATCTTATATTTACACACATTATTTTATTAAAGTGCTTAATTAGCATTTATTTTTTTGAATTATATAAATGTCGAAAGGCCCAAAAATATGTATCAATATTAAAATGCCCAATGCATATATAAATATTTAAATGTCGCATATATAATTATTAAAATGTAGAGTTAATTACATAATTGGTCCCTGTGTTTGTTCCAAAACAACGGGTCCAGTCCCTGGGTCGCAATTCCTTCGGACCCAGTCCCTGGACCCTATCTTTGGTTGCACGTTTGGTCCCTCCCACTAACAATCGTTAAAAAATCCCGTTAAATACATCACATGCCTGGCACGTGATGGGTAATAAGGTAATTTCGCCTTCTTTTTTCACCCTTTATACAGATCCATCTTCTTCCTCACTCCTGATTCAACCCTAATTTCTCAATCTAACTAATCTTTTTAATCCAAATAAAACATTCCCTTGTTTAACAAAGCATGTGCTTGTAGAGATAAAACATTTATGAAGATGCTTGTAGAGATTCCCATCATCAGAAGCATCTATACTACCATTACTTCCTCTTATCCTACTGAAATTAAACCCCGACCAAGTCTCATTCACCAAACCATTCTCCATCTCTGAATCATTTATACAATTATACGTCCAAACGGAAACACAGCATTCGTATCATTTTGCAAATGCTGTTGATATAAATTACTAAATCCAATCCCTAACATAGCCTCATCATCAACAACATCAACATCATCATCCATCAAATCACCAAACCCCAACACTCTCGATTGTCGAACTTAGGGCGTTTAGCTTCAGCTAGATTGAATATACGAGCTGCGATCTCTTGAGCTTTTTGTTTCGCGAGTGAGATCTCGTCCATGGGAGGAGGAACGTTGTTGTACGACGGAGTGGAGTCGGTAGGTGCGGCGGAGAAGAGGGAGGCGCGGCGAGGAGCTGACGGCGGAGGTGCGGTGGTGGAGTCGTCGTATTTGCGTTTTGCGGTGGCGGAATCGCCGCCGGAGTAGTGTGAGTCGTCAGCCATTTGTGGTTAGGGTGTGCAAAACCCTAGATGGATATTAGATATAGAAATTAGGGTTGAATAAGGAGGGAGGAAGATGAATCTGGATAAAGGGGAAAAAAAAAAAAAAAAAGGGGCGAAATTACCTATTTACCCATCATGTGCCAGACATGTGATGTATTTAACGAGATTTTTTAACGATTGTTAGTGGGAGGGACCAAACGTGTAACCAAAGATAGGGTCCAGGGACTGGGTCCGAAGGAATTGCGACCCAGGGACTGGACCCGTTGTTTTGGAACAAACACAGGGACCAATTATGTAATTAACTCTAAAATGTACGAATCCTATATTAATATTAAATTTTCTGAAACAATTCTCATGTATCATTATTAAACTGCGAAAAGCATATATCATTATTAAAATGCCCAAAGCATATATCAATATTAAAATGTCTGAAGAAATTCTCAAGAACAATATCTAACAAAATACTTTATTATATGGGCTAAAACAATATATACGTATACATGACAAATGTACAATAGTCTAGATGCAACATTACGAAACATGGATCGACAAAATTATTAACTCTTTCACTAGATTTTTGTCCCACTGTATTTTATCTAGTAAGGTTTTAACGAGACATAATCCTTGGAAATCAAATGAGAAACATTAATTAAAAATTTGATGTCACTTTTATAAGTGAATCTCTCCAAAAGAATAATAAATTAAAGAAATCTATATTAAAGGAAACATAAAAAAATACACATTTCATCGAAATTTTCCCAAATCAAGATCTACAAAAAGATGGTGTGATCAGCTGGCAAACCTACTTCCAAAATCATTGCTGACATAAGTATTTGAGAAACTTTACTATCAGATTGGTATTTGGCGTTTGAAGAATATATATTGAATTGAGGGAAATTATTATATGGGCTACACTCTTTTTCCCTTTATTAAGTTTTGTACCAAAAGGTTTTTTAATGAGGTAGTTAAATTCGATATCAGTTATGAGAATCGAATTAATAGTATATAATAAAAGGTGAATATCTAAGGGAAATGTTATAAAATTATTTGTTACGGATATTCACCTTCCTAACTAATTCGTGTATCCGATTTACCTATAAATACAGGTCATGTTGTAACATATAGTATTGACTAATGAATAAGAATTATTTCTCTTCTTTATTATTGTACTAGATTATTGCCCCGCGAAAGCGTGGGTAAAAATATAAAATTATAAATAAAAATTGAATCGTAAACTTTATGTTTATGAACACGTTCTTTTAAATTATTATGAGAATACAATATTACACGTATAATAACAAATATACATTTATGTTTATACACATGTTGTTTATAGTTATAATAACATATATACATTTATGTTTATACACATATATTAATATTTTGTATTAAAGGATTTTAGAATAATAATAATAATGTAAATCATAGTCCAATAAGAGCCATATGTTTTTTATTGTAATAATGGTGAAATTAAAGAGAGAATGCAATTATGGATTGTAAGAGGGTGTAAAGTGAAAAAAATATTTGATGACATCATCAATTTCATCTAACGATTGAAATCACAGTATCTAACTCATCCAAGAGATCTTACTTCGCCATGTGACATTTAAGGCTCCTCTTTTATTATATATTAAAGATTAACAAATTTAGTGTCATATTGTCAAGTAGTTATATTCTAGTCTTTCCCAAAATTATTATACATGCAAATGTTTTGTAAAATTTTGACCCATCCATAGATCGATTTCTGGCTTTGCCTTTGATGATTTGTGTGGCAAAGACGAAGGTAATAATTGCGGTTAAGGGATGCATTTACTATGGTGGGGAACAAATCATGAATCGACAAAGGTGAGTGACAAAGGTGATTGCGATTAGGTTATGCATCGACTATGTGTTGGTAATTTTAGTGTAATTAGGATTTATTGAGACCAAAAGAATTTCAAATTAAGCTATATTACGGGTTAGGCGTGTTAGACATAGGAATCCAAAAACAAATGTAAGCCCAAGTCCGTATGTGGACTTGGGCCCGTTAGGTTATTATTTTCCTATAAATAGGTGTCCTATGTAATCGTTTTAAAGTGATGAAATATAAAAGTTCTTCCACAAAACCCGATTATTATTTTCTACATGGTATCAAGAAACAACGGATAGGCATATTCGAATAGAAAAAAACACCATCTTCGAACTTGTCATTTGACTGGCTTCTCAACACCTTCGACTGACTTATCATTCGACCAGCAAATCAAAGTATTCGACCAAGACTCCACGCGACTAGGTATTTCGGGCATACGACTCAACGCTTTCGAACTCACCTACACGACTAGCCACGACTAAAAAAATTACTCATTCGAACGAGTCCTCATTCGGCCAGGAAAACAAGGTCCACGAACTCCAGCTCATTCGAATAAGAAAGCAAAGTACACGAACAACCGATTACGAATTGATCTTAAGCGAATAAGCAACACGAAATTGGGATTGACACGCCGAATTAATTTTATGTTAGCCTAGGCGAACTTGAATATCGATTGGTTGCCGATTTCAGTGATTTAATTCGGAATAAATTTCTTCGTCCCTGTTTGTTCGTCCCCATGTGTTTTTGATAACCAGTGAGACAGCAAAGCCCAATTACCAACACTTTGAGCCCAAGAGATAATGTTTTTGGGCCTGGTCTATTTAATTAAAGATTTGGACCAAAACTAGTTTTAAAAACATAATTAAAACAATTTAAAAATTTAAACCAACCATGGCTGACAACGAAAACAATAACTTCGCCGTACAACAAATAAATTTGCTTCGTAACGGAGCTCAGAACCAATTTCAAAACCCAAAACCTCCTTTCAAGAATCATCGGTCAGACAAGCCGTTTTTTCGAACTCAATCAAAGGCGGATAAGAGGAAGCTCAAGTGTGAAGAGTGTGGTATGTCGAAACACACCAAAGAACAATGCTTTAGGATTGTTGGATATCCAGAATGGTGGAGTGATAACCACAAAACCTCCAAGACTGGAAAAGCTGCCACCGTCATAGGCAGCAGAGAGATTAACCGCGGAGGAAAGCAGTTAATGTTAAACGTGCATGATTTCGAAGAGGAGAACGTTTCTTCCCGATATGGAGAAGTTAATGTTGCCACCAAAAACGCCAAGTGTAATTCATGGATTTTTGATTGTGGTGCCACTGATACAATGACGTTTGATATAACCGATCTAACGTCAAACTCGAAAGTTGACAAAACACGAATTCACACAGCTAATGGGGAAACTCTCCCAGTTAAAGGAGGGGGAACCATTGAAATATCGAAAGAATTACGACTCTCGAGATGCCTTTATGTGCCATCATTATCACACAAGCTATTATCCGTTAGTCATGTTACGAAAGAATTAAACTGTGTGGTATTAATGCACCCCATTTTTTGCATTTTGCAGGATATCAGGACGGGAAGGATCATTGGGCGTGGTACTGAGAGACAAGGATTATATTACGTAGATGAAGTCACTCAACAAGGCTCAGTTATGCTGACTCATGGTTCAAACGATAGGAAAGAATGGTTATGGCACCGACGATTGGGACATCCGTCCACTGGTTATTTACGTCAGTTATTTCCGCACTTATTTCCTAAAAATAAAGATTTTCATTGTGACACTTGTATTTTGGCAAAAAGTCATAGACATACGTTTAAACCAAATGATACTAGAGTTGCTTCACCTTTTTTGTTAATCCATTCTGATGTTTGGGGTCCCGCTAAAATTGAAGGAGGACAAAATTTCCGCTATTTTCTGACATTTATAGATGATTGTACTCGAATGACTTGGACTTATCTTTTAAAAAATAAGTCTGAAGTTTTTACGAAGTTCACATTCTTTTGTAACATGGTCAAAACCCAATTCAAAAGTGAAATCCAAATTCTCAAGTCAGATAATGGGGGGGAATTTTGTAACACCTCCATGAAAACCTTATGTCAAACACGGGGAATTATCCATCAAACTTCGTGTGCTCACACGCTTGAACAAAATGGGGGTCAGAACGAAAAAATCGTTTTTTATTGGAAATCACACGGGCTATTATGATTGAATCCCAAGTTCCAAAGTCTTTTTGGCCAGAAGCCCTTGTCACTGCAACGTATCTTGTTAATCGACTTCCAACCCGAGCCCTAGCACTCAAAACTCCTCTCCAAACATTTTCACATTTCCATAAATTGCCATCAACTCTAACCCTCGAACCTCGAGTGTTTGGATGTTCTGTTTTTGTTCATATACCAAAAATAGAGCGTTCAAAACTTGATCCATGTGCAGAGAAATGTGTGTTTTTGGGGTATGGTGTCAATCAACACGGGTATCGGTGCTACAGCCCCAGTAGACGTCACATGTTCACCACAATGAACTGTGACTTTATCGAAACGGAGTTCTTTTATCATACCCATCTTCATGGTCAGGGGGAAAATGACAATGACGCATTAAGATGGATAAGTTGGGCACCACCTGTGCATGACTCTCCTACTCATACTCCTAATTCAACTGATAATCCTGAAGATTCTGATACTGATACTCCTACTCCAACTGATAATCCGGAAAATTCTGACGACAGTACCAATGCCACCAATAATGATCCTCCTCAACTGATATCTGAGGTAAGTGGTTCTGAATCTCCAGATATTCCAAATAATTCTGATATGTGTGATGATGAACAACAGGTCGAGACGAAAACTCCGAGTGTGACTGAACCAGCTCGGTATGATCTTCCACCTAGATCAACCAGGGGAATTCCGCCTAACAGATACTCACCTGAAAGAAGTTCAAGAGGGTCGAGATATCCAGTTGCAAATATCGCAAGAAGGAATTTAGTTCCGGAAGCCAAGTCCTTCGCAAACGCAATCTGTTCTGAAAAAATACCAACAAGTGTTGAAGAAGCACTCAAGTATAAAGAATGGAAAGAAGCAATTGGAACTGAACTTGAAGCCCTGAGAAGAAGTGAAACATGGGAAGAATGTTAATTGCCTCCACGAAAGAAACCCGTTAAATGTCGGTGGGTGTTCACTATCAAGTGTAAACCCGATGGATCAATCGAAAGGTATAAAGCTCGATTAGTCGCAAAGGGGTATACTCAGACTTACGGGATTGACTACTGTGAGACTTTCTCTCCAGTAGCCAAGATTGATACTATTAGAGTTCTATTCTCAGTTGCAGCAAACAAGGATTGGCCATTACACCAATTCGATGTCAAGAATGCCTTCCTACATGGAGAATTGAAAGAAGAAATCTACATGGAAGCCCCACCTGGAATTCATGATAGTTCCGAGGCCAGGAAAGTTTGCCGACTAAAGAAGTCTATGTACGGTTTGAAGCGGTCTCCACGAGCGTGGTTTGGTCGGTTTACCACAGTTATGAAGAAATATGGCTATAACCAAAGCAATTCCGATCACTCTCTCTTCTTGAAACGAAGAGGTAAACTCATAACCTGCTTAATAATCTACGTTGATGACATGATCATTACAGGGGATGATTCAGAGGAAATGACAAAATTGAAAGCTAATCTTTTCAAAGAATTTGAAATGAAAGATCTGGGAAGACTCAAATATTTTCTCGGAATTGAAGTTCTAAGATCAAAATTAGGGATCTTCATTTGCCAGCAGAAATATGTTCTTGATTTGTTAGCAGAGACGGGAATGCTAGATTGCAAACCGGCAGACACTCCCATGATAGCCAACCAAAAATTGTTCATGGAAGATGAAGCTGAACTGGCAGATAAAGAAAGAAATTAGAGAACGGTGGGAAAGCTGATTTACTTAGCTCATACTCGGCCAGACATTGCATACGCTGTGGGGGTTATAAGTCAATTCATGCACCAACCTCAAGTCCAGCACATGGAAGCAGCTTTACGGATTATCAGGTATCTCAAGAGAACTCCTGGACACGGTGTTCTATTCAAAGCAAATGGGCACCTGAAGATTGATGCTTATACCGATGCTGACTGGGCAGGCGACAAAGGTAATAGGAGGTCTACATCAGGGTATTTTACCCTAGTGGGAGGAAATCTTGTTACATGGAGGAGTAAAAAGCAAAAAGTTGTCGCCCTCTCAAGTGCTGAAGCTGAATTCCGAGGAATAGCACGAGGATTAGCTGAAGTCCTATGGCTGGGAAAACTTTTGTCAGAAATTGGGTATCCCTCAGAAGAAGCCAGTAAGATCATGTGTGACAACAAAGCACCTATACAGATCTCAGGAAATCCAGTTCAACATGATCGCACCAAACACGTTGAAGTTGATAGACACTTCATCAAAGAAAAACTTGAAGATGAGATTATCGAGCTTCCATTTGTTTCATCAAAAGATCAGCTTGCAGATATCCTAACAAAGGCGGTTACCGGAAAGATCTTCGCTCACTGTCTTGACAAGTTAAGCATTGGAAATCCCACTACTTAGCTTGAGGGGGAATGTTAGACATAGGAACCCAAAAACAAATGTAAGCCCAAGTCCGTATGTGGACTTGGGCCCGTTAGGTTATTATTTTCCTATAAATAGGTGTCCTATGTAATCGTTTTAAAATGATGAAATATAAAAGTTCTTCCACAAAACCCGATTATTATTTTCTACAAGGCGGTGCGGAGTGCACACTCGTATAAGTTAATTTGATTTCGGGTGTATTGAATGGTAAAGAATGTGACAATTAGTGACTGGTCTTACTAAGAGCTCTGCTACTGGGTTTGCTTACTACATACCCTTACGATAAAGCACTTGAAAGCAGGAGTGACCTTCCCTTACTCTCACTATTATGCCCAAGGCTTGCTTTTCTATTCCTTTCTTTTAGCACGGATTGAGTTAGATAGCGCCTACTCATTCACTGGAAAAGGCTAGTTACCTTCTCTTCATTCTCTTGAACCTCGAACAAAAAAAGATCTCGCCATCAGCTCGACTTAGAGTTCCGAATCAAAAAAGTCAACTAAACTTTACTTAAATGGTGTAACTATTCATAAAAGATTGTGACTTTTCACCAAACGTTACATCTTTTCATTTTTTCTATTATAAATAGATATCATTTGGTCTTTCTAGAATATGAAGATAAACAAATTCAACAAATCGTTCTTTGTTTTGATTAGTGATTCTATTGCCTTGAACACTAATTGTCATTTCTTGAATTATCCAATTTAAAGATTTTGTGGTAACCCAAAGAAAGGTAATTGGGACGAAATACTTTATTAAGAAAGTGAGTTTCATACACGATTCAAGGAATTATCTAAGATACCATAATCCAATTTTCCAACACTATGGTGGGTACATATCTGGCAGTGACGAAGGTTGATGGCGGCTGTTTGCCAACCTATTTTTTCTTGTCATTAGTGGGGAGATATATAATCGAGGTGGGAGAATACCGGATTGTTGTAAGCATGTTGATTATGTAGATTGGAATATGGTTTTAAATGGCCTTGATTTGATTTGTAAGTTGTTAAATCTTAGGCTCATCCGTGTTATTGGCCAAACAATGGAAGAAAGTCTATAATTTATAGCTTGAATCTAAAAATGAAAGGAACATGTAGGCTACATCAACATGCCCAATAATATGTTGAAATTGAAGGGATTGTGTGTAAAATACTGATACAATGAACAATGTAGGTGGCGACTTTTCAAGACTCTAACATAGGTATATCCTTGACCACCAGCGAATAATGGTTTACCTTGAGGATGTAGAAATTAGTAATCGGATTTTGTGGAAAAATTTTTATATTTCATCAACTAATAACGATTACATTAGAAGCCTATTTATAGGAAAAAATTAACCTAACGGACCCAAGTCCACATACGGACTTGGACTTACATTAACTTAGGCCTATATTCTAACAATAAGTATATTAGTGTACTTATATATAACATTGAGAAAAAAGATACGCTTATTTATGTGTTAAATAATTTACGTGAAATGTCGAATCATATGTTTACGTAAAATGTTGAAATTTAGATTTGAGAGATTATTTATTTGAGTGTTAAATAAATAGAATAAACATTTATGAGATAAATGTTTATTAAAAGGACTAATTTTTATATAATAAATATTAGCTAGAATTATTATTAATAAGAAATATATATTTGATATATTTCGAGGCGACATGTCGTTGCCGAATACCTTTCATGGCGACATTTTGACATTTAGCGATGACTTTTGTCGTATCCAAATGTTCAGTTTCTTGTTGTGAACACAGAAAACTCTTGTTGGAAGATATCGAAGGTATATAACCTTGACTATATCACGTCTAATCTAATCAATAGGAATAAGAAAAACATATAAAAAAAAAGTGATTAATGAATAAAATTACAAGGCCAACTTTAGGGTGGTAAAAACGGTTGTATTGGCGGTTAAGAAGCCCTGCCTTCGTTGTTGATCCAAATTTTTGGAGGATACTTTATAAACGGCAGTGGTGGTTAATTTAAACGGCTACACAAACGACAAGGTAGTCGACTTATACAGCGATGTGGTGGTGGTCGATGTGAAAGGCTACGGTTGGTGGTGACTTTAGACAGAAAAAGACGTGAAAATGTGATTTCCGGTTAAGAAATTGAATTTTAAAGGCAAATTGATTAGTGCGTAACAAAAAAGTTGTGAATGGTAGCGGAGTGAAATTGATATTGTAATATTTACCACTTATTTGAGATTAACCATTCTCTATTAGAAAAAGAGACCAATTACTATTGGGTTAATTGTTTTAAAATGCATTGAACTTTACACGAAAAACTATTGTATACATCCACATTTCAAATGCTCTAATGTATTTATCGAACTTTTATAAAAAGGTATTGTGTGTATTCGTTTACCTTTTCTTCAGGTAACCGGTAAATTAAATGATTTTGATATATATTTGTAATATTTAAAGACACGTCATCTGTTACAAATGGAAATTTAACCAAATAATTTCCATGTCACATTTAATTAATTAATTCATGATTCCATCAAGTTCTTCAATTACACCATATTTGCTACAAATGCAAAAAAATACAACCACACCACCACCGTCACCCACAAAAAAATACAACCCCATTCTGAACACCATAACCACCATGTCTACCGTCGTCTCCTTATCCCTCCGCCACCATGTTACCACCACACCACCACCGTCACCCACTCTTTTCCGTCCCCCAAATTCCACCACCAACCTCCTCCCTCACTTCCCCAAACTCTCACTTCGCTACCTCCTTTCTACCGCCGATGCCGCCGTCTCCTTATCCCTCCGCCACCATGTTACCACCACACCACCACCGTCTACCACTCTTTTCCGTCCCCCAAATTCGTTACCTCCTTTCTTTCTTTTCAGATCTGGAATTTAGATCCATTACAAAATCCCAAATTAAACCTTGTGGAAGCATTTACCCAAATAAAAGCTTTGTGATTATGCTATCACTGGATTATCATCACAGTAAATCAGTTGCATCAATTTTTCCATGTACAATTCAAGTCCGGTGTATGTGTATGCCATTTTCTATATTTTTCAATCTAAGAAGAAACAAATGGGTTAATTGTTTGGTGTGAGTGATTTTCGAGGAGTAAAAACTTATCTTATATATATATTATTTAATTTAATTTAATAATAATAATATAGGAATAAATGAAGATTAAATCAAAAAGAAATTAGGATTTTTAAACTTTTGGTTTAATGATACGTGGCTGCCACATCACATATTAAATATTAGAAATATATAAAACTTGATCCACGTCACCGTTGAGCAGGTTAAAGGTTAAATCATGCTGACATTAGACTAATTTGGAAGATAACTGAATACAATAGATGGTTTAGAATATGGATGCATACAATAGTTTTGAGTGTAAAGTTCGATATATTTTCAAACAATTAATCCATTACTATTCAACAACCGTTCTCTTTTCCTAATAGAGACCGTTCTCCTAAGCAACATGTCTCTATTTTCAAATGTTTGTGTGAAAAGGTAATTTATGTAGTTGTGTTTGAGTGTGTGGAAGCCAATGTTAAAGTCGATTAATATTAATTAATTTTATAATACATTTTTCAAAAATATGAACATAATACAATAGATTGGGACGTTGATATACCACTGGACCAGGGTTTGATACACTTGTATGATTGTGAAAATACATATCTGACTTCAATTCTAAAGGTTTATAATTTCGTTTCTTATGCATCCATAGATTAACATATAATAGTTGCAATCATCAGAAACTTTGTTGATCAGGTTGCACCAGCAGTTTGTGTTATTGACTTATTGTGTATGTGTACGCATATGGGTTGCTTACTTTATGCTGTTTAACAAATAAAATGTGGGTTAACTTGTGTACGATTTTTTCAATTAATAAAGATATCACTACTTAATCATGATAAGATTTAAGCTACCTCCACTACACCAAATAAGGGCTTTCGGGACAAAAAATTTCCGGGACTACAAAAATCTGTCCCCAAAAGTCCGCTAAACGACAAAAATTGAATTTCCCCCCCCCCCCCCCCCCCCCCCCCCCCCCCAAAGTTTGACCATAACCTATCGGGACAACGCCATCATTTATCGGGACAACATGTAGTCCCAAAAACTTCACTACGTGACAAAACAGGAGTCTCATGTTTAGTTTGAATTTGACTACTATTTATCGGGACTACATGTCGTCCCTAAAAAACCATGACGAAAAAATGTTGGAGGAAAAAATTGGCGCTCAAACTTTACGGGACTACAAGGTTGTCCCGATAAATGTGTTGGAGGACAAAACTTAAGGGGACTACATATCTGTCCCGACAAACAACTATTACGGGACAACCATTAAAAAATACTAATTCGACAAAGCTTTAGGGACTACATCGTTGTCCCGAAAACTTCACTACATGACAAAACAGGAGTCTCATGTGTTTGTTTGAGTTTGGGTACTATTTATCGGGACTACCTCGTTGTCCCGATAAATGTGTTGGGTCAAAAAATTTGACGGGACTACGTGTTTGTCCCGATAAACAACTCTTACGGGACAACCATTAAACAATTATAATTCGACAAAGCTTTAGGGACTACAGTCGTTGTCCCTAAAAAGGTCACCAAAGTGAAAAAATGGAGGGAAAAGTTGCCGCCTAAACTGAACTTTTAGGGGACTACATGTAGTCCCTAAAAACCCTAAAATGAAGTCCCCAAATGTCTAAAGACTTTAGGGGACAACATGTAGTCCCTAAAAACCCTAAAATGTAGTCCCCAAATGTTTACCGCCTAAAATTCCCTCTAAAAGGGGGTGAGCACTTATCTTTATATACATCACCACCACCACGTCCAATTCTTATCCAAATAGAGTGCTCATGTGGAGGTGGATATGTAGTGGTGAGACGATCACATCGACAAGGCAGCTTTGGTAGACTTTACTATGCGTGTCCCGATTCAAAGGTAAACAAACAGCTTCTTTTTTTTATATAAGTCGTATATAAATAATTTATCTTTTAAAATGACATTCTTTATAAATTTTTTTACCGTTTTACAGCCTTTTGAAAAAGACTACGGGTGTGGATATTTTGCATGGAAGGATGAGGTCAATTTTGAAAACCTAAGTTCTTTTCCGAAAAAGACAACACCTTCAGATTCTTCTTCGTGTGCAAGTTCTCCTTCAGGATCCTCTAGAGCTACACTTACTCCGAAAAACACAAAGTGCTCAAACTGCAAGCTGTTAAAGTTAAAGATAAAGGCAATGGAGGCAATACAAGCCATGGAGAATAATCCCGATGACCACCCGTGTGAGTCAGCTGCAATACTTCATGAGCTTTTAAATGAAATGGCCAATCTTCGTGTGTAGTAGTAGTTAGTTAGGTTGAATGTGCTAGAATAAAGGAGATTGAGGGGATGCCCCGATTTCCATGTTTTAACCATTTTAGGATGTAATGGTTTATGTTTTTGTCCTTTTTTTAATAAAAGTTCTTATGTTTATGGATATGTATGGCAATAAACACACCTTAAAAACCATGAAGATACAACTTAAATCACATTAAATCAAATACATGAAGATACAATGCATAAACCATTTATAATAATGCATTTAGTACAAATGCCAATGGTGCAACCATAAACACAACTTAAAAAGGGAGATAAACACACATACACTTAATGTGTTGACATACACATTTTTATTCGGGAACACATAACACACCTTAAAAACGTAGGAAAACACACTGCAAGACGAGGTCGTTTAAAGGGCACATTCCCCTTTAACTTTTCAATGAAGAGTAGCTTGTCATTAGCACCCTCATCTACCTCTCTTTCAAGGTCCTGCAACCTTTGAAGCAATTCACCGTCTCTTTCTGTTAACTCTTGCAAATACTCAATTGACTTATCCTTATTGATAACACAATCAAGAGAAGCTTGGAGTTCTTGAATAAAGCCATTGTATCCGTCAATGGTGCTAGTCAACCTTGCACTCACCTTGCTAATCATGCGTGCAAGCCTGAGGTCAGCATCCTTTGTCCTGAAGAAATACAAACTCAGAATATCAGTCCAATTATGAGATTGGGCCGAATCTCTCAACTCAACGATCCTTCTGAAGTTCCACATCTGTTTGTTGTATTGTTGTTCTACGCATTTGAATACAACTCGCATGTCTTATATACACAAATATGGAGATAAGACTCCATTATGAGCCACACACCTATTCTGCAGATATTGTATACACATTATGGAGATAAGACTCCATTATGAGCCACTATCAAGTATGGAGATATACCCTTTCAATGTAAGCCACAAACCTATTATGCACATACTGTATACACAGTGTGGAGATAATTCAATTATAAGCCACTATCAAGTATGGGGATATACCCAGTTTGTGCACATACTGTATACACAGTATGAAGATATCTATTTCACGAGCCACTATCTCTTTCACTATCAATTATGATCCTCTATCAATTATGAGCCACTATCTATTTCACAAAAAATCAAAAGGATATCTATTTCACAAAAAATCAAAAGGATATGCTTTAGGGACTAGATGTTGTCATACAAGTCAAGTAGCAGACCCTATAGCATTTATTATAAAATTTTCATCAAAACCATATGTTTTAGGGACTATATGTTGTCCATACAGGTCAAGTTGTAGTCCTAATTAAGACCCGCCATTTATTTCACCTACCGCCGAATCACAGTCAAACACCCAAAATTTCCACTCGTCAGACACTCAAAACACACAGACACTCCCTCTAAATTTTCACCACCGTTTCAATCGATCCGTTTCAGCAACAATCAAACACCCAAAACATCAATTTGGAGAACGGGGTCGAACGGTTTGGAGAACGGGGTCGAACGGTTTAGCAGGGGTGGGGATCCTCTCTAACAACCATTGTAGTCGTAGTTGTGTTCCGTTGTCCTTTCATTTTCCGTTTGACTACGAAGATTATATTTGGAGAAGAGAAGATTGTATACATATAGGTGTTTGATAATTAATTGCTAATGGAGGACGATGAGTTTAAGATTCCGCTTTTGGATAAAGTATATTACGCAAGTTGTCCCGGGTGTAATGTGGATAAGAGAAAATAATTGTTAACCGGATTACCGATAAAGGAAGTGTTATATATATTGATTGTGGTTCTCTCCGTTTGTAAGCAACTCTTGTTTCCGGTTACTCGTCCATTTATGTCTCATAAATCAACTAATTAGGTGACGGAAGAAATGATAAGTACTACTGTTTTATTTACATTATTCACTCAAATGATGCATGAAATACTCGAAACAGGTCAAAAAAGTGTGTTTACATATGGTGCTTGTTAAGCTTACATATGACCGAATTGTGTTACGTGAACTTTTCCATCTAGAACTTACATTATAAAAACTGCTGAGCTTGGAATAAATGTATCTTAATGTTTATGTCTGACGTCTGTTTCCATTTTTCCTTCTCAGCATTGCCAATATCGTCTCTCTTTCTGTTTCTATATTTCATGGTAAGTTTGTTTACTTCCCTTTTTTCTATGTTTCCCATTTTCAGTTTTTAAGATTCAAATTTTTTTTATCTTGATATCTGTGTAGATAAGGGATTTTAACATTGGGGATAAAGAGGAAGACATTAGTTACTATGCAGGCTTCGTTGGTAAGTAAGTTTTGAGCATTATGTTGGTATTGGGAATTTTGGATGTGCGTTTTGATCGTGTGTAGTAGTAGTTTGTTCTCATAAAACTTTTAAATTTCATATTATTCAGGGTTGTTTTCAACACACGTTTCCGGTTTAGTGTAAACTATTGGATGGCTATCGTGACAAGGTTTCTTCTTGGTTTTTTAAATGGTCTACTTGGACCGATAAAGGTATTCCTTATCTAATACTTCTTTCATCTTATCCGTTCCATAACATGTTGATATACATTTTGCTATAAACAGGCGTATGAATGTGAACTTTTCCGTGAAGAACATCAAGCTTTAGGACTGTCAGCTGTAAGTCGTTTCCCCTTTTTCTTTTCTTTCGTTTCTCATTCCATAGAAGAGGTCGACTTCAAATCAATTCAGTTCATTTTGTTAACGAGGATCCCCCACCCCTACCGAAGGAGAAGAGTAGGTGTCGGGTTCGGTTTTTCGGAACTTTCTGTTGAACATTGTTTTACTTAATAGTTTTTCTCGTTTGTGGACAAATTTTCCGGGTTAGGATTTATGGTCGTTATATGTACGGATTGATGCTTGTACTTTATATATGGGTATATGTAGTACATTTGATTGTTTTGTTTGCAAAATTAGGGAATAACGGGTAATTATATACCTGGGAAAATGCCGTAAAACATGCCGATAAGTTTTAGCTCACTGCTACTTTTAGGGACTAGATGTTGTCCCGAAAAAATGCTAAAGAAATATATTGTCAGGACTACTAGGGACTATGTATAGTCCCTAAAAGCAAATACATAGCGGGACAACATGATGTCCCTAAAACCTAATTTTTAAAAACGTTTGACAAGACCTATTGGGACTACATATTGTCCCTAAAAGTGCGTCCCAATAGAGTTTTGAGAAAACTTGTTGGGACAGAATGTAGTCCCAAAAGCATTGTCCCTATACCTTTGGGCAAAAATTGTTGGGACAAAGTGTAGTCCCGAAAACCCTGTCCTTAGAGGTTTTGAAAAAATCTTTTGAGACAGATTGTAGTCCCGAAAGGCATGTCACTCGACGTTTTGGAACAGTTTCAAGGGACAGGACGTAGTCCCGAAAGTCTCGTCCCAACAAAATCCGTCGACGTGGCCGGTCAACGCGTCGTCCCGAAAAATCAAAAATGTTGTCCCGCAAACTTAATGGGACGGAGCAGTGGGGACTACGCTTCTCGGGACAACATCTCGTCCCGATAGGTTTTTCGGGACTACAAACAGGGTTTTTCGGGACTACATCCGTAGTCCCAAAATCCATTTTTTGGTGTAGTGCTCATTTCTTTGGATTTAAAGCATCTCAAAAGATGAAATATGTAATGTGTATGTCATTGATTGAGTAGCGCTGTAAATCCTAAATCGACTGTTACAAGGTGAGCTTAGGTTCATGACTTAATTAGCTGTGATTTCCGTTGTTATCATCCACACTGAAAAATGTGACAACCGTCACTCTCTCCGTCCTTAGTTAGTCTGTTATGCCTGTAGTTTATTACCAAAATTTACTGGCAAATTTTAAATTTGCCTTTTTTTGTTGTTGGGTATTTTTATATATGTGTTCATGTGTGATATGATGTTGTACTTTAGGTGCAACTAGATAGTCCCCGATAGATGAGCTTCTACATAACTTAACAAATAAATCTCGTAACAGAATTAAGTATTTTAATGTATGTGAACTCTATTTGATATTTGGAACTCTCATTTATTTAAGATAAACTAATGCTAGTAATCCAGATTCGTAATCATTTTTGGTTTCGCTTTATTACTTTCGAGTCTTGTTGTTTAACATGGGACTTATAATTTAATCTTGGGCATTCTCTAGTCCATTTTAACCTTTAATTAAACCCAATATTATTATATTATATTAGCTTATGGACTTTATTTGTATTAGCCCATGTATAGTGTTAGGGCTTAACCCAATTTGATATCCTTGAATTATATATATATATATATATATATATATATATATATATATATATATATATATATATATATATATTCATGTTTGTATCAATGAGAAGGCAATCAATTGAATTCCAATTACGTTTGATACCATTTTATGGTATCAGAGCCATAAAAGGCTCTCCTAAAAATCCTCCAACAAACTTCCATTTTTTCGAAACCCTTTCTTTCACTGTCGAATATCCTAACCCTAATTCGCAATTTTTCCTAACCCTAATTCGCCTCTGCATATTTTTTTAGCATCTATATTCAAGCAAATTAATTCAGCATGCCTGATGATGAAGCTAGTGGATCCGAAGATGATAAAATCTGTGGCATCACCAACATTAGAGCTTTTATTCCAATCACTCTTGATATGGAAGAACATAATTTTAGTCAAGGGAAAATTATGTTTAAAATGCATTGCGGTACGTGGGAAGTAGAGAGATATCTTGATGGCACCGACCTTCCTAAAGGACCGTGGGACAAAGGATGGCGGAAACGCGATAACCTTATCAAGATGTGGATCTACAACACCATCAACAAATCAATTCTTCAAATGGTCATGAAGAAAGGGGAAACAGCTAGACAACTTTGGAAGGCATTGGATGATCTCTTTCATAGCAACAAAGATGCACATGCAATACAACTCCATGATGATCTTCGTACCATAAAACTAGGTGATCTTACCATTAATGAATATTGCAACAAACTTAAAACTATTTTTGATCTGCTTAACAATATAGACCAACCAATTGACGAAAAACATCTGGTTATGCATATGATCAATGGTCTACCAGAAAAGTTTGCTAGGGTAATCACCCTTATTCGTCATCAACAGCCGCTTCCATCTTTCAAAAATGCTCGTACTATGCTTCTTTTGGAGGAAAGCAGTTTCAGCAAAACCCATGCCCAAGTCGCGGACTCATCGTCATCTCCCACCATTCTCTATGCTCGAGGTAACACTAATAATAACGGTACTAGAAATTTTGGACCCAATATTTGTCGCAACTTTATGCGGGGACATTGTCAATACGGTGAAACCTGCAAGTTTCTTCATGAAAATAATACTTATAACCCGACCACGAGACGCCCCACCAATAACCAGCGACCCTATACACCCAACCCTTCCCACAACCGTGACCACAGGTCCACGGCTCCCCCTGGTCCGCAACACTTTGCATCTGGTCCGCAACATTTACCCGGTCACCAACCCACTGTTTATAGTGGCCTCCATCCCAGCCTATCTCGTATTACTACCCGACTCCCTATCTCCCGCCACCTGCCACTACTCCGGGCCAGTATCCCGGTCACATTCCCACACCGCCACCGAGATTTGGAGCACCTTCAGCCCGGCCACAGCCTACTTCGGCCCCTGATCCGAGCACATGTCCTGGTTCTTTTGGACAGTTTCACGGGTACTCGGGCTCAGCTCTTCACACTCAGGCAGGTTCCTTTGATCAAGCCACTACTCTCCCTCATGCGTTCAGCAATATGACGTTCAAGGAACCTAGTGATCAGGCATGGTACATGGACACCGAGGCAACATCGCATCTCACAGCGGATTCAGGTAAATTAAGTAAAGCTTTTAATAATTTTAATATACCATCTATTGTTGTTGGTGACGGAAATTCCATACCCGTCACCAACTCGGGCAAAACCGTTTTACCTACACTTTCCCGACCACTATACCTTTAAAATGTCCTTGTTACACCTCAAATATTAAAAACCTTATTTTTGTTCGTAAGTTTACTAGAGATAATGATTTGTCTGTTGAATTTGACAAACTTGGATTTTCTGTGAAGGAACCTCAAACCCAAACCAAACTACTCCGATGTGATAGTGATGGAGACTTGTAACTGCTCACCAATCTTGCATCCCCCCACTTTGCCTTTTTGTCTTTAAATCAGGATACGTGGCTCCGCCGGGTAGGTCACCCACGTGAAGATGTTCTTCGTATTCTTAGTTCGCATGGTTTTATTTCAGTCAATAATAGTCGCAAAACAAATCAGTTGTGTGATGCTTGTCAACTTGGTAAACAAGTAAAACTTCCGTTTATTAGCTCTTTGTCTTTTGTCGAGTCTGCATTTGAAATTATACACTCGGATATTTGGACTTCTCCTATCCCGAGTGTTCGTGGAATAAAATACTATGTTTTGTTTTTAGATCATTTTACACATTTTTTTTGGGTTTTTCCTCTACGTAGAAAGTGTGAAGCATTTACTAAATTTCTGCAATTTCGTACTTATGTTAAAACGCAATTTAATACTGAAATTAAATCTTTTCAATGTGATCATGGGGTGAATTTGACAACAAGGAAATGCATTCATTTTTTAACGATCATGGAATCATTTTCGGTTTTCGTGTCCTAAAACCTCCCAACAAAACGAAAAGTCGGAACGTATGATTAGAACGATTAATAACTTGATCCGCACATTACTTTTTCAACCCAAACTTTCCCCAATTTATTGGGTGGAAGCTTTGAACATGGCGGTTCACTTACTCAATATTTTACCGTCCACTTCCATTGACAACCACATCCCGTTCCAAAAATTATTTCAAAAATTGCCGTCTTACAATTTGTTAAAAGTCTTTGGTTGTTTATGCTACCCGTATCTTTTTCCAAAACAAAAACTAGAACCTCGCTTCGGTCCATGCATATTCCTTGGTTATCCCTCTACTCATCGCGGCTACAGGTGTCTTGATTTAAAAACAGTACGCATTATCATTTCCCGACATGTCATTTTCGATGAAATTTCTTTTCCTTTTTCCACCACACCAAATACCACAAATAATTCACCATCGACATATCAATTCCTCGATGACATTATGCCTGTTTTTTCCCCAGCTACTACTTCCCATCCAACTACCCAAGTCCAACAACCTGCCTAGGCCCAATCCAACTCCACACCTCAGGCCTAACAACCAGATCCACCCGTACCGCCCACCCACCAACCCGACCCACCTGCACCGCCCACCCACCAAACCGCTCCACCTGAACCGCCCACCCACCCGTCCGCTCCATCCGATCCACCTAATCAGCCCGATCCACCCGCTGCCCCACTCAACCCACCACCTGCTCAAAATAATCCGCTACCCGCTAACAACAATCCACCACTCGATCCCGCCACTCCCCCTGTTGGTTCATCAACCTACCCCGACTCACCCCATGACTACTCGGTCACGTCATGGTATATCCAAACCCGTTCAACGCCTTAATCTTCATACCACCAACCTTTCGCCTTTACCCCGTTCTTACCTCACCGCCCTTAAAGACCCTTTTTGGAATAAATCAATGATAGATGAATTTACTGCACTTATTAAAAATAATACTTAGTCTCTTGTTCCCCATCCGGTGAATGCTAACGTTGTTTCTTCTATGTGGTTATTTAGATATAAATTTAATGCAGATGGATCGCTAAGTCGATATAAAGCTCGTCTTGTAGCCAATGGCCAAAGTCAGCAACATGGGGTCGATTGTGAGGAAACCTTCAGCCCGGTTGTCAAACCAGCAACCATTCGCACAGTTCTTAGTCTGGCTGTTTCTAGATCTTGGCCAATTCATCAACTGGATGTTAAAAACGCCTTTTTACATGGTCATCTTGAGGAAACGGTCTATATGCAACAACCCCCTAGATTTATTGACAAAGCTCACCCTGATTACGTTTGTCTTTTGCAGCGTTCACTTTACGGCCTTAAACAGGCCCCACGTGCATGGTTTCAGCGCTTTGCCTCATATGTTCTCCGTCTTGGCTTTACACACAGCAAGACTGACACCTCACTATTTATATTTAAGCGTGGGACATATACGGCCTATTTGTTACTCTACGTGGATGATATTATTCTCACAGCTTCTTCTACTACATTTTTACAGCGTATTATCACTTTACTTAGCAGTGAGTTTTCCATGACAGATTTGGGGTCCTTAAGCTACTTCTTGGGTATCTCGGTCACTCGTACCGAAAAGGGTATGTTCTTGTCTCAGCAAAAATATGCCACGGATATTATGGAACGCTCACATATGTTGAATTGTAATCCCTGCAAAACTCCCGTTGATACAGATGCCAAGCTTGGTCCGAGTGGTCCTTCCGTCTCCGATCCAAGCTCCTACCGTAGTTTTGCGGGGGCATTACTATATCTTACCTTCACCCGTCCAGATATATCATATGTTGTTCAGCAGATTTGTCTTCATATGCATGATCCACGTGAGCCTCATCTACATGCCTTGAAGCGCATCTTACGCTACATTCGAGGATCTTTATCTCTTGGTTTACACTTATATGCTTCGTCGACCACTCAGTTGACGGCTTATTCTGATGTAGATTGGGGTGGATGTCCGGATTCTCGATGCTCCACCTCAGGGTATTGTGTTTTTCTTGGGGATAATCTTCTCTCTTGGTCATCTAAACGCCAGCACAATGTGTCTCGTTCTAGTGCTGAGGCCGAATATCGTGGGGTTGCTAATGCAGTTGCTGAAGCATCCTGGTTACGTAACCGACTTCGTGAGCTACACAATCCTCTTTCTACTGCCACAGTTGTTTTTTTGTGATAATGTCAGTGCCGTCTATATGTCTGCTAATCCGGTTCATCATCAGCGCACAAAACACATTGAAATTGATATTCACTTTGTTCGTGACAAAGTGACTGCTGGCCATGTCCGTGTTCTTCATGTTCCATCTCGCTATCAGTATGCTGATATCTTTACGAAGGGGCTTCCATCTCCACTTTTTCTCGATTTTTGGTCCAGTTTGAGTGTTCGCTCTACACCCGCTCAAACTGCGGGGGCATATTAAATTATATTAGCTTATGGACTTTATTTGTATTAGCCCATGTATAGTACTAGGGCTTAGCCCAATTTGATATCCTTGTATTGTATATATATTCATGTTTGTATCAATGAGAAGGCAATCAATTGAATTCCAATTACGTTTAATACCATTTTAAATATACCCCCAAACAAAGCCCAATCCGACCATCCCTTGATCCCTTAACCGGCCAAACCCAAACCACCAAACCCCTTAATTTTCTAGTCGACAAGAAACTTAGAAAACCCTAAACCTCGTCGACACCTTATACTGTTTCTTTGCTATTTCGACCATCATCTTTCTAGGGGCAGCAAACCTTTTCTTTCTTCCCTAATCGAACACCCGTAAATGAGGAGAAAGGAGCTCAGTTGTTTGGGGTCAAAACGTTTCTTGGTTCCTTGTTGTTTTAGCCGAATTCCGTCACACTTCCATTTTGATTTGATTGTGGTAATCCTTGTCTTGTATTTATTTTTCATTCTTAATATATATATATATATATATATATATATATGGTTTTTTTTTAATTTTTGCTGGTTTGAAATTCTAGTTCCTTGAGTCGAGTTTATAAGAAAACATTTAGGGTTTGTTGTTGCATGAATGTTAGAGTGGTTCGTAGATATATTCAAAACGTTTATTCATAAATATGTTTTAATAGCTTAAAAACTAAATTGTAATCTTTAAAGTTCTGTAAATCTAGGTTAAATTTAGTGTATGAGGTTTAGTTGATCTATTTTGAGTACGTAGTATGTCAAAAACGTTTTCGATTGAATTATTGCATCTTTGGAATACCTATTGGTGCTGGTCAGCTTACTGTCATGATTTGCTGGTTTAATATCTTTCGTATAACTCGGAATTTGAATCTGTAATCTAAACCAAAGTTGTAGGTCTCGGAGTCTAGTTTTCAGTAATATAAGTCTAGTCGTCTAGTTATTTGTAGAACGCTCAGAAACTGTAAATTAATAGACGTAGGTATAATCTGAATTTTTGTAACGGTTTATTTAGGTTTTAACACTTGAATATGTGTAACGATTTAGCGAATTTAAATGTTATTGTTAATCTAATTAGGTTGAGTCTAAGTCAGATCTAATGCATCACCATAAAGGTCTAGATCGCTTGTGTATTCATTCGGTATTTTTAAACTCGTTTTGAACTTAAGCTATATAAGTGACATTTTGGACAGATTAATGGACCTGTTTTGTTTTGACCTTAAATTAATCATAGTAAACTCAAATCTATCAAATCCAGAGTCCGTGACATAGCCCTTTGAGTCTAGTTTTCGGATATGTATGATATGTCGTTTAATTCTTCGTCAAACTCCCTGAAACGGAATTTTAGTAATCATTGGTCCAGCTGAGTTTTTAAACAACTTGTAGGTTTAAAAACGTGTTTTGGTGTAACAATATAGAAACACCTAAAACGAGATTAAAACGGAATATCATACCTTTAATCAGTTCGTGACTTTTTCATAATTGGTTAACTCTATTAAGTTTTCCGTTTATTACACTAAACGTCTTCTTAAAAACTCAAACTAAATATATTATTGTTTCGGACATATTCTATCACCTGTTTTGTAACGGCCATATCTATCTCATAATTACTTAGCCAATTTAAGAAATTTCTGATTCCTCGATGAAGCCCTTTGAGTCTATTTTCTGATTATATAAGATTCACAGTCCAATTCTTTTTCAAACCCGAGATATAACAGTTTTCGTATCAAGGGGTACTTGCTGAGTTTTTGTCATTCTTATCTAAATCTAGCGTTTGGTCTTTTGTTCTCGAGTTCTATGTTTCGGATAAGTTACCACTCCTAAACAAACATTATACGGGATTAATTCTTGATAATGAAAACTTACTCATGTGTAACTACTTGCTATTCTAGGAAGCTCATCACTTAGTCGGGACTAGCTTGTGACTACCCTTAGACACACTTTCGCCCTACACGAGTAGTGTCTTTTACGTGCTTTCCAGGTGAGTTCATTACCCCTATTTCTTACTGTTTTATATGTTTTAAACTAAACAGGGGAAAGTAAAATTCAAACTTACTATTTTAAGAAAACGGATTATTTCAATACTTACTAAAAATGTAAACGGATACTATTTTCGGAACTTACTATAAATAGATGTTTCTATTTATAGAAACCTTCTAATTTTGGAAACCTTCTATACTTGGAAACTTACATCATTTTCAGTTTACAAAACGTTTACATAACTTATGCATGCTTTCAAAATATTACGAGTTACTGTTATGGATTACTTCAAAACGTGCTCATTAGTACATATGTTCTACTAATGGAGTCTTCTAAACGTGCTCACTAATAGATGGGTTCTACTAGTAGAGTCTTCTAAACGTGCTCGTTAGTAGAGATGATCTACTAACAGAGTCTTATAAAACGTGCATATTAGTACTAATGGTGTCTTATTGTAGCATGGCTACTACTACTACTTACGTTTGTGAGTTAAGATTATGTTCCTTACTTACATATGCATTTGAATCACGTATGCTTTACTTACCTTTACTACTGATGAAATGTTATACAAATGATTACTTACGTACTTATTGATTTTGAGAAAACTTACTATTTCGGGAAACTTACTAAAAATAGAACTTCCTATTTTTAGAAACCTTCTATTTTTAGAAACTTGCTAATTTTAGAAACTTATCTTCAAATGTTTACTTAAACTGTTTTATTACATTCTCGATGAACTCGCTCAACCTTTGTGTTGACTTTTAAGTTTTACTTTTAGGTAATGATCGGACATAAGACCTAGCTGGATTGGACTCCTAGAGACTTAGATTTATTTTGCATGGTGGCTTGTATTCATACTTTACATCTGATTATATTTCGGGCTTGCATGCCTAAGTACATTATTTCATTTTTGGATTATTTTTTTTGATATTATTTCTTTGTAGTGATTGACGTAATTGTGTACCAAGGGGTTTTATCTTGGACATGGCAACGTCATGACATTTGACTTTTATTTATTTCATATAGATTATATATTTATTTACTAATGTGTTATGAAAATCGCCAATCAGTTGCACCCTGCGTTTTCGTCACTGACGGGGTGTGACAAAACAATTGACTTGCAAGTGTGAAAAAGAAGTTTAATTGATTATCAATTAGATATATTTGATGCTTATAATAAGCATGGTAAGAAAAAGGTTGAAAAGGGTTAATAGAATGGAAAAGTTTAATTAGTAGAACTTTCACAGCACCAACATACACATGTAGTATGCAGCTGGCTATGTTAACTTTCTAGCTAGCTACCATATTTTTGTTTGAGCGACCCATGTATGCATGGCATACCCCCATGCTTAAACTCACCCCATTCTCTCTCTCTCTCTCTCTCTCTCTCTCTCTCTCATGAACTATGAAAGAAACTGGCTGGCTGGCTGTATATATATGTATGTACGCTTATTTTGCATTAATAAAGATTATCTTGAAATAGAGGGTGAAGAAAACTTATTATATAAACATAGATTATACTCTATTTCCAATGCCATTTTGGGGAAATATCGTAACAAAGAACCAAACACTAGCTTCTCATTTTCTTGCATGAAAAGGAGAGTTTGTGTCTAAACCAATGGTTCCATGCACATGCAACTACTTTAAAGACTTATACCCATAACTTATATTTTATCCATTATGATTGAATCTATAAAAGAAGAACAATAAATAAAAGATTAATGGAAAAAATAGTTCTTCGTGTTTATGAAAGCATGATGAATAATGTTTAAAAAAAGAAAGTAGTTTTTCTAGTTTAATCACAAACCCCAACAAACCATGGTGTGATTAGAAAACTATCTACTTGATCATCTTAATCAAATCATATTTTATGTAAATACGAATGTGTAATCTCGATACTCGAATAAATAATTGGTTTTTGTAAGGAATGTCATGCTACAAATAACAAGGATATGATATGTGGGATTGAATAATGATATTCTTGTGGTCCCAAGAAGAACAAATTTTGAAGGATGTTAATTCTCAGGATCGAAAAGGACTTAATTCTGCGAGCCAGCAGCATGATAAGGAGATGCAATGAAGGGAAGTGGGGGTGTGTGGTTCTCAGTTTCCAACATGAATACACCTCCTAGATGACCTGCTTCACGTGCGGTTCATCGATCATTGCCCGCCATACCTCGTGGACATTAAGCTTCCGCATATCCTTCCTCGTGAACGTTACCATGGTATCATTGGGTTCAAGAACCTTGGCTCGTTGGTTTCATCATAATTTCTACTGATTTGGACCATTGGTTAGAGTCAATTATGAATTATCTAGAAAGATTTTGCACATTTTAAAAAAAAATATCTATATAAACAACTATTAAGTGGTTGATGAATTAAATATCTTGGTTTTGCTTAATGATACTACTAGTAATAGTAACTAGTAATATTTCAATAGGTAAACTAACCTGGGTGAACTTGTATTCAAGTTTGGGTATACACATGCATATTGTGAAATTTCTTTTTGCTGTCTAAATAACAAATAGATGGTTTAAAGATGTGAATTTTAGAAATTCTTAGAGGGAAATTGATGTTAGAGTAGTCTAAAGATTATAAAAATATTTTGCTTATCGTAAAGCATCTCGATAATTGTATTTGTAATAATAGTGCATACTTCGTTAGAAATTCTAGATTCACTATCCTCAATGTAACAAGCATAACCAGATTGAAAGATGTTGTTTTCGTAAATATTTCTGATCATATGAACTACAATTCTCATATATTGTTTTTGGTGTTCCTTTTTTTGGGGCTCTTGTTTTCATTAATCTTGTTTGCCTAAACTTAACAAAGCAATATTCAACACTTGGATTAACTAATTATGATCACATATTATGATTTGCCGAATCAATCTACACTTACATTCATGGCCCCGTTACTCGCCTTTAGGTTTGTTTTCCGGTTTTGGGATTCTTGAAATGTGCTCATTAAAAGATAAATGTACGAGTATCCGAAATAGGAATTAGTTAATGATAGTTTATGATGGTACCATGGAAAGCAAGAAAAGATACTAGAGGTCAGAATAACATGTATAACTTTAGTTGCATGACATACAAGTAGTGATTTAGAAGAGAAAAGATGATTCACACACACATCATTCAGAAAAAGGACCATCTTTTAAGCTATCATTTTCTAATCCCAAAACACATGCAGCCCCTATTTATACCTCTGCATCTCCATAGCACCCCCTCCACACATTTCTTTATCTCTCTTTCATCCATATCAAGCTTGATTAGTTATTCCTACACTTAGAAATCTAGCTACAGGTGTTGCACATTCTTCCAACTTAGAAGTTGCCTGTCTCATTCACAATTAACAATCTTTTTGTTTTACTCCCTTTTGATGCATTGTTCTTGTTTTAACAATCTTGAACAATTGCCAACAATGGTTCATCATGCTCTTGAACATGAGGAGTTGTTCTCTCGTCGTTGCATACTGGTTAATGGGCCAGTCATAGTAGGTGCTGGCCCGTCCGGTCTTGCAGTTGGCGCAGGGCTCCACCAACAAGGGGTTCCCTTTGTGATAGTGGACCGTGCCGACTGCATTGCATCTCTTTGGCAAAACAAGACTTATGATCGCCTCAAACTCCACCTCCCTAAACAGTTTTGTCAACTACCTTACTTCCCTTTTCCATCAAATTTCCCTGAATACCCTTCAAAATATCAGTTTATCAACTACCTTGAATCATATGCCAAGAAGTTTGAGATTAGCCCTAGGTTCAACGAGTCTGTCCGATCGGCTAAGTATGATGAGACTTGCGGGCTTTGGCGTGTTTTGACTGTCACTGATAATTGTGAAGTGGAATATATATGTAGGTGGGTCGTGGTGGCAACCGGGGAGAATGCAGAAAAGGTGGTGCCTGATCTTGAAGGGTTACAAGAGTTTGATGGTGCTGTTATGCATGCTTGTGATTACCGTTCTGGTGAAGATTTTGAAGGAAAAAGAGTCTTGGTAGTTGGGTGTGGGAACTCCGGCATGGAAGTCTCTCTTGATCTTTGCCACCATAATGCCTTTCCATCCATGGTTGTTCGAAGCTCGGTTAGTTCCAATTCATGTAAACCTAACCCTAATCACTTGATTGCATATATTTCTTTTTCTAAACTTTCTTTTCCTTGTTATGATCAACAGGTTCATATACTACCACGGGAAATTGGTGGAAAGTCAACCTTTGAATTGGCAAGTTTATTAATGAAATGGCTTCCGCTAAAGCTGGTTGACAAGATACTTCTTTTTCTAGCAAGGTACACGCTTGGGAACTTAGAAAAATATGGTATAAAAAGACCATCAAAAGGTCCATTACATCTCAAGAACCTTGAAGGGAAAACCCCAGTTCTTGATATTGGTGCATTACAAAAGATCAAATCCGGGAAGATTCAAATAGTTCCAGGAATCAAGAAATTCTCACCGGGTCAAGTGGAGCTGGTGAATGGAGAAAAACTTGAAATAGATTCAGTAATATTGGCAACTGGGTATTGCAGCAATGTTCCGTCATGGTTAAAGGTAATATAACTTTCTTTTAAGATACTTCATAAATAAATACCATTCATACCTTCGATCGAGCTAATGAGAAAATAATCAACAGGAAAATGATTTGTTTTCTAAAGAAGGGATGCCACTGAGACCATTTCCAGAAGGGTGGAAAGGGAAAGCAGGTGTGTATGCAGTTGGGTTCACAGGAAGAGGTCTATCCGGTGCATCTCTTGATGCCATTAAAGTTGCACAAGACATCAGCAAAATTTGGAATCAAGAAACCAAGCAAACCAATCATTATGTCACAGTTTCTTGCGATCGAAAATGCAATAAATAGAAACCAATTATAATAAAATTGTACGTTATATATATATATATTTGTATTGTTTTTCGTTTCAATTTTGTTTAATGACTGATAAAAAAAATGTAACAAAGTAACAAAAAAACAAGAATAGCCCTCTCCGGATAAAGTCTAGGCTAGCTCCGACGTTGTGTATAAAAAGAGGAAGACGCGGCTTTTTCTTTTTCGGTTCTTTTTGGTGTAATATATTTCTCTTTCGGTAATATAATTTTGTTTTTGATGTTATAATGTTTATAAAATAAAAGTTTTTTCACCAACATATATTAACTATTGTACATCCTTATATCATCTTTACATAAGTACTGAATTTTATCTATTTGTTGTTCATGTTGTTACATATTGTTTTATCGAATAAACACTTGTTTTGTTACCTTATATAAACTGATTTCCCTAAATCATCCTTACATAAGTTTTATGATAAGTTAGTTGATGAAATATATGATTGTGAGTTTCATTTATTTTTGGGAAAGAAACAAATAAATGAGACACATGTTGGCAAAAGAAAGAGAGGGAGAATGGTATAGACTAAAACTATTGGGGTCTCTCTTAGCTAGAAGGGCACCTCAAATTGGTCCTGCATTTGTAGTTAATAAAACATATGGGCTCTAGGTCCAGAAGCTGGTCCACATAGGGGGCCATTGCTATTACTTTTCAATCTCGTGACTCAATTTTGTAGGGGTGTACTTCCCATATTTAGAAAGCAACTTACATAATGATAATTAGAATGGCATAGACTTTTGGAGTACAACACCCATCCCTGACCTTTTTATCAAAAACTTCTTTTTGAGCCGAAAAAACTAAGACAGTTGTTCTTGTATTTGAAAACGCAACCTTTTGGTTAGTTGATTCCGAACGAGCATACTAGCTAATGTCAAATGGTTTATGAAATATCTAAACATGTACCTCAGGTAGTCAAGTTTAGTTAGTTGTTTGCGGTTTTTCTAGTTAAAAAGAACATGAAGTTATTTAGTTCGAGCCGAAAAACAAACATGGAGTTTTCTTGAAGGGGCATGTGAATTGTGATGCCACTAGACATAAGAACAAGGTAAATAACATGCAAAATCTATCATTTATGTTTCATACATTCCTCAATACCAACAACAAAACAATATATGCTTTCAAATATTTATCTGAATGTTTTGCCCATTGGAAAATGAAAAAAGAGAAAATATAGAGACAACCCCATATGACTCCCCATACTGTATATTCAAAAACATGCAGCAATTGCCCATATACATTTATTCTTAAATTCTATTTGCAAAGTCAGACAGTCCAAATCTATATTGAACATATGCATCTAACTATATAGCTACAAAGATTTTGGCCTAAAATCTTGTAGTGGTGTTCCAGCTTGTAATAACATAGGAAGAACAGTTGCTTTTGTGTCTTTATCTGAATGGAACTTATAAAGATTACCTCATCTCCTCAACTTGTTTGTACACAGAATGCCCATTCCTACCAGGAAGGAGTGTTATGTAGGGTTACATGTTATGGCAATTCTCACTATATCCTGTTTCTGTAGATTTCGTAACCTGAAATAATTCATCAATATCTACTAGAACCACTGTCAGCACATCTATATAATATAAATATTTCGAAAATTTCTATGATATGGGTTCTTGAGTTAATAAACATGCAGCACTTCATTTCAGGAGGGTTAAAATGGTAATTATTTTTCATTCACACAATTCAAATATAACATATCAAACAAAGGTAGCTCTTTATTCACTCGTTACTACAAATCAACTATTCTTTATCCAAACAACACTTGATATATAGGGAAAAAAAAATACAAATCTACCCCGATTTATGGACCTACCCAGATTTAGAGAGTTAAAAAGTATGATTTAAACTAACTATGGTTTTAATCGTTTCATCTCACTCTCGGGCCTTTGTGACCACCCGATGGTGGGCAAAAGGTTTACTAGGATTAATAAAGATGGTTCTAAACTAAGCAAACTTGATCACATTTTGGTTGGTAGTTGAAACAAGCATATATGATTGGGGTGGATGGGGTTCAATTTATATCGGTAAACCACCTACATACAAACAAAACAAACTAACTATGATTTTAATCGTTTAATGTCACTCTCGGGCTTTTGTGACCTCCCGATGAGGGACAAAAGGTTTACTAGGATGAATAAAGATGGTTCTAAACTAAAGAAGATTGATCCCATCTCACTTCACCACAAGAATATGAGCTTTTCTCGACGAGGGATTTGGCGTCGACCAGGTGTCGTCGCTAAACGACAAAATAGAGCTTTCTTTAATTTTATTTTGGTCAACATTCTGGCCGACGTATTTACCGACAATAAGTCGTCGCTATATCATTTTCGTTTATTAATTTAGTTTTTGGTTAAAATATTCTGGCTCCAAATTAATGACAAGTTTTCCGCACTACATTTGGTGAGGACATGTCGTGGAAAAAGATAATTCAGAAACAAAAAACAATTAATAAAATTCTAAATAAATATAATTAAAAATATATAATCAATTAAATTAAAAGTATTAATTTAATAGAGCATAAATAAAATAAAAGTAATTAATATATATGTGGCGACGACATGCATTTGGAAAGGTCATTTTAATAAAATATTATTAAAAGTATATAATTTATTATTAAATATAGAATTAATGTAATTAAAAATATTAAATTTAATAAGGCATAAAAAATATTATATTATTGAATTATTTATTATAATATAAAATTTAAATATCATTTAAAAATGTAATATATTTAGTAAATACTTGTATTATTTAATTAAGATTTATAGTTTCTAAGGTGTGGCTTGGATGGTAAAACTTGAGTCTTGTTAATGGGAGGTCTCATGTTCGAACCACATCCCAACTTTCTGGACACCAAGTGTGACAGCCGCATATTTCGATACACCTTTGAGTTGTGTCCTCTACCGTTTATTTTATTAATTTAGTTTTGACCCTATTATTATTGTTATTTTTTTTGTTTCACGCGATATTGGTTAGTCGGGATTTATATTATTGTTTCGTCCTTCGTGACGTAAACGTTATAGTACCTAAGTGCCTAGCAAATATAAGTATTCTCGAATATTAGTAAGAGTATTTTAAGCCTTCGTCTTTATGATAAAAATTAACGTTAAAAATATTACAAAGTTAGTCCTCTAACTAAAAATCTATTACAAGGTTAGTCCTTTAATGGAAACTAACGGAATATGTTACAAATTCAGTCCTTTTAACGGACAAACTAACTGACCTGACTGAGCAGGCACTGCGGCGCACCATCTACCAGGTGTGACGCACTGAGGCCCAGTTCAGGTCATGACAAAAACGAATTTTGACTCATTGAGATCCCACCCCACATGCAAACACGTGATTTCTGCCCAAAACTTTCCCAAAATGGTGTGAGATGAGTGAATTGTGGATCCTTGGCCAATTCATATCATCTCTCATTCCATTCTTCAACCTTAAACCATTTTCTATCTCATTCTTCAACTAAATGTATCTCTCTCTAGCACAAACTCTCTCTAGTTTCTTTCATTTCCAGGAACTTGTAGAGACATAAACCACATTCAAAAGTGGTATTTGTGTTAGGAAATATCATAAGAAGACTCCTCTTGGTTCATACACCCATTGGTAAGCAAATTCACCTTAAACTCCAAATTTTCTTACTCTAACTTCCTTCTCTATGACATAAAGAGAATACTAACCTAACTCTAATGACATTGCAAGGAATCCATCCATCAAATCTCCATTTTTCCTTCTCAGATTGTTCTTGAGTTTGAAGATTTTCAACTCTTGAAAACTTGGTAAGTAAACTCATCTTCTAAACACTTTTCTTCCACTTTCTTTCTTTAAAAATCCATATTTCTAACAAATAACTTTTCTTCTTGTTTGGAGTTTGATTCTCCACCCTACTACTTTGGAGTTCATTTCGGGGAAGTTTCAAGATTTGTTGTCACACCCCGCTAAAGTGTAAACACAAGGTGTGAAGAGCGAGGTTGTCAATGTACAAGTATATAGTTATGTTCCAAAGTTTACATATAGAAAATCAACGTTTAAGTTATACAAAACTACATAAGATTAGGTTTACAACATGTTTACAAAATAAAAAAACGTCTAAATCCAAACCTGCCAAACCATTCCCTGATCTTGAAGTTATCCAACCAAAACCCGCAAAAGTCATTTGTAATCTACAAGCATAACCAGCAACTTACTCGTTTCCTGAAAATACGAGTAAAATGTTAAATACGGGAGACGTAGTTAGTGAGCAACAATGTATAGTATAAGCACATAAAGTTTTGACGCATAAAACGTTTGCTTAAAGTATAAGTATATAAGTTTTGCATATGCGCGTTGTACCAAACTAGGTAACGTGGCATAAGTTTCAAGTATGTAAGTATTGACCACATAATGTACCGCTATGTGACAATCCTAGTGTATTGCCCAATGATTCGTTGCTAAGCCTCAAAGCCTACCCAATTAATAATTGTGCACAATTGTTGTTGACTTTGTTGTGAGGGTCTAACCACCCTAATAGCGCTATCCACAATTATTAATCGTCCTTTCCAAAGGGATTAGTAGCAACTAATGCCTCTTGGTAGTATCGGGAATTTTAGTGCTATCATACGTACATGTTGGATAATTCCACAACATGACGAACATAAGTTTTTGTTTAGTAGCAATACAAGTTTAAATGTATACAATCCATGTATAAAAGTATAAGTTTCATGCATAAGAAGTTACGATTTTAGGCATAAGACTCGTATTTGACCCCAAAGCATATAAAACGTTTAAAAGAGGGGTTTGTAACTCACTTGTCGTAAAAGTCGGTGTGTCTCGTAAATCTCGTGAAATTTCGAATCGGAATCAACGGAACCCTACGTAAATTAAAGTCTCGTATAAGTATTATGTAATTTCGTTTTACTCGTTTTATAAGCTAATATTAACTTATTAGTCTTGTTTCGTTACGTTAAATTTTATTTACCTAATTTGTCCAAAAATACTCATTTACTAGTCTCGAGTCCAAATAGTCCGATAATTGTCTAAAATCAACAAGTTTTCCTTTCAATTCAATATTTTATATGTTTTTGTAAAAAGTTTACATTCTAAGTCCTTTTTAATCATATGTTAAACTATATTTTTAAAAACTTCATTTTTGACAATTTAAATCATATGTTTAGTTTATAAAATCAATTCTCTTGTTTACTAACTAAAATTTCATGTTAATATTATGTTCATAGTTCATAATAACCAAGTTTTAAACCAAATTCTTTAAATGAAACTAACCAAATTCTAGTCTTATAAACATGATTATTTTTAGTTTTGAAAATCATGATTTACATATAAGTATTGATAACCAATTTACACCCAAATTATCATATCAAAATCTAACTTATTAACAAAATCATCTTATGTTTAAACAAAGATTTTAAAAGAAATTAACATGAATAATACCAAAATGATCTTGTAAACTTTGAATCTTGATTAAGGACAAATAAATACCAAGCCTTCCTTGTTTGATCAAGCCTTCCTTGTTTGATCTGGACGATTTGAATTGTCTTTTGACTCTGTGGAAACTTTAGAAGAACTTCCTTCGGGACTGTTTACTTCCGTTTTATCGCTTACGGTTTCGGCAGTCACCGAGGAAGTGGGCTTGAACTCCTCGGGAAAATCAACAGCTGGGATCGGGGTAAAATGATCTGGAGGTGCCATATTGTCATACCCTAGTCCCGATTTTTCCTTAGTATTTGTCCTTTGATATCTATAAGATGACTTAAAGTTTCTTTTGAGTTTGCACAAGCGGCTAACTTGCCATTTAAAAGTTCAATTTCTTTTTGTTTTTCAGCAATTGTTAACCTTTCTTGGGAAAGAGCGTCAGTGTAGTTTTTAATTGTGGTAATCTGATGTCTGACCATGATTTCCAAATCAGACACTTCAATCATTTTATAGTCTTTAAATTTTTCAAAAGATTGAATTTCTTTAATTAACCGATGTTTGCAAATCTTAGTTTATCTATGTTATTGGCCATTTCCACATTGGTCTTTTTCCACACTTCGAGTTTGGTCTCTAGCTCAGTTCAGTTTACACAAGGTACCTTAAAAGCATCAATATCTAGCTCAGATTTTGGAGTCGGGATGTCAGCATTAGTAGCCATGAGTTCAAAGTGATCCTTTCTCGGAGAATTGTCTTCATATGAGCTCCAATCCACTTTGCTGTCGAGAACCATTAGAGATGTAGAGGCATTGTCGTTGTCCCTCTCTACGTTCTGAATTCTAAGATTCCAATTCGCCGGTCGTCGGTAGTTACCTCCTTGTTGATAAGTTCGACCTTGAGGAGAAGCTCGACCTTGACCTTGCTGATCGTTTCTTTGACCTTGGAAAGTTTGTCGATCTTTACGTGAATGTTGACCACATTCCCGTGCAAAATTCCCATAGTTGTGATATTTGAGGCATTTCACCTTGGATTTGTCGAATGCCATTCCAGTTCGATTATCATCACTGATATGCTTTTTCCCGGTGCGATTGAGATAATTCTTGATTCGGCGAGTCAACACATATTCCATCGAATATCCATTTCTTCCAAATCATCTTAATCAACTTGATCATAATCTTCTTCAACCATGTCGAAGTTTGAAATTCGACCTCCTACTAAATCATCGCATGTTGTAAGAAAGCAGGATTGAAGTCTTTCATGTTCACCTATCAATGAATCGGAAGCCAGAAAGGAAGATGCTTGTGACTTCATTAAAGAAAGTGAGTCTTGAGTTTCCTTGCCTTTTGATTTACAATTTCCATAGGTGGGGTAGCCGTTTGAGGTGGAAATTGAAGCATTGTGTTTTACTTGAAAACTTGGCATAGAAGCATGTTGACTCGAAGAACTGGACATTGACATTCCCGCTAGCGACGGTGGTTGCATTTTCTGAAACACGACATCCGAGAGGAAAGAAACTCCTGAATTTTCACGTTGAGTCGTGTCTCGAGCTTGATATCCACTACCGAATGCCTTTTGCTGCATCTCAAGATTTGCTATCTTTAGTTTCTCGATTAACTCCTCGAAATCCCAATTTCTGATTTCAGCTTTATCTTTTAAGAGCAAAACACGCATCTCCCAGTGAGCAGGCAAACTATTCAGAAAACGAGTGTTTATATCGACCTTTCCATAATTAACTTTGAGGTCATACAAATCATTCGTTAATCTGCATAATCTAGAAATAAGCATATCAAGACTTTTGTTTGCCCCACAAGGGAAGTTGTCAAATTGTTTCTTCGGCAGATCTGCTCTGACTAGCTTCATCTCTTCAGTTCCGCCATATCTCTTCATGATTGCATTCCAAAGATCGTAGGTTGATTCATGTTGTCTGAAAACCGATTTCATCTCATTTGTTAGACAAAGTTAAATCGATCCCAACGCCTTCTGATATTTGAGATAGGTTTCTCTCTCAGCATCAGTATAAGCTTCCATCGTCCTCGGTGTCCGTACTCCACTTCTTGCATTAGCATCCACAGGAGCAACAAACTTTGTGAGAATAGGTATCCATATTCCTGAGTCAGAATAAGCTACATACGTTTTGAAACTCGATACCCACTCCTCAAGAGTACGATTCAGACCATAGTTAGGCGGAAGTAGAGGATTCCGGTTCATCTCCATATCGTACGCAGTCGTGTTCGTAATAAGAGCCATATTAATCAGACCAAAACCGTAGACTTTTGAACCTACTATTAACACAAACTCTTCACACATAAACAAACCCGAATCTTCACACAAGCTGAATAGCGAAGAACTTGTTGAACAACAGTTACATTACGTATCTAGTATCGTAACTATCACGAAACTGAGTGTAAACGAAACTGAGTGTAAACGTATCTATCACTTAACTATTACCTAACGTAACTAATATTTTAGTGTAACTCACTTCCGTAGCGTAACTCTTCATGTAACAACGTAATTAGAGAAACAGTAGCGTAACTCTTTCAACGAACAATACTTACGTCAGCGAAACGACAGTTACGCCAGAGAATCTTTTCCAAACAGTTACACTAACTTGAGATTTTACCGAAAACGTCGTAAATGATAAAAAAAAAAAATAGCGATGCCATCTTTTCCAGATATCAGCAATATATCAATACTAACCTAGTTTCAAAATTCCAAGCCAGACACCCCGCTGAAAACGTCTAGATCTAAAAAATTGAATCAAACTCTAAAGAACCATTTCCTAGATCTACACAAAACTAACCCAAATCTTCACCAAATGGATCCAAAAACCTCTACGAGTATAGAGGCTCTGATACCACTTGTTGGTCACCTACCATAAGATCTATATTTGAATCCTAACACCTAATAGTTGCAGAATAACTAATATGTGAATATATATGGTGAAGAACAACAAATATAACCAAATGATTGATATTATAAACCGTACGTAATGTTTTATAATTACGAATAATACCAATACACTCGATTACAAGACTTGGGACCACTCACAAAACAGTTTCGTTGGGTTATGCTAGATCAACGTAACTGTTTGTCTCTCGGGATTCGTGACGGCTAACATTTACGATCCCAATGTTCGCTATTTATAGGTTTCATGAAAACCTAAACAGTTACGTTGCGTTACTCTTAACCGACTAAGAATTACGCTAGCGAAACTGAAGGGATTAGTTACACTAGGTAACTGAACAGTTACGTTGCGTAACTCTTAACCGACTAAGAATTACGCTAGCGAAACTGAAGGGATCAGTTACACTAGGTAACTGAACAGTTACGTTACGTAACTGCATAGTTACGCGTTGTTACTTAGTGTAACTGTTTCATAAATGTAGCGATACTTTACAACTCGATCTAGATACATTCTAGTCTTCACGACACGATCCTAAACTAAATACAAACTACTAACATTGAAGGTTATGCTCCAACATTGTTCTTTTCGACATTTAGTATATATTCAATTTATTGCATATAGAATTTTCCTAATAAATTATTCTTTAAATTTATTAAATTTTTAAGAACTAAAATACGTCATCTTGACCCTCAATTACTTTTAATTCACTTTTTAAAATTTAAATCAAACTCAATTTTACAGTATTTAAAACATATAAATTTTTCAACGCGCTAATCATTAGATGAAAAAAGTACACCGTTGTAATCGTGTTCTCTTTTTTAATCAAATCAGTGATATTATATACTTTCGACGACTTTTTTTTCTTGGGTATTGATATCGTAAAAAAAGTGTGATTAGAAGGACCTCTGACCTCTATACAACTTCAATGTACGCGTCTACCAAAGAGCATGTGAGGATCGATTCACTTTATTTCTTAATTGAATTGAAGATTTAGATCTAAGATTTAGATCTAAACAAAATATAATTGTGTTGCAGCGGATAAACAGAAATTATATGAAACAAGGTTATGATTAAGATGTTATATGAAACAATAAACTTGATGAACAAATAAAAAATTAATCAACAAAGCCTCAATTGAATTGTATTGATTTCTGAGAAATTACAGAGTGTTATCACATGCATCCAACGTTTTGAACACAATTCACAAAGGAACTAATTTATAGTCCTTGAGGCTACTTAGCTATGATCTAGTAAAGATTACAATCGATTAAACCTATACATAAATCTATAGCCCATGCTCTGCAAACAGTTTTATCTCAAATCAAACTATGCTACCAACTAATTACCAACTATCTGATTAATCACGTGTAAAGTGCTTTAGTTGTTGGCGATCTTCAGTAGTTGAGGATCTTCATCAGCTGTCGTCGATGATTACCCGCCTCTACCGATCAGTTGGAGAAGATGGGTTTCTACTGATCAGTATGTGCCTACTGATCAGTTTGAGAAGGTCATTGTTATTGATCAGTATGTAGCTACTGATCAGCATATCCATACAGACTATCTACTGATCAGTTCTATTCCCTCCAGATACTGACCTGTACTTGGGTACAAAAAGAGTTTGTTTCACTATTGATCAGTAGACAGAATTCTTAACTACTGATCAGTAGCAAAACATACTTAAAGTATATTTTTCCCCAACAATCTCCCCCTTAGTGATAGCATATCCATGCTCATCACTATATCAAAAACCCAAAAATTTCATCAAAAAGGAAAGGCTTACTTGGGATCCTTCTTCGAGCGATCATATTTTTCCTTGATTTGTTTGTTGATCTTCCAAACAAGTTCAACTGCTCATGAAGAGGAAGGAGAAGCTCTCAGCTTTCTCTTCACCAATATGCACATCATATGAGGATCATGGTCATATTCCCTGTCGATGAGATAGTACTCTGAAGTACCATCTTTTCTGCTGATCCGGTATATGCCATTCCTATCAAACACTGTCCATGAAACCACTTCAGTGAATCTTCTTATTTTGTTAGGCATGGACTCTGGTTCAAAGCAGATGGTGAGCAGGTGAAGAATGAGATGAGGAAGATTGTATTCTCCTTTTTCTCTTTTGATGTACTTCTTCTTGCCTACATCAAACATCTCTTCCAATTCTTGTCTTTGAAGCTCACCAAACAGTGCTTTGTGAGATGGGAAGCCTTCTTCAGATTTGTCAGCCCTTACCACCTTAAGAATGTATTTTTCCCTCTTTTATCTCATAGTACCAATCAACAATTGGCACATATTTGTTAAATGGCACAGGGGCTGGAATGGCTCCATATTCCACAAGGATTGACATTTCAGAGTAGGTTCTTTTGCTTGATGCTTTGAGCTCCTCATCTATATTGACCCTTGATCTCCCTTCACCCTCCCTCATTGATGGTCCTTCAGCATGTGTTTTCTTCCTTTTCAATGGTTTCTCATGACTTTCATTTCCTTCTGGATCTTGTGCCTCTATTTTCCTCTTCTTTTCTTATCTCTTTTGTAGCAGGCACATCCTTCAGATTCTGAGATACTTTAGATCTGATCTCCCCACTTGTATTCTTTTTGAGGAGAACACTTGGCATTTTAGCTCTCTTTCTATCATCATGAGCCATCTTCAAGCTTCTCTCAAGCATGAACTGCTCCCTATCCTCCTTAGCTCTCTCCTTTCTTCTCTCTTCTTCATATTTTGTCACCAGGGTGGAAACTCTCATTGATCTTACTGATTTAGGATTTGCTCCTCTGCTTATCAAGTATTCAACAAATTTCTTTTTGTCATCTTATAGCTTTTCATCCTTTGTTTTGGCTGGTGACATTTTCTTCTTTTCAAGCTCCTTCTTTTTCTGTTTTTCAGCTTCCTCCCTCATTCTCTGGTCTTCTTCAGCATACTCTTTCTGCATTTGCAGGGCAAGCTCTTTATCTTTCTCAATTTGAGCCTTGGATTTTTCAAATGAGCCCAATTCTTTCTCTAGACGAGCATCCAAATCACTCTGTGCCTTGGGAGCTTCAGATGAGACAGATTTCTTCCCTTTCCCAGACACATGTGCCCTTTTAGCTGCAGGTTGCTCTTGAGGTACTTTAAACTTAGTTTTAGAGCCAACCTTTTTCTTCTCTTTTCTTTCTTCTTTTTTCTCTTTTCTAGCTATCCTTTCAAGGTCAGCCTTAGCTTTAGCTACACTCACCTGATTGAGAAGTGTTGGATCTACAAGTCTATTCATATCTTGATTAAGAATATCCACCTTCAAAGGTTCTGGTGCAAACACCTTTGCAAGAGTGGCATCTTCAGTAGAATGTTTATCCTTTGGTGCTTCACTAGCTGATGGAGTATCAGAAGATGGAGGGACATCAGTAGATGTAGGAGCAGCATCAGCTTTTACATTCTCATCAGTAGGTTTCTCCCCCTCAGCTTGCTCAAAAACAACCATCTTCCAATTTTCCTCAGTAGTTAGAACATCAGCAGCTGGAGCTTCAGTAAATAGAGTTTCTACTGAAGTCTCATCAGCTGTCTCCTTATCATCAGCAGGTACTGTAGACCCATCACCTTTTATTGTATCCTCCTTCACAACCTCCATAACAATTTCAGCTTCCTCTTCCACTATTTTCTCAATAATTTCCTTCTCAGCTACAATCTCCATCTCCCCCTTAGTGGTTGCATCCTCTGCATGCACACCACTATCAACCACAGTCTCATCCTCCTCCAATACCACCATATTCCTAGTCTCTTCTCTATCTTCAACATTGATAGCCATGTTCACTGATTTGACTCTTTTGTGAACTTTCCCAGCCTTAGCTCTTCTTTGTAGGGATATGTGAGAGAGTTTGACTTTCTTAGCAAGCTTGGCCATCTGCCTCCTCCACATCTTAATAGTCCGACCTTGCTTGATCACTTTATCCTACAGAATGGTACATTTATCCGTCAATTCAAGGATTTTAACACTGTTCTCCCCACTCTCCCATTGAGTACCAATGGGAGGTAGATCTTGGAACTCAGGAACAGTATCAAGCCTAGCTTGATCAGCTGAAGCCCCCTTGGTTTCTTGGCACCAGGGACCTTCACATGAAGGATCAAAAGATCCTCCATACATGGAAGTTGCCGTAGGCCGGGTATTAATGCCTTTCACACTTTCCTGTGTCACACTAGGTGTGGCAGCAGTAGTATGAGCCCTTTCTACATGGCCACTCATCTCCTTGGTGACCACCTCTGTGAGGTTGGGTGGGGCCTCATGTGTACCCTCAGTGACTGAAAGAGATCTAGAAATATCAAGAATTTGAGTATCATCTTCATCATCCCCAGTAAATAGAGATGTGAATCGAAAGGTCTTAGGGCTTTGGGTTTCAGTCTCAAGAGTTGCAGGACCCTCTTGAGACTGTAAATGCAACTCTGCATCAGACGTGGTCACTAGCACGTCTGTTTGGTTTGATGTGCCAGCTTCAAAAGCTTGTATACTTGTTCCTGGTACAACAGGTGTTTCAACAAATGGTACTTCAGTTTGACCAAGAGTTTGGTCAACTGGCTCATCAGCTTGAACAGGGTGTTCAGCAGCTGGAATGTCATCTGGGATGGCAGCAGGTACTGGCTCCTCAGGAGCATCAGTAGGAGGAACAGAAGGTGTGGGAGGTGTGGGTTGGGATGCATCTAGGTTTGATGATCCCTCAACTCTAGAAGAAGAAGAAGAAGATACCCCCAACATGGTTTGAAAGAGTGGGGTATCAGCACCTTTAAATTTTTTACCTGGCTTCTTCATTAATGTAAAAAGTTTTGAAGAATGAATGGAAGCCATGTAAATGTTTTCGTGTAAAATGATGTTTTCCACTTCCTTTGAAAACATTTCTGCCAGAAATCTAGGGTACATCAAAAACGTACCCTTGGCAGTGATATTGTTCATCATCCCCTGAAAAATCATGTTTGAAAAATTGTATACTTGGTCTGTAGCCAAACAAGCCATCGCAGTAGCAATAGGCACGTTTAGTTCATTCCAGGTACTGTGTTTAGGGGAGATGCAGGTTTGGATTATGTGGCCAAAAAGTTTCCATTGTTTTGGAAACAATGCTTTTTGAAAAGTTAATAGTGTAGGGGGTCCAGTGTACCCCATACGCCCCATAATCTCAATAAAATTATCTTTAGGAAGATAGATTATATCTGCTTCATCATCAAGCTGTAGATGTGTACGGATGTTGGCCTCCGTGATGACAATAGGCTTATTGTCAATAACAGCAGTGATACATGGGATGTCGTTTTGTTGACCGTCGGCGGCTGAGTCCCAAAATTCTCTAATGTGGAGATTCTAATGGTAGGGTTTACAGTTAAAGCTTGCTTTATTTTTGATCGATTTCTTGATGAAACCCCATTGTATCTTTACTCTTCATAAGATAGGCCACCGCGTTATGCTGGTCACAAAAATCCAGAAGTTCCGCCATTGATGATTGCTTTAAGATAGATTTTAGTTGCTTAGAAAAAAGGGTTTCTTAGAGAGGGTTTTCTTGAAGATTGTGTCAAGGTGAAAGAACTTGGCTCGCAGGGGAGGTGCATTTATAGTTTTTCAAAAAGTGTAGAAAAAGACCAAAATACCCTTCATCAGTATCACTTCGATCACCAACGACAAGAAAAACTTGATTAGTTATCCCTTCATATTCTAAGTGCTGATCAGTAGGAACCCACATCAGTATGTAGATTTCATGCTGATCAGTAGAGTCAATCATCAGTAGTTCCTTTCCTTGGCTTCATCAGTATAATCTTCTCATACTGATCAGTAAAACAAATCTTTTGTACTGATCAGTATATCGCTCCGTCCTTCGCAGTAGTCACTTTATGACTTGTATGTTTTAGCTGATCAGCAGGTAGGTCGTTGCAACATGACAAAACTTTCTAAGTTGTTTCCACAACTGATCAGTAGAAACATTGAACTTGAATTTCATCAGTAGATACTAAGTTACAATTGATCAGTATTTCCTTTCATCTACTGATCATAATAAACAAAGTATTTTATTTTTTTTTGTTGTTGGTTAGTATAACACAGTTATAACTAACATATATACTACTATATTTACAAGAAAATTTACAGATTAACAAGCACATAAATTTATATTTTGAAAAGAGCATATTCAATTGTCATTTATCATTCCTATTGAGTTCAACAAAAATGTGAATCTTCCCACATCAAAAGCTTTTGTGAAAAGATCTGCAAATTGATTATCAGTGTGAACCTTTTCTACTTGAATAAGTTTCTTTTCATTGCAATCTCTTATAAAGTGAAAACGTATTTCAATGTGCTTGGTTTTGTTGTGTTTGACTGGATTATTTATGATGCAAATGGTACTTCTATTATCAATGAAAATAGGAGTTTTAAGAAATGACATACCATAGTCCAGCATTTGATTTTGGATCCACAGGACTTGAGAACAGCAACTGGCAGCAGCAACATACTCAGCTTCAGTTGATTAAGTGGACACATTGGTTTGCTTCTTGCACTGCCATGACACTAGTCTTGATCCAAGAAATTGACATCCCCCAGATGTTGACTTTCTGTCTAAGTTCTCCCTCCCCTCCATAGTCACTATCAGTGTAGGCAATAAGCTCAAATGGAGAGTCCTTTAGATACCACAATCCCAAGTTTGGTTTTCCTTTCAAATACCTAAAGATCCTCTTAACAACCGTCAAATGAGAAACCTTAGGATGGCATTGATGTCTTGCACAGATACACACACTAAACATGATGTCTGGTCTTGAAGCAGTTAGGTACATTAAGGAACCTATCATGAATCTATAGAGGTGTTCAACAACTTCTTCACCCAACAGATCTGCTTCCAAATGCTTATGTGTTTCAAATGGTGTGCTTGCAGCCTTGCTATCCTTGAAACCAAACTTCTCTAAGATATCATTCACATATTTGGATTGGTGAATGAATATCCCAGATGGGATTTGTTTGACTTGAAAACCAAGAAAAAAGTTCATCTTTCCCATAGAGCTCATTTGAAATTTCTTGTGCATGATCTTCTCAAACTCTTTGCATAGACTATTGTTGGTGGAACCAAATATGATGTCATCTATATAAATTTGCACCAAAATAATATCTTTCTTCACAGTCTTGATGAACAAGGTCTTATCAATAGCTCCTCTCTTGAAATCATTCTCCAGTAAGTACATAGAGAATGTATCATACCATGCCCTAGGAGCTTGATGAAGACCATATAGAGCTTTGTCAAGCCTATATACCAAGTCTTGATTTTCTGGATCTTCAAATCCTGGAGGTTGACATACATATACCTCCTCTTCAATCTTTCCATACAAGAAAGCACTTTTGACATCCATTTGATAGACTGTGAAGCCCTTGAATGATGCAAAAGCTAGAAAGATTCTAATTGCCTCCATTCTTGCAACAGGAGCAAATACCTCATCATAGTCAATGCCCTCTTCTTGGGTGTATCCTTGGGCAACTAGTCTGGCTTTGTTCTTGACAACAATGCCTCTTTCATCAGTCTTGTTATTGAAGATCCATTTGGTGCCTATTACCCTCTTTACACTAGGTAACACCACCAATGTCCAAACTTCTTGAATTCTGAATTGAAGCAGTTCTTCTTGCATTGCTTCAAGCCATCTTGGTTCCTTCAGTGCTTATGAGACCTTCTTTGGTACAGATTGAGAAATGAAACACACAAACAAACACTCATGTAAGCTTCTGTGTAACCTTCCCCTTGTTTGAATAGAAGAGTTCACATCACTGAGCAGTTGTTCAAGAGGATGAGCTTGATTGATTCTTTGTGGTGGATGAATGTCTTCAACAATGGTGGATCCCAGGTTTGTGTCATTTGTTTCTGGAAGTGTCCCTTCATTGTCAGATGGAAGACATTCATCATAGACAGCCTCTTCATCATCCTTTTGACCTTCATCCTCTTGAGTTGAAAGGTCTTCAACTCCTTCTTGATCAGCACCGATTTGATCTTGAATGACACTTGGAGGATCAGCAGTGTAGATTGGAAAATACACAAACTCCTCCTTTTCCTTTTCTTGGTGATGATCAGTAGTTGGACTTTGAAGGGGCTGATCAGTAGAAACTTTAGATTGCAACTGATCAGTAGTTTCACCTGGATGATACTGATCAGTAGGAACTTTGGAACTTGAAGTTTCTACTGAAATTTCTCCTGATCCTGCAACAGATTTGGCTACAAAATGATATCCTAAGGATTTTGTTAGTTCATCAATATCAAATAGCCAATCAGGACCACTACCATTCTTATTCAAGGTTTTCTCATTGAAAGTACTATTAGCACTCTCTTCTACAATTTTAGACTTAATGTTGTAGACTTAAATTGCCTTACTTTGAGATGAATAACCTACAAAGAACCCATCCATTACTTTACTATCAAATTTTACTAAATGTTTTTTAGTGTTTAAAATTGTACAAGGACACCCAAATGGTTTTAAGAAGCTTATGAGTGGCTTTCTCTTGCGAAAGAGCTCATATGGGGTCTTTGTACATGATTTAACAATTGACACTCTGTTTTGAACATAACAGGCAGTATTGACAGCCTATGCCCAGAAAGTGATGGGTAACTTAGCATCTGCTAACATTGAACGTGCAGCTTTTATGAGAGTCCTATTTCTCCTTTCAGCAACACCATTTTGTTAATGAGTCCTAGGGGCACTGAATTGTCTTTCTATGCCTTTATTCTCACAAAACACATTCATGTCATGATTCTTAAATTTTGTCCCATTGTCACAACTTATGGTTTTTACTTTTTGGTTTGTTGTGTTTTCTATCCTAACTAGAAATGATCTAAGAATTTATCATGTTTCATCCTTAGAGTTAAGAAAGAAAACCCAAGTAAAACGTGAAAGGTCATCAGTAATAACCAAGCAGTATGACTTCTTTCCCATGCTTTGGATATGGGTTGGGCCAAACAAATCCATATGCAACAATTGTAAAATAGAATCATTTGAATTGACTTCTTTAGACTTATGTGACACTTTGTGCTGCTTGCCTTTCAGACAAGAGACACAATGATCAAAGCATGAAAATTCCTTTTGAGATAGACCTCTTACAAGATCATTTTTAACAAGTTTGTTCATGTTTTTAAAATTCATGTGACACATTCTTCTATGCCACAAAGAAGACTCATTTAAAGATGCTTTTGAAATAAAACAGTGTTCTTTTTCCAATGTTGCATTGGCCATATCTAAGCAGTATACGTTCTCTTTCCTTGGAGTTCTCAAAATGATCATGCTTTCATCAATTTTGAACTTAGGATCAAGAACGATACATTCTTTTGTAGTAAAAAGCACAAGGTTCTTATTGTCACACACCTGAGATACACTTACCAGGTTGTATTTCAGTTCCTTGACATAAAGAACATTGTCAAAGGTCATCTTACCACATGTAACGGTACCTTTACCCGTGATTCTTCCCCCTCTAGGATTTCCCCCAAAAGCAACGTACCCTCCATCATAATCAACGAAATTTTGAAGGAAGTCTCTGTTGCCAGTCATGTGCCTTGAGCAGCCACTATCAACATGCCATAATCTCCATAAACCTCCTTTCTCTAATGTTGGCTTCCTCTGCACATGAAAACGGGTTAATTCCTTTTAGGGACCCAAGCCATGGTTGTCTTGGGTTGACCTTTTGCATCATTATAATCAAATCTTTTTAAATACATTGATGATGCATTTGGAGATGTGAGTTTAACATTGTCAGTGGTACAGGTGGAATTCTCAGTAGTTTTGATGTCACTTTTGTTTGTACTGACCACTCTGTACACTTTCTTGGTACTGACGACAGTCTTTCCTTTGTTACTACTGACATCAGTAGTTTCCTTTGTTTTAGCATTGTTTCTACTGATGTCAGTACTCACAGCTTTTTCAGTTTTTCCTTTAATAATGTTTCTACTGACATCAGTAGGAACCTTTGCTTTGGCATTTTTCCTACTGTTGTCAGTAGTAATTTTTGCCTTTGCAGCGTTTCTACTGTTATCAGTAGGAACTTTGTTCAAAGTTCCCATCCCGTTTTTATTGAACACTTGATTGAAATAACAATTTTTTGCGATGTGTCCAATTTTTCCACAGATGTAACAACATCTGTTTTTCCGATTTAATGAAATTGGGATTTCTTTGGGCCATTAAGTTGTTCCAGTTTCTTTGATTTCCACGTTGTGGAGTTTTAGCACAATTACAAGAACAACCTTTGATTTGATTCGACACTTTTGGTTTTTCATTCAACAAAGATTTTTGTGTCGTTTTGATGTGCACAGGTTTTGATTTTTTCAAACTCTTTGAAGTTGATGCTTCATTTTTTACAGTGGTTTTGGCCTTTGATTTAACAATTTCAGAAACTTGTTTAATGATTTTCACATGTGCAACAAATTTTTCCTTTTTAGATTCATTCTTTTCAAATAATTTGGGGAACAAATCTCTAACATCTGTTTCACAGTGTGACTCATTTGACATTTCAGCCTTTGGATTGATAGGGTCAGGATTCAAGATTTTCAAATCAATACCCTCCTTTTGAATATTATATTCTGGAGTAGGAGGGATATAGTTTTGGTTAAATGGTGGTGAAACACAGTTGTAACTAATTCCAGATTTTGACTTTCCATAAATTTGACTTTTCAAAATTTCTTCCATTGTTTTTGAAGACTTCTCATATTTGGTTATTGAAAGTTTGATTTGGTCACACTCAAGTTTGGTTTCTGCCATTTTGATTTCAATGACATCAACATTTTTTAAGGCAGTGTTCCTTTCCCATTTCAAAAGTTCAATGTTTTCTTCATATTTTTGTTCATTTTGCTGGTAAGCCTTAACTTGGTTTTCAAAATTTATGATTATCTGTCTGTATTCGTTCCTACTTTGGTTGGCAATTTTTAACTCATCCCAAACTGTTTGGTTGTGATCTCTATACTATTTAAGTTGTTTTATGCAAGCCTGAGTACATAGTTTAGAGAGTACCTCAGAAGGAACAGAATCATTGACATTAGCCATCAAGGCTTGATTGGTTATGGCTTCACTAGCTTCAAAGCTCCAATCATAGCATCCTTCGTCTTGAGTTGTTGTTGCAAGGGCTGTGGAAGTAGGCTTTTCTTGGCTACTTTGACTTCGTTGATAGTTTCCTTGTCTGCTTTCATTGTGGGAGTTTTGAGCACGTTTCTGGTTGCTTTCTTTGCTTGGGCACTCCCTTGCAAAGTGACCAGGTTCTTGACATTCAAAGCATTTCACCTTGCTTTTGTCAAAGCCAGCGTTGTCATTTCTTTTTACTGCAAAGTTTCTTCTCCCACTTCGTTGTATGAATCTTCTCGTCCTAACACTCAGCATGGACATCTGCCATTTGAGATCCATCTCTTCCAGATCATCAGCGTTTGCTCCAAGTCATCTAAGATTAACCCTGAATTGACATGGCTAGCATAGAACGCTTCTCTAGCTATGTCTTCAGGATTTTCATGTTGTGATCCTCTTGAAGAACTACTCCCACCAGCTACAAATCCTTGTTCACAAGGAGATGGATTTACATCTTGTGCTTTTGTTGAAACAAAAGCAATGTTTTGTGGAGTGCTGCTTGTCTGTGGCTTCTATGATTCAACTTCTCCCTCAAACACCCTCAACTAGTTGAACAAATCATCTAGCTCCATTTCCTCTAAGGAATCACCTTGCTTGTAGTTGATGGTGTATGGTATCCATTCTTCAGGAAGTGACCTTAGAAACTTCCTGTTCAAGGTATCTTTGGTGATAACCATACCAACTATCTCCATTTCGCTTGACAGCCTGTTAAATCTGTCAAAAATTTGGGTTAGAGCCTCCCCTCTTCCAGCTTTGAATGCTTCAAACTGCTGGTTAAGAACCTCTTTATAATTTCTCCTCGTGCTTGCATTCCCCCCAAATCTTTTCTCCAGTGCAAACCATAGCGTATTGGCGTCTGTGAACTTGCAGAACTTGTGTTGATAGTCATTTGGAATGGCTAACAACAAGCTTCTTAGAGCTTGACTCTCTCTGTGTCTCTGCTTCTTTTCTTGGTCTGTGGGTGGAGCAACCTCTGCAGTTCCAGTTGCTGTAGCTATGGTCTTGTTACCATTTTGCACTACATCCCACATAAGATAATTGGTTTGAAGCATATACTGGTAGATTTTATTTTTCCACATTCTATAGTTTGACGATGATAGAACTGGGACTCTATTTGCTTGAACACCATCATTCAAGTCTGCCATTTTTAAAGAGATTTTTTTTTTTTTTTTGAAGATTCAAACACTTATGCTTAACCCTTGTTTTAATTTAGATCTAGAGCACCTGAATGCTCTGATACCAATTGTTAAGATCGATTCACTTAATTGCTTAATTGAATTGAAGATTTGGATCTAAACAAAATATAATTGTGTTGCCGCGGATAAACACAAATTATATGAAACAAGGTTATGATTAAGATGTTATATGAAACAATAAACTTGATGAACAAATAACAAATTAATCAACAAAGCCTCAATTGAATTGTATTGATTTCTGAGAAATTACAGAATGTTATCACATGCATCCAACGTTTTGAACACAATTCACAAAGGAACTAATTTATAGTCCTTGAGGCTATTTAGCTATGATCTAGTAAAGATTACAATCGATTAAACTTATACATAAATCTATAGCCCATGATCTGCAAACAGTTTGATCTCAAATCAAACTATGCTACCAACTAATTACCAACTATCTGATTAATCACGTGTAAAGTGCTTTAGTTGTTGGCGATCTTCAGTAGTTGAGGATCTTCATCAGCTGTCGTCGATGATTACCCGCCTCTACCGATCAGTTGGAGAAGATGGGTTTCTACTGATCAGTTTGAGAAGGTCATTGTTACTGATCAGTATGTAGCTACTGATCAGCATCTCCATACAGACTATCTACTGATCAGTTCTATTCCCTCCGGATACTGACCAGTACTTGGGTACAAAAAGAGTTTGTTTCACTACTGATCAGTACACAGAATTCTTAACTACTGATCAGTAGCAAAACATACTTAAAGTATATTTTGCCCCAACAGAGCATCAACGCTCGGTAAACATGTTGTCTACAAGTCACCCACAGGTGTTTGGGAACAGATTCGAACCCTCCATACAAATTCAATGTATGTGTCTACCAAAGAGTATCAATGTTGGGTAAACCACATATCCACAAATCACTCACAGGTATTGGGGAGAACAGATACAAACCCACGATCTTTTTTTACCATACATATAGGGTCTGAACGTTTGTGGTGACAGTGTTGATTGATTGCAAATGATTTAACAACAAATCAAAAACGAAAATGCCATATGATTTAATAATGTAGGTAGAATCTAAAAACTAGTAAGCGAATAACACATATTATTATAATTTTAAATTTTAATTTTAAGACATAATAATGTTAAAAGATATGTAACCTATGTAAATTTGATGTAAATCAAAATTTATTAAATTTTAAATTTATTGTCTTTAAATAAATGTTGAGATTGGTGAAATAAAATGATATAGTCTAATGGTCGATGTTCCCTAAAAATCTGTTGCCTGTTTTATAACATTATTATAAGTCGAAACTTGAAACTATGTTCCAATTTTATGATAAGTTTTGCAAATTAGTTGATCACCGCTAAATCCCACAACTAGATCCAATGAATGAAGACAAGATCGATCGAATAAGACAAAAACATATAACAACCTCACATAAAACAAAAAACATTCCACCTCTCATTCACCTTCGACACCTCCACCTTAAACAACACCACGCATTCTAAGTTTATCTATAAAGTATGCCAATTCCCATGTTTCTAAGTTATATTAATTTGTTAGTTAGTTAGAAGCATGAGTAACCAGAAACAAGACGGGTCGGAAGATGATTACTATGCGAAATTCGGTAGTACGAAAATGACGGTGTTGACAAGGAAAAGTAAGAAGAAAAGAGGAAGTGATGGAGCGGCCGACCCATTAGTTGTGTTTGGTTGGGATATCATGTTGATGATACTTAACCATCTCGACGCATGCAGCGTGGCACGATCACTTACGGTCTCTCGTTCTTGGCATGGTGTTGCTTCTACTGATGCCATTTGGTCAAAAAAGGTATTAATCTTCTTTATGGTCTTCATCATATATCTATATTCTTCTGAGTTAAATACAGGATTTGTAATCCGAAGAAATGGGATTCTGTGTTACTCTATATTTGTTTTGCAAGGTTTTGATTTGGAACTTTGGTTTACTTTTTAAATTGCTTATTACTCAGATAAGTTGCTTCGAGTGTTGATGTTTATATGTTTATTTTAGGGTATATAAGCTATAGGATAACGTATGCTTATCTGCTTATTTTATGTAAATATTTTCAAGTCCTTACTACTAACAAGATTAACAGTTTTAAATATGCAAATTACCCGAATACAGATTTGAGTCATTGATAAATGGAAATGTATTTTGTAATAAGATAAAAGAGACCAGTGTCTGAGTCGTTCGTTTAAATAGAAATGATAATTAGTTTTACTTGTAATTGCTGTTTGATTATAGTTTTTTGAAGGATTAGAGTGATCTATGATGTATTTTGTAGGGATTCTATAAAAGCACAAAATGGTAAGAGCATTTGGATGTGCTAGGGATATTTTTTAAGAATAACCTTGGAAAGTTGGAATCATGTTTGCACTTGGCACGTTTTCAGCTCACGTAAAGAAACATTTCCGTATAGGTCGCAAGATGCAAGAGTAGGCAGATGGGTGTAAAAATGTGCTTAATGTAATCTAATAATCTGATTCTTATTCTTATGATACAGACTCAGCAGCCTTTTTTATCGAGATACTCAATAGTCCTTATTTGCTTCATCTGGTCTTATCGATGATATACAAGAAAAAACACTAAGAAATGGAATAATGCAAGCTGAAGAATGCAAGTTGCTGTTGAAAACAAAATTTGAATGTTGCTGAGTCACACACAATTCATGGGTAAAATCTTTAGTAAAATTTGAACAATGGAATGCCTTATTCAATTTATCGTAAAGAGTTTGTATACATTTATGCATAATCGTTTTTGGCTAATCAAATGATCTGATCCTTCTGGGGTCCTCATTCACTTCATCATCGGGTTTTTGGTGGTATCGCTGGTGGTAAGGTCTTCGGTTTAATTAGCATGGGTGTCAACAGTTAATTTAAACTATTCTATAAATATTATTACACATTGTAACTTGTTTTTACAAGTTTTAAGAAGAAAGTAGTCAGATATCTCTGTGAAAGCTGTAAACGAAAATCATGTACTTGCTGCAGCATTTTTACTATCACGGGAGTGTAAGAACAAGTATAGGAAACAGGACTAGAAACTGTTAAACCATCAACTGACATCATTCATCAACTTAGGCACGTCATAGTAACGTCCTCACTTTAAGGGAGGGTTTTACGTAGATAGAAGGCGTTCACGTTTTTGTTAGTTTGAAACAAGAAAAATTACAATAATTGCTGATTTATTAGAAGTGCACACCCACGGAAGATATAGTCCATAATTTTTATTTTCAGTTGAGAGAGCCCAAGAGGCTAAGAAAGTAAAAAGTAGAACTCTTAAATGAGAAATGCCCGAAAAAGTGATATCAATTTAACAGGCCTAAAACCTCACTCCAGTTACCCTCAAATACGTAGCTACATAGCTAAACCTTTACTGGATATACGTTCTTGTATGTTAGCTAAGTTGACTTTCATGATTGTATATTACATTCAATGGAGGGGAAGGAACCTAAACTTACTAATGAAAGATACATTGCTTCCGGTTTGTGTAGTCCGTTTGATGGCCTTGAATAATATTATGTGTAGCGTCTACTTGAAATAATTCCACCTTGTCCAGAGATGTTTACATGAGTTTCTTATTTTAATTTAGATACAAAAGATTGCCAGGATCAGGCCATCAGCTGGGAACCTTTCATAACGATTCCTATTTTCCTTGTGTTATTAGCATTTTTATGATACTTGTGCCGTAGTAAACTTGACATTACCTGCTCATACATACTTTGGATTAACAAATTGTGAACTTGTGTTATGTTTTCAGTTGAAGTTCTAGGAGAAGTTCGTTGTATACAGGTATAACCAGAGTCCGGCCTAAAATGGAAGCTTAGTGAAATTATATATCATTGTAATGGCTAGTGCATTTTCTAAGAAAAAATTACATCAGAACTCGAGGAAATGATTGGTAATATAAAACAAAAGAAACTGACCATTTCGTGTCTAAATCAACATAGTAATTGCGGTAATATTCTTGTTACTAGGATTCCATATGATAGTAATTAGTAATTACACAGTTTCAACATAAAAAAGAACCGGTTGCAAGTGACCTCTTCAACTACAGCTTGTTAAAATATCTTTTCAAATGAATGAGTGTGAAATCTAATCTCTTGTTGACAGTGTGAAAAGTTATGGGCTGGAAAAGCACATATCCCTCGTGTGTCTCAAATCGAGGGGTTATCAAAGTTGGCTGCTTACACTTTATCAATTATGGATGGCAGACGTGTACGTTTCTCTCTTTATTCTTACTTTTCAATAATATGCGCTTCATTTCTCTTAACCCAAACGTGTGATGTTAGAGCCGAATCATGAAGGAAGACCTATTGGATCATGCTTGGGAGTTTCACTTTAATAAGGCAGGTCCTTCTTACTTCCGTGTGTTGTTTTATTATCTTTCTCTTTGTACACAAAGTAGTATACAGCTCGTAACTGTTTTGAGTTCAGTCTGCCCCAGGATACTGGCGTAACTTGGATCCGTTCTGGAAAGGTACAGGGATGCCAATGCGGCGCTACTTTCATCCAGATGGGAGTCAGACTGCTGACCCGGGTGACAAAGTATGGGGTGGCAATGAGTGCTGTTACTCCATTGTCACAAGCTTCTTGGCAGACGGGAAGATTAGGGAGCATTATGTGAGAATAAACCGATGGCCCAAGATGTCCATCTCTAGGAGACATGATTGGGGATGGGAAATGTCTAACCAACTCTATAGCTACTCAAGTGTTCCAGATGCCGACAAGAAAGGTGGCACTGGTCCCTGTTTTCTAGCTTCCTAAACAAAACCGGTGGTTTGGTCTGTTTTAGATACTTGGGGGATGTTGGTGAAGTTTGATGTCATTATAATTTGTTCAGTCAAACGTTTCCTTCTTTCTTAGATCTCCATAATATCATGTAGTTAATATTCATGTGTTAGTAGAAGACATGACATTCGTCGTACAAACTAGAAAGTTGTTGAAGCTAACTGAAGGTCTCATATATGTTTAGTGACAGTTCAGAACATGCTTGGTCCCAAACAGGACCTTGTACCTCATAACTTTTATTGAGTCACGCACAATTTGAAAAAATAAGCGAAACTGAAGATAGAATATTTGTCAAGTCGCCAGAAAGAAAATTGAGAGACATTTTACATTATATACGAACAGTGTTTGACATTAAGGCCTCAACAAGAGCAAGTTTTTCAACCCCAAAAGTGTATTAAAGTCGCTAAATATCAACGGACAAAAGACGACATGTGTACAAAACTAACCAACTTTATGACCCAAGTTTTATATATTTCATTCAACAATTATATGCAACATTAAATAGCCACAGCAATGTTTAACAAACCATTAAAGTAGAAGAAGAAACACAACAGGAATTTATCATAGCATGGCCATAATGCCAAATATCAATACACTAGATATAACAAATGAATTCTGGTGCAACCACACAAAAAGGTCGTCCATACAACAAATGTATATATGAAAACTGAAAGGACAACAAATAGACGGGTTTTATTTTTCAAGAAAGCCTTCCCTTGTGACACCACTGACAAGAACTTAACTCCCCATCGGTCATCAGATTAATAACACCACAAAACATGCCTTACCAGACCTCAGGTCGGAGCTCACCGGTGGCAGGAGGCATCCATTTTCCAGAGTGATAGACGCTCTCACCAACTTTCCATCCAGGCACATCTTTCATTATCCGGGCCTCTTCTTCCAGATATTTCTTCCATTCTTTTACAAATCTATACACATATTTAAGCAAATTAATTCCGCGAAAATCAAGACTTGAAAGAAGAAAGAGTTGAAAAAACTATTAGTTGTGCTTACCTTTCATCCTCTTCTGCTTGAAGCATAGGCAAAATAGCCCTTCGCGCTGCATATTTTTCCTCCTTTATTGCCCTACATTAAACAGATGCACTTTATACACAGATTGTAATCACAATAAACTAGAATGCAAACACAGCAAGGCCCAAAAGGAACCACAAACAGACCAGTTGGACTTTTATTAAAGGAACTACTCAGATCCGGTCCTTAAGTTGCGGTTAAGACAAAATTTCAACATTAAAAGGACTGTTCCAAAAGGCTAAAAAATACTACACCGGGAGCTTTAACAGATAACTTAGTACTTTCTGCACTTTGATAGTGTCACCTTTTTACCCCTTGTAACAGTGACTAATGGTCATTTTAGAATAATTTAGTCCAGATTTCATAACAGCTGGTTTCTTAAATTTACAGATAAAGACGTTCATTTTTCAATCTCTTTAATACATTCTTAAATTTCCGTGCAAGTTTCATTAAAGCAGGCCTTTGGTCTAGCAATACCCAGGTGACCCAACAACTAAGAGGTGGGATCGAGACCCATTGTGGAGTTCAGTGAATTTATTGATGTAGTTTAGTTGTAGTGTTGTGAGTGGGTGTGTCTTTACTGTTCAAGCCACCTTCCTTGGTTTGGGGACATTATAATTTACCACCCCCATGTTGGTTGTGGGATCAGTCAAGTGTCCTACCAGTGTATCTAGCAAACATTTTGCCATAGTTGTAAAATCAGACGATTCCCGAAAACATGATCTTCTTCCAATCAGCTAGACACAAGCATTAGAAAGGAATGCCTATCTATAACACCAACCTCAAAACATTAACCATGATATCAGACTCTGTAACTAGTAAGTAGAAAAAAATCGACATTTGTCAACTGTTAACCACCGGATTTAGATGCCATTGTGAAATCCACTAAGACTGCCATATGAAAATTCAATAAAATACTAGAGCATGAATTGACACTATTATCTTGTAAATGACCTTGAGTAACATATGGAACAAATTTAGTCTCCTATAGATGTTCAAGTATTAGCTGATAAGTTTTATCTCTCTGAAGTCAACAATATCTAAAACATAATACATATGTACGTCTTCATCTCTAAATCAAATCAATATTCTTAAGCCTCTTCCGAAAATGTTAGTTTGGAACATTTTATTTTATTTGAACTACTATTTACATAAAAATATTCTATAAGCAATTCTTAGATTTTTATTTGTTTTATTAAAAGGTATAGGTTCCCAAAAGGAATGGAGGATGAGTCATATTAACAAGTTACGGCAGATGATGATTTGGACCTGTTGTCCTAGATTACCAAACCAAATCCAGTCCCTAACCTCAGTAAAGGAAGGCACAACTTTACAAAATTTAACAAAGACCTAAGAGAACACGGAGTGGATGATTGTGGGCTTCGTTGTCGCCCACAACGAGCCTTTATCACTCCGAGTTCCCTCGTTGTGGGGGCTCGTTGTGCGGGTAACGGACCGTTGAAGTTTTTAATTTTTTTTTTGTCAAACGGTTAATGTATTTAAAAAAAAAGAAAAAAATTAAAATATATTACCGATATATAACAACGGCTATTTTTTTTTATTTTTTTTTTAAAAAATTTCTTTCACATTTCTTCTATAAATATAACATAAACTCTTAAACCAAAACCCACAATATTTCTCAATCTATCTCAATCTTTTTCTAAAAAATCTTTTTCACATTCTTCAATCGATCCCGATGTTACGGATTCGTCATCGTCCGAATCCGAATTGGTCGAATTACTAGTTAAGGCGGTAGAAGTTGTTGAACAAATGAAGTTGAACAAATGGAGGAGGAAGAAAATGAGGTGGAAAGTTCAGGTCGGACTGAGAAAAGGAAAAGCGCTATATCAACCGCGATCGAACTGCAGCAAACGAAAACGTGTACCGACATTACTTTTCCGACGAAAGCACGTACCCGAATGAATATTTCCGTAGACGATTTCGTATGAGAAGACCTCTTTTCCTCAGAATAGTCGAGGTATATCTAATTGCTCCGTAGAACCTTTGCCCGACTATTTTAAATATTTCAAACAACGACCCGATTGTACGGGTAAAATGGGTTTTAGTTGTTTACATAAATGCACGTCCGCTATGCGTATGATGGCGTATGGGATTACTCCAAACGCTTTTAACGAATATTTACAAATGTCAGAAAGAACATGATCTGAATCCCTAAATAATTTTTTTAAATGTGTGATCCATCTTTATACAAACGTTTATCTAAGAACCCCAACACAAGATGATGTTAATCGTTTATAATAAAAATAAGATGAGGTTCACGGGTTTAAGGGTATGGTTGGTAGCATCGACTGTATGCATCAGAAATGGGATCAATGTCCAAATGCATACAAAGGGCAATACACACGAGGTGACCATGGTTATCCAACGGTTATGCTGGAAGCTGTTGTGTCGTACGATCTTTGGATATTGCATGCTTACTTCGGTGTCGCGGGGTCCAATGTTGTAAAAAACGCTAGGCGGTAGCTAGGCGGTCGACCACCTTGGAGCTCGGAATCCGCCTAGGCGGCGCCTAGGCGGATTGACTTTTTATATACAAATATTATAAATACTATGTATAACATAACAAAATACTTCAAATTCACTCGGGAATTAGATGAAGCGGCTGTGAATTGGTGTTCCAGATTAAGGGAATTGGGAATTAGATGAAGCGACGTGTTCCAGATTAAGGGAATTGGGAATTAGATGAAGCGGCTGTGAATTGGTGTCGACGACATGTTCCAGATTAACGGAATTGAGCTGTGAAAAAACGGAATTGGTGTCGACGGCTGTGAATTGGGTTTTGAAAACCCTAGATCTGTTTTTTTTTTTGACTTTTTGTTGACCGATTTGACCCGTTTTTTTACCCGATTTGACCCGCCTAGGCCGATTTGACCCGCCTAGGCGGTTCGTTGACCGTTTTTTGACCAAACCTTGTAATATGGCCGATTTGGTGAAACACGCCTAGGTTGGTGGCCGCCTAGCGCCTAGGCGCCGCCTAGGCGGCCTTGGAATCCGTTTTTTACAACACTGGCGGGGTCGAACAACGACATCAACGTACTTAAACAATCGTCGTTGTTTTATGATATGCTCAACGACTCATCCCCGGATCCCCGGATTACAGATTCACCGTCAACGGCCGTGAGTACAATAAAGTATATTACCTTGCAGAAGGTATATATCCGGAGTGGTCTACATTTGTTAAAGCTTTTTCGTACCCATTTGACGAACCGCGTCAAGAATTCAAACGTTTTCAAGAGAGTGCGAGAATGGATATCGAACGGGCATTCGGTGTTCTTGAAGGTCGTTGGGGGATTTTAAAACATGCAACGAGATTTTACAAGATGAACAAGTTAAGAAGAGTTATGTACGGGGTATCATATTGCACAACATGATTGTTAAAGACAACGGACGATCGATTTGTGATATCCAAGAATGATATGCTCCTCCGGTTACACGTGTTCCCCGAACTTATAACGAGAGGGTGAATGAACGTATCCGGATTAATAGAGAGATTAGGGACAGGAGCACACACAGCAGACTCCGCGAGGATCTGTACATTTCGACACTTGCGGATGACTATTGACAATGTTAGCTATTTTTATTTTATGTATTTGTATTATTTTTAATTATTGTATTGTAATTTTATTTTTATTGTATGTGTTTGTATTTTATTTTAAATATTGTATTGTAGTTTTATTTTTTATTTTAATAAAATCTTATATTTATTTTATTTAAATGTTTTAAAAAAAATAAGTAAATAAACTGGGTCCCATATCTCCCGGAACTCTCATTATCAACTCTCATTATCACGACTCTCATTGTGGATGTCACGTCAGCAAAAAATCTCACAATCATCCACAACACCGATTATCACTCCACGTGCTCTAACAGGTAATACTCGTATCAGAATCGGATTTTGTTTATCAGTTCGGGTTCTCAACTATTGCTATTAGCCCTAAAAACCTAATTTATCACAAAATATGGAAACCCTAAAAACGATAATCAACAACAACAGATCTGATACTAATTTAATTTCGATCAACAATCTAACCCCATTACTTTAATCGCAAATTAAATGAAATAAATAATTACCTACGGATCTTATTGCCCTTTCCGACCTGCCACATACCCCAAGAGAAAGTACCAAAAGCGACGAGGAAAATAGCGACGGCGCTAGGACCTTTGGATGGAATCCGGCGAGCGTAACGGACGGGAGCGAAACCGCCGGGAGGAGGCATATCTTGGAGAAGAGGCATGTCTTTCACGCTCGCCATACCTGGCTTCGTCCTAATCGATGCTTCCGTCATTCTTTACAGATTTCTTATGTTACAAATGGAGATTTGGAAGTTCAGGTTTTCACGAACTTACGCACTTCTTCAACTTACTCTTATGTGTTTTTATCTTTATTTTATCTTCACAAATGGAGATTCGGTTAACCTATTTTTTTTTCTCGTTTTACTAATAAAATGTATTTATAAATGTAAATTCTTCGTATTAATGCAATCTACAAATTGCTAATCATACTTGCCGGTTCTGATGGTAAGACATGTTCCATTGTAACTTATTTTGATACTTTAGTGACAAAAATGGTTATTTATCGTAAAATTATAGACTTTTATTGATGTATTTGTAAAAGTAGTAACTTAATATTGATATGTTATGGTGTCATACTCCGCTAAAGCGGAAACACGAAGTGTGAAGAGCTGGAATACCATTACACGGGTCATAACAAACACAACGGTTTCAAGTCATGGAATAATAATAAAACTGTTTACAATTTCAAAAGAGATAACCAAGTCATTAGAGTTTCAACACAAATACATAGATAAGGTTTCAATTAAAATTTCTCAAGATAAATGGACAAGTCTTTTCCCAATAGTGATCTCACGCAACCTCGTTGACCCGTCCATGCCATGCACTTCATCCTTACACTAAATTTCCTGAAACATAAGATAAAGTGTCAACTACAAAAAGTAGTGAGTGAGTTACGGTTTAGGTTTCTCGACAAAAGTTTCGGTTAAGTATATAAAAGTAAGAAGTTTCACAAAGAAAGTTAGCAGAGAAAGTCGCTTTAAGTTTATATACTTTAAAAGTTTCGAAGTAGCGGGCGTATCAATACCCTAAAGTTGTACAGACCCAAGTAGAACAATACTTAGTAAAATCATAGTTGCGGAATCAATCGCTAAAAGAGAGTATATATGCGTATAAGTAACTAATTAGATTCTTGTATCAACCTCTTGGCATTCTATAACTTAAGTGTTCACACTAAACCGATTATTCAACCGTGAGGCCCCTTACCCCGCCTATCCTACGGGGAGTATAAATGATCATAGTAATATGTACTTAGACTGCCATCTAAGCAAGGAACGGTTCTTTCCTAAGTATCGATACCCATTATTACTAAACGGCTCAGAAGCTAATAGTGTGTAGAGTTCTAAAAAGGTGGGCACTAAAGTAATTTTGTTTCAAAAAGATAGTAGGCACTTAAGAATCGCGTTATAATCTCATCAAGGGTTGGTCTCGCATACAAGTAATCAATAACTAGTTTAGCCAAAGTGTTTACGCATAAGAGTTTCACAAAGTTTCCAAAATAGATCAATAGTTTCATAATAGTTTTCAAAAGTTCACAATAGTTGCATAAGTTCGTAATAGTTTCCAAAGGTTCACAAAAGTTGCAAATGTTCATAAATTTTCCAAAAATACAATTAAATCTTATGTTTCCCCCAAAAGTTATGCAAAAATACGTTATATAAAGGGGTTGTAACTCACGGGTTGCGAAGAGTACGAATGCGGAATTCGGTCGGAAACGAAAACCGGGAATCACGGAACGCCTATAGTACCAAGATTGTTCAAAAGTTAATACCTTACTATGTTAATTTATATAATATAATAGATAAGATTTTATTAAACTTTAAGTGTCAAGGTCCAAAATAGTCCGAAACGGTAAATGTTACGTTTTTGTCCGAAAGTTCAATTTAACGTTTATTATTGTCACGTTACAAATGTTTTTGCTCGCTGAAGTGGTTTACATTTTTCTAAGGAAATTTGGGCAGCGCTTCCGCGCCCAAATTTCGTATCCAAAAATGCAATTCCACTCCCGCTCACAAAACACACATATAACATTTACGTATTTAATCAAGTCCATTTTAGGTCCAAATAGTCCATACGAGTCACTAATGTTATTACTTTTACCAAACTCAGTCCCAAATATCATATGTCAAAAAGTCAGCGGGATATTCGATGGACGTATTTACCTTACCGACACTATAGATTTCCCATTAGGTGATCGGAACTATGAGAGCTTAAATATAAACACTTGTTAAACACCAGGGACTAAATAATAAATACTCCTAACTTGAGTATCTATATAAGGACTAACATAAACCCAAATAAGGGTTGGTCAATTCCATTATCACCATAGTGTTTTCTCTCTAATTCTCCATCCTAACACGATCATCTCAATTTGGGAATCATCGATGGCTAATCTATTCAATAACATGCCCGGATCATCTGCAGGTATGTTAAATTTACATGAACCAATCTAATTTAATCCAACATGTGGTATCAGAGCCAATGGCTCGTGATTATCCATTGGTTCATGTTTATTTATCGCTTGGCTATTGCTATTATTGATTCTGCAACTTATTTGGCCGGCGGATTTTGATTTTTGGGCGAAAAATGGGGTTTTTTTGAGACTGTGGCGGCTGGACTGCAACCCTAATTTCGACGAACTTCGTTCGTGCGAATGAAGGCTCATCCGTACGAACCTGATTTGTTCGTACGTACGGATGAAGCCCTATCCGTACGAACCTGATTTGTTCATTAGTACGAATCTGATTGGCTCATTCGTACGAACCTGATTTGTTCGTTCGTACGGATGAAGCCCTATACGTACGAACCTGACTTGTTCATTAGTACGAATCTGATTTGTTCATACGCACGAACGTAACTGTTGATCCGTACGAATCTGGGCTAAATACGTGCGAACCTAGGCTTACATCCGTACGAACTTAAACCTTACATCCGTACGAACCTAGGCTTACATCCGCACGAACCTGGACTTACATCCGTACGAATCAATACTCATCCGTACGAATATAATCTCATCCGTACGGATGACTACATACCCTAATTTGGTCGTTTTTAAAGTCTTACTGGTTGCCTTATTTGTAAAATCGTTTAGCTTTTGGGGCGCTGCCCCAAACCCCGCGAGGGCGGCCTCCCCTCGACCCCCGCCCGCTGACCTGGCAGCGGGATCCCAGCAAGGGGCGCAGCCCCCTTGACCCCTGCCTTATTTGTCGTGGTCACCTTATTTAGTCACCTTATTTATATGTGACCTTATTATACTTATGCACTAATATTCATGTTTTCATCTTTTGTTGCCCAAAGGTCAAAGGTGATTCCTATGATTGCATTTTTTCCTTTAGCATAATAAACACGTAGGATATTAATTCTGCCCAAAGGTGATTTAATATACTTGTGTGCTTAAAAGGAATCTTATTATGCCTTAAAACACGACGTTCTATTTTGTTGCCCAAAGGTCAAAAGACAAACGTTGTGTTGCATAAACCTTATGCTCATAATTTTACTTAGATATTAGTTATTTCTGCCCAAAGGTGATGTAACATCTAAGTAGAGCCTTACTTTAGCTTATTATTTTGGTGTTTTTTAATAGGCTTACCTATCAATAGCTTCATTACTTATATGGTCTTAGTCTCAGGAACATTACTATTAGGTCTACTTATTTTAGACATTACTCTAGTTCTATTATCTTAAGGGACATTACTTAGTCTGCCTTATATAGCTAACTCTGTCACTATAAAATCTTCTATAACTCGTATCATAAATCTAAATCCTCCTTATTCTCCACTACAGTACCAAACTTCGGCATTGAGGCACTTACTGGTGCTAATTTCACTTCATGGAAGGATCAACTTAACTTAACTCTGGGAATGCTCGACATGGACTATGCTATTCGCCATGATGAACCCGCCGCTATTACTGCTGAATCTACTGCGACTCAGAAAGCGGACTTTGATAAGTGGGAAAGGGCGAATCGGTTGTCCCTAATGATGGTCAAGAACTCAATTCATCCCAGCATCCGAGGAGCTATCCCTGATAATGACAAAGTGAAAACTTACCTCACATCTGTTGAGGATCACTTTAAGGGATCGTCTAAGGCAACTGCGAGTAGTTTAATGCTACAGATGCTGACTCTTAAATATGAGGGTTCTAACGGTGTCCGTGAACACATAATGAAGATGGTTGACATGTCTCACAAGCTTAAGAATTTACAAATGGAAGTCTCAGATGGCTTTCTTGTGCATTTCATAATGACTTCCTTGCCTGCTCGGTTCGACACTTTCAAAGTGAATTATAACGCAATGAAAGATAAATGGTCGATAAGTGAACTGATTGCTATGTGCGTTCAAGAGGAAGATCGTCTTAAGCACATTCAACCTGAAGCTGCTGTTCACCTTACTACCACTTCAAACCCCAAGAAGAGGAAAGGTAACTACAGTAACAAGACTGAAAATAAAGTCCAAAATCATGGTGCTTCTACCTATGGCCCTAAATCCTCGACAAGCAATACTAACTGCCCATTCTGTCGCTCCAAAGGGCACAGACAGAAAGATTGCTCTAAATTCAATGAATGGCTAGCTAAGAAAGGTAACATTCTTTACGTAATATTTGATTCCTTTACTACTGATGTTCCATTTAATACATGGTGGGGTGACTCTGGTTCTATGGTCCATGTGACCAATTCCTTACAGGGATTCCTTACAATCCAGAAGCTACAAAAGGACCAAAGAAAGCTTAGAGTTGGAAATGGTGATCTCTTAGATGTCGAAGCCATGGGGACTTTAAATTTACATATGAATACCGGAAAGTGTATTAGATTAATAGATACCTTATATGTACCGAGAATTACTCGGAACCTTGTATCTATATCTAGACTTGATCTTGAAGGTTATGTAATTACTCATGGTTGTGGCAGGATCACTTTTACTCTTAATAATGAATTATTTGGTTGTGGTTTTTTGGATGGATTACTGTATAAATTAGAACTAGATCATAATTTCTCACAGTCTTTGTTGTCTCTTAATATTGTTGACATAACTAAAACAAAGACAAAATCACCTAAACAAGCAGAGAATTCCTCCACATTGTGGCATAAACGTCTCGGCCACATCTCACGAGATCGCATGACACGACTCGTAAAAGAAGGAATATTACCCTCTCTTGATTTTAGTGATTTTGAAACATGTATTCAATGCCTCAAAGGCAAAATGGCTAAAGGGAATAAGAAAGGACCCACCAGATGTTCCAACTTGTTGGAAATAATTCATACTGATATTAGTGGCCCCTATCCCGCATCAATAACAGGACATACATCATTTATTACATTCATTGATGATTATTCACGTTATATGCACCTTTATCTGATTAAAGAAAAATCTGAATCCTTACAAACTTTTGTCGATTATAAAACTTTGGTTGAAAACCAACTTGATCATAAGATAAAAGTTGTCCGATCAGATAGGGGAGGTGAGTATTACGGTAAACATACTGATATTGGTCAAGCTCCTGGTCCTTTCTATAATTTTTGCAAGGAACAGGGCATAATTAACCAATACACCATGCCAGGTTCTCCTCAACAGAATGGTGTTGCTGAAAGGAGAAACCGAACTTTAATGGACATGGTGAGAAGTATGCTCGCCAACACTAACCTACCCAAATTTCTTTGGACTGAGGCCTTAAAAACAGCTGTTCATATACTCAATAGGGTTCCATCAAAATCTGTCCCTAAAACTCCTTATGAGATCTGGACAGGTAGGAAACCGAGTCTAAAATATATGAAAGTATGGGGCTGTCCTGCCGAAGCAAAAGTCTATAACCCTCACTTAAAGAAACTGGATTCTAAAACCCTTACATGTTTCTTTATTGGTTATCCCGAGAACTCAAAAGGTTATCGGTTTTACTGTCCTTCTCACTCTACCCGCATCATAGATACGCAACATGCCACTTTCCTCGAAAATTCAGAGATCAGTGGGAGCACGACAAATCCTGATTTAGATTTGCAAGAAGTACAAGAAGCGGGGGGAAACCACTCGTCGGTTATTATGATTCCTCCGATAACTCCTCTTGTACCCAACGCTGCTCCCGATATACCTGGATCTCCTAATGAACCGGTTGAACCTCCTATGCCTCCTAATCTAAACGCCGAAGAACCGCTTGTTCCTGAAGAACCCGTAATTCAGCTCAGGAGATCATCAAGGGCTCGCAGAAACACTAATTTTGATGATTTCGAAACTTATCTGGCTGAAATCGAAAACATTGGGAAACTTACTGATCCAACCTCTTACCGAGAAGCTATTAATAGTGATCAGGCCGCTAAATGGATTGAAGCCATGATTGAAGAGCTCAATTCCATGGAGCGTAATGGCGTTTGGGTATTGGTTCCACTCACTAAAGGATCCAAAGTAATTGGATGTAAATGGGTGTTCAAAACCAAATTAGACCCGAATGGAAACGTCGAACGCTATAAGGCCAGACTGGTTGCAAAAGGCTTTACTCAAAAGGAAGGAATTGATTATCAAGAGACCTTTTCCCCTGTCTCTCGTATAGATTCCCTAAGGATCGTCATGGCACTCGTAGCTCATTATGATTTAGAGTTACATCAGATGGATGTCAAGACCGCTTTCCTAAATGGTGACTTGCAAGAAGACGTATACATGCGGCAACCCGAAGGATTTATTCCAGAAGGTAAAGAGCACATGGTCTGCAAGTTGAATAAATCGATATATGGGTTGAAACAAGCATCACGACAATGGTACCTTAAATTTGATGAAGTCGTGAAATCTGATGGCTTCCTAAAGAATCAAGTGGATCAATGCACCTATCTCAAGATCAGTGGGAGTAACTTTATTATCCTTGTTTTGTATGTGGATGATATTCTGCTTGCAAGTAACAACTTGGATCTGCTACATGAGTCGAAGCGAATGCTTTCGCATAATTTCGACATGAAAGATCTCGGTGATGCCTCTTATGTTTTAGGTATCGAAATAAATCGAGATAGACGTAATGGTGTTCTAGGTCTTTCCCAAAGGGCTTATATTGACCGTATTCTAGAACGCTATAACATGCAGCACTGCACACCCACTGTGGCTCCGGTAGTTAAAGGGGACGTATTTGGACCTCATCAAACTCCGAGCACTGAAACTGAGAAGGCTGAAATGAGGATGATACCTTACTCATCTGTAGTTGGGAGCATTATGTACGCTCAGGTCTGTACTCGACCGGATATCGCTTACATCGCTGGTATGCTGGGGCGTTACTTATCTAACCCCGGATTAGCACACTGGAAAGCGGCTAAAAAGGTTCTACGATATCTGAAAGGGACCAAAGACTACAAATTAACTTATAGAAGAAGTGACAACTTGGAAGTAGTAGGTTATTCTGATTCTGACTTTGCTAAATGCAAAGAAGACCATAAATCTACTTCTGGGTATATTTTCATGTTAGCTGGCGGACCAATCTCTTGGCGGAGTCATAAACAGAAACTGACCACAACATCTTCTATGATGGCTGAATATGTTGCCGTTTATAATGCAACCTGTCATGAGATGTTGTTAAGGAACCTGATCAGTGGACTCAAACTCGTCAACTCAATCTCTAGACCATTGAAGCTTTACTGTGATAACTCAGTTGCTGTAACTTTCTCGAACAGTAACAGTTCGACTGGCGCTGGGCTGTATCTCGACACAAAGTATCTGTTTGTACGCGAACGGGTTGAGGAAAATGTTCTTTGTGTTGAGTACATAAGTACACATGACATGCTAGCGGATCCGATGACCAAAGGTCTTCCTCCTAATATATTCGTAGGACACGTGTCGAATATGGGGCTTACAAAAGACTTAATTTAATAGCATTGTTGTACTTATTGGTCATTATTATTTATTAATGAAAATTTTCCTCCTTATTCAGATTTTGTTTGTCTATTATTTACACCTTATGCGCATAACTGTGTTGGACATTATTATAACAAAATTTGTCTTAGTTGGTCTATCATTGCTTATTCAGTTTTGAATTTGAGTCATAGTTTGACTAGTGGGGGTCCTGAGTAGATGTTCTTCTCTACGACTGTACTTATCAACTATGATTTCGGTTTTAAACAAAATGAGTATTATCTCGTACGGACTTATCAATACTCATAGATAAATGATCTACTCGGTCAAGTGGGAGAATGTTGGACCCATATTATTTGTGACCCTCATTGATCATTTATCCTTACTGATATGATGACTGACACTAACTGAAATCTGTGTCTAGTAAATATTCGATGGACGTATTTACCTTACCGACACTATAGATTTCCCATTAGGTGATCGGAACTATGAGAGCTTAAATATAAACACTTGTTAAACACCAGGGACTAAATAATAAATACTCCTAACTTGAGTATCTATATAAGGACTAACATAAACCCAAATAAGGGTTGGTCAATTCCATTATCACCATAGTGTTTTCTCTCTAATTCTCCATCCTAACACGATCATCTCAATTTGGGAATCATCGATGGCTAATCTATTCAATAACATGCCCGGATCATCTGCAGGTATGTTAAATTTACATGAACCAATCTAATTTAATCCAACAATTACATTAATGATGTTTACCTATATGAATCACAAAAGGATAATATACTAACATATGATCTTAAGATGATATTATTAGATGATGATGTTACGCTTGCACTTGAAATGGATAAGAAAATGGTAATACCTTTGCCATTTATGTTCACCAAACTATTTAAGATGATCATGAATATTATATGAAAGGTTATTCTAGTGAAGTTATGATAGTTAAGTTGCCTTACTAGACCAGTTGTCATAAGGTGAGTAAGAGTTAAGTTATAATGACAAAGAAAAAATTGAATTTGGATAATAACGGAAACACCGAGAATGGCGAAAATGAGAGGAATGTGAGGAAGAGGATGAATTCAACTTTTTCATCCTTAAACGATATATGTGAAGCTAATAATGAAAGTATTCATGTTGAACCATAGTACAGTAGTGAAGATGAAATGTCTTCCATAGAAGAATTAGATAATGAAGGTGCTGAAATTGCAAGGCTTAAGAAAAAAAATACCCAATCAATAACTAAAACACTAACCGAAAACTAAATAGGATAGCGTGAAAGTTATGCAAATGCATATTAGTTAAAAGACTTTTTGATTTTGTGTTCTGTTTTTAGCCCTATCAAACCCTCTTAATATCAATTATAAAAGTAAGGGCTCACAATTTGGGTTGTGTCTGGGTTATTTGATCATGTTTCTTCTGATCTAGATAATTTTGTGTTAATTTCGTGTCGGGTTCGATTCAAGTTGTTTAAATTCGTTTTAGGTTCGAGTTGTGTTTTGGGTCGACCCATTTTACCGAGACACAAATTTTACCTACTATTTTTTGGCATTTTAGACCACAGATTCTGAAAAAAGTATAAATTACGAATTTTATAACGTTAACGATATGTCATTGTGTATAGATTAGTACTTAATTAATAGAGAAAATTACAAAAATAATTACATATTTTAAAAATAATCATATGATTCGTGAAAGAAAAAATTGCCACCCTTTTCGTCACGAAAATTATTGATAAAACGACACAAGAATGTGGCGTGAAAATGTGAAGCGATAATGTTAAACAATTTAAACCTCTTGTTTAGGCGCGAGAATGTGATGTGACAACAAATCTATTAGCGAGCCTAGAAAAGTGGCGTGAGAACTTTTTCACGAAAATTTAGTTTTGAAATATTTATATGTCGGATAATTAGTTTTTAATTTTTTCTAATTAGTGTCCTATATAGACAAGTTTAAAAAGTTTGGGTTTGTAAATTTAAAATAAACAACGATTCATTACCAAAAATTTTATAAGTAATATATATGTTGATACTTTCACCATTTATTTTATAAATTAAATTTATTAAGTATATATATCATATTTGTAATTTTTAACTTTAATTTTGGTAGGAACGAAAAAGTTTTTGGAGAGAAGGTTAAAATTCTCTTACGTTTTTTTTTTATATTAGTTATTTTTAGTTTTTTTTTTTTTTTTTTTTTTTTTTTTTTTGAACGACATGTTAGTGATTCGGGGCCACACTGACATCCATTTGGACAGTATGCGATCCACGAACCTTACACCAAAGTTAGTTACATATCTCCTAAAATTCACCTAAGTTATTTTTAGCTTTTACAATTATTATTATTATTTTTTTTTTAAATGTTATTGTTTTAAACATGTCAATATCGTGTCAAACAGGTTGACCCTAACATGACTCAAAAAGTTTAGAGTTAGTTTCGTGTCGACCCACTTATGACCCATCTCGTTTTCTTGTCATGTTCGTGTCGTTTTCGTGTTAATCAATTTCGTGTTCGATTCGGATCGTGTTTCGGGTCGAGTCGAGAATTGTCGGCCTTGATAAAAGTAAAAGGAAAGAAGTCATCCATAATAAGGAATAGAATGTGTGGTTTATTGCTTTGATTACAACGACTCCACTTCCAAAAAAAGGTTCCTAGTTACAATCTTCGCTCACACTAATTGCTCGTAATGCTAGCTACAACTACTATTATCACTACTAACTAAGAAAGCAAATTTATTACAAAAAAATTATAAAGAAAGAAAGTAGAGAGAAGGAAGATAAAATTGTGAAATGAGAGGTGTTTTGAATGGAGGAAACTAGATTATTGTTCCGCGATAGCGCGGATAAAGATAAAATTTGAATCGTAAATTTTATTTTTATGTAGATATTAAGTTATTATGAGAACACAATTTTACACGTATAATAACATATATATCTTTACGTTTACACATTTTTATAGTTATAATAACATATACACCTTTATATTTATACACATGTTTTGATACTTTGTATTAGAAGATTTTAGAATAACAATAAGGTAAATCATAGTTCAAATTGGGCGATTTAAAGGTAAATTAGAATGATCTATTTAAGTGTAGATGGAATGAAATAGAAAATTTAATTATGTATTGTCAGAGTGTGTAAAGTGAAAATAATCTTTGATAACATCATCAATCTGATCTAACGGCTGAACTCAAATAAGTTAATCCATCCAAAGGATCTTATTTTGCCATGTGGCATTTAAGGCCCCTATTTTATTATATATTAAAGATAAGACATGTATTTAAAGCCAACAAGTAGGAGATAAACACCAAGGGTTCTAGGGGCCGTCGGCGCACCTACCATCGGCGCTTGTAGTAGCCCACGCTTATGGTGGTCGTTGGGTGGTTGCCTTCTTTTGTTGCTCTTCTCATCGTGTTTTAGGTGAGTTTTCGGTTTCCGGATGATCTCGTCTTCGGTCTGATTTTGTGCGGAATGTCTTTGCCCATTTTGGAAGGTCAGATGTAAGCTCCGATCAGGGTTTGTGGTTATACTGTAATTCTATTCTTTCAACGTTTTGGAATCCGGTTTAGCCGAAATATGTCGGGGTAAGTGTTTTGAAGGGATAAGGGCGAAATATGATGTGTACTGAGAGTTTTCGGGATATAATCGTATATGTTCGGTTGGTGGTTGAGGTTCTTAGGGTTTTATGTGTGTTTGGGAGAGTGAAGGTTTTGGTGGAGATTTGAGTGAATAAAGTGTCTTCTTCTGGCATTACCGAGACCTTTTAAAATTGCTTTGACCTAGGGACTTTATGTATATTGTCCGGTTGTCGGCTACATCTTCGGCTCTCTAGACGTTTGCGAATAAGCTTGTACCATATACAATTCTTCACATCTTCGATAAATCTTCCGTTGCAACATTTTCATTTTTTTACGTATGCAACTTTCATGGTAGCACGTACGTAAAACATAATTGTTTCATCATATTATAACTACCACATGCAGAAATATCTGTTGACTACTGCTATCAGTGGAAGAACAATCATGAATGTAAGAATGAACACTCACTGGACATGCTTAGGGGCTGCGTGTATGTACATGCTGCTGGTTTACTGCGAAGATTAATTTTTATATATTCATAAGATTTTCTTTTTGCGTTTACATGTTACCCAACCGGTCTGTATTTTTCCAAATTGAATCTAACAGTGGTAAAAAACTACAAGTCTATAAAGAAGATTTGTTACGCAACATTCCACATAGATTAGTGATCAATGAATCTGAAGCCATGTAATGACATGGCAGTGTATGTGCAGTCTATGCCAGGTGATACGGAAAAGTATGTTACACTTATTCATGACACAAGGGCTTTGGGAAGAAAAAAAAATAAGAAGATTCTAACGACAATGGTAGATGTGAGCAAATTACTAGAGTGCTTACAACAAGGCATCTTTGATCTTATTTCCAGCAATATACTATTATTATACATGTAATATTCGATCTCTTTAAAATTAAACTACGATTCCTCAGGTTCAACAAAGAAAGATTAGTACCTAACTCACAATACGGAAATGCACCAAGAACATATTATGGACAACTTTGATGATCATTTCTCCCTTTACATGCCCATAGCCTTGATTTCTCTACATTACTCATCGAGTTATTACAACTTCCTTAAAAGACCCCCAAAAACGTCGCGACAGCAAAAAGAAGAAATAATACTCCGCCCAGATACCCAACCTGACAAATTCCAGATAATATCCAAATCCTTAACAAGTTGAAATCATCAAATGAATCTGAAATGAGATAAATAAGTCAAATGAAAGAAGTACCAGTTTCTCAGAAATATAATTGGCAAGAAACGCTCCTCCAACTGCTGCTATCGCAGTTGCTAGCAGGTGACCAGCAATAGCTCCACTTGCCACACCCCATGGAGACTGTGTCATATGTATCAAAACAGAGGTGACTGGTGATGTTTTTAAGAAAACAAACTAGAGGTGCAAGGATAAGCAGGTCAGGCGGTTTAGTTAATGGTCAAATCGGGTTCGGGGTTAAAATGAGTAATTTTTTTACTACTGGTAGAAACGAGTTCTTATAAATAATTATGTGTTAAGTATTATTAAACAATGTTTTTATGATAATAGTTATTTTATTATATAAAACAAATTAAAAGGTTGCATGCTTTAGAAATGGAGTTTTAAAACTTTCAGTAGGTCAAGAATTTAATCAGTTTACATTTTAATGTTATGTTATTATTTGACCCATACCCGAGTGATGCAACTGTGGTCAGAAACACCCTAAATCAAGCCATTCATAACTTAATGGGTCAAACTTCCACCTCTTACAAATATAATCAATCATCAAGGTTTTGGAGCAGTGGTATACCTGAGCGGCCCCTAGAGCTATGGTTGCAAGCATTGAACGGTCACCCCATTCCTACAAGTCACACGAGAATCTTGTTTTATGAGGAAAAAACGGGTTTCATACCGACAGAAACATTTTGAAAGATCGACACTTTGAATACAAGACTAACTGACTCCCAAATAATTACTTTCAAATGATTTAAAATAAAAGACCAACACGAACAAAAGAAGGAAAAAGAGGTTACCGCAAAAAATACAAGACTAAATGACTTCCAAATAATTTCAAATGGATTCGTGAGTTGTTTGGATGCCTGCATGCACACAAAAGATTTAAAAGAAACTCAAATTGTTAATACAAACGAAAGCATGAAGCAAAGACAAAAAGGGTGATGATCACCTTTTCTTTTACTAGCTCCTCGGCTTCTGCAAATTCATCAAGTTCGTTGCCATTGTTCTCACCATTTTTAGCATCACTTGATGGAAGATCCCATGCATCCTTGATAGCTTTGAGGCCGAAGAACATTAAAAGTGTCACTGCTGCGTATTCTCCAATCGGCAATGCTGATTAAATAAAGTATGCTAAAGTTAGAAACAGTTAAAAAAGGGGACAAATAAAGAGAGAAAAAGACTGATGACTTACTTGTCTGAAATTGAGCTGGTACTGAATTAAATATTCGTCCAATTATGACCGAAAAAATAGTCATAAGTGATAAAGCGCCCATTGATCCTAGGATAACCTGATCATTCATTATACATTGTGAGTCATATGTGATTCTAATAACAAAATGAGCGGGACGGGCAGGCGGGTTAGATAACTTGTTATAATGAGTAATTTTATGTGGGTCGAAATGGGTCAGGTTGACCAGGACACAATTTGTGCCCATTCTTATAATTCTTTTAAATCTTTAATGCGTTAAATATGGTTCCGAAAACAACTATTTTGCAAAAATAATTTACGCTTTTTGAATAAAACAACTAACAGAAACGCGTTGAAATTACAACGTTTACTGATAGTCGTTTACTGGAGTACGGAGAAAGCATACCAATCCTTTGTCATATTGCATGGCTAATAAAGCTGCAATGAAAAACGTCTGATCAAGTAAATAAAAAGGAGATGTTAGTAGCTACATAAGGACAACTATAAAGTTTATATAACGAAGTTATTGGTACGTGGTTGATAGTAGGTTTACCTTATCACCAATTTCAGAAACAAAAATCAACATAAAAGCAGCTGTGAAGCCCGATTTTGCTATTGCTGCTAACAAAGTAGAAGGTGCACCCTTTCCAAAGGCGATTATTGAAAATACTAAAGCACATCCAGATAGCACAAGGGCTATTGAGACCGGATAAGGAATTTGATTAGGAAGCTTATTACTGCCAAACACAGAAATCAATTTTAAAGAGATTTAGGTTTTCTCTATAAAACTGTTAGATGATATCTGTATCATATAATGCTCCTCTGCAAGTTTGTGTCTGGATACAGAGGTCGGAAAAGGGAGGGTCCGACGGCTTGATAACGAGCTAAATCGGGTTCGGGTTGAAACAAGTCATTTTATGTACATGTGGAAATAACAATCAAAATCTTTGGAGAAATAAATCTAGGTGGATTTTATGCATTAAAAACAGACTTTGGCTAGCTAACACCCTGTTCAAGCCATTGGACCCGTTCCCATTTTTTGCTACATTACTGATTTAAACGCTTGATCTGTTTGATATAGAAGACATGCCCAGCTTAACAAGCAAGACATAAATTAAATTCGTTAAAAATACTCAAATTCCAATACCTAAAGAAACTCCATTGTTCTCCATATTCAAATCACCTAGAAACCCCAGTTGAACTAACAAGGACTGAGGGTTTATTATCCTACCACGATCATGGTAGATTTTGAATCAACATGTCATACTTGTATTCGGAACTTGCAGATAAGACCATGTAAGAAAGATGATAAAAATTTAACTCACATATTATTGGTTGGATCATTAGCTGATAAATCTTGGTTGTCATTTTCATCCCCTGCATAGCCCCCAGATCCAACACCGACATTAGATGCATTTACTTTAAAAGTCTTGCATGTCAGATGTGGTTTCACTACGTCTCTGCATTGTACTGTATAAATAATAAAAAAAAAAATATTATGCCAAATTACAATCGAATACTGAATAACCTATTAACAGGAGAAGCTCAGGTAACAAATAGTGCAGTAGTTTACAAAATTGAAGAGTTCTTCACTACTCTATACACTTGCAATACAATAAAATCAAAACTAAAAAGTAACCTATCAGTCCAATAATCCTAAATACCGCGATCTGATTATCACCATATCTAATTCATTGAAAAAATAAGCTAATTGGTTTGTTTAGATAATCTTATAAGCTTACGGCGTATTAGCTAAGTTAGAGGGGTTTTGATAAGTTGTTTTTATGTGGCTTATGGGTTTATTTAGGTGTTGACACCTTAGCTTATCATCCTATTATAAGCTAATTAATGCACGCACTCATCAAGAGCTTATGAGCTGATACATTAATCGATACGCTGCTTATTGGAAAATAAGCTTAACCCCACAACATAAGCTCCCTTAAAGACCAATAATTCCAATATACACAGAGATGTATGATCTGATTTGATTTCCATTTCCCAAACACTTAACCTTATTTTAACTGCTTTGTTTTCTTAGCAGGGAAACCGAGTGTAAAAAGTGTTAACACTAATAATCTAGACCGTAGCATCCAATAGTAAAAAAGATATTTATCCGGTTCATATCGCGGTCTAGTAGCATCAAACATATGTTCCCCTAAAGTTCCATCATGGAAGGGCAATTAAATACAAGTCCAGTTAGCATCAACTCAATACATAAAAAAATGTGTTAAGATATTAAAGACTTACATGATGATGAAAATGAAGAAGAAGAAGAAGAAGTGATTCTTGTGGGTAACTCAGGAAAGCAATTTCTTTTTCTAGTTAATAATACTGGTACTGGTACTGGTGTTGTTTGATGTACAATTAGGCCGCCTGTCATCGAAACTGATCTTCTGTCAATTACTAGTATAGTTTAAGATCCATTTCTTTCATCAGTGAATCTTTATGCTGAATTGGGTCAATTATATAGTTTATTTTCTTTTTCTTCTGGGGATAGAAGAACAAGTATGGCGATGGGCGTGTGGATAGAACGACAAACAGATAAAATATATGATTACTCTTATTTACTTTACTTAACCCTTTTTTTTTTCTTTTCTTTTTAAAGTAAATTGTGTTATCTATTTTTAAACTAGAATCATTAGTTTGAAATTTTTATTTTAAATAATTAAATCAATAGTCTTTATTGTTGTAATTATCTGGTGATCTAGTTTTCTAACGTCCGTTAAATTTCAACAATACCAAGATCATATGCCTTTCGTATGACTTAAACTAGAGGATAATTTAGTCATTTAGATTTTTATTTATATTTTGATTTTAATAATAAAAAAATAACAATTTTTTGTCCTCATTCCCTCTTTCTTTTTCTTTCTTCACCCATTTTTATCAATTTCTCTATTAAACCAACAACACCACCACCATACATCCTCCATCTTCTCAAATCTCAATGTATTTCCCGCCGACCACCTCCTCATTAGCATCTCTCTCACAGTGAACATTATATACACAAATAAAATCTAAATCTACCCAAAAATCAAAATCATCTACAAATACAAACACTAAACATACAAATCTAAATTCGAGATCGGGGGTTTCAATAGTGGCATTGTGGGGTTAGGTTACTATGGATGGGTGGCGGCCATGGAGGGGTGATGGTTGTGGAGTAGTTGGTTAGAAGATTATGGTGGTAAAGGTGTTTTTATGTTTGTGGGTTTTAAGTTAAGGGAGAAAAAGAGTGTTATTGTGGAGATTTATGGTGGTGGGTTTTAAGTTTTGTGTGTGAGAGAGATTAATAATGGTAGTGGTGGTGGTTTTATGATTATGGATTTTGTGGTTGTTTAATGGTAATAAGTTATGTTTGGATGGAAGGATGAAGATTGGATATTAATGGTGGTGGTGGTAGTTTAATGGTAATGAATTTCATTAGGATAGAAGATGAAGATGAAGATGAAGATGAGAAGAGAGAGAGAGAGAGTATGTGTACTATGTTGTGGGTCCATATTGTAGGGAAAAGACATAAATACCCTCATGTGAGGGGCATATGACCTATATTTCGTTAAAAATTAACGGACGTTAGAAAATTGGATCACCGAGGTAAGAGAATTACAACAATGGGGACTACTAGTGTAATTATTTGAAAAAAAACCCTCAAACTAGTGATTCTAGTACAAACATAGGGACCAACGGTATAAATTACTCTTTTTTCTTCTTATTATAAGATTTAAAAAAGACTTAATTATCCTTTTGTGTAAGTAATATGATTGAGTTAATGGACGTTAGAAAAATGGATCACCGACGTAAGAGAATTACAACAATGGAGACTAGAGAGAGTATGTGTACTATGTTGTGGGTCCATATTGTACGTAAAAGACATAAATACCCTCATGTGAGGGGCACATGACCTTCATTTCGTTAAAAATTAACGGACGTTGGAAAATTGGATCACCGAGGTAAGGGAATTACATCAATGGAGACTACTTGTGTAATTATTTGAAAAAAACCCTCAAACTAGTGATTCTGGTACAAACATAGGGACCAACGGTATAAATTACTCTTTTTTCTTCTTATTATAAGATTTAAAAAAGACTTAATTATCCTTTTGTGTAAGTAATATGATTGAGTTAACGGACGTTAGAAAAATGGATCACCGACGTAAGAGAATGACAATAATGGAGACTAGAGAGAGTATGTGTACTATGTTTTGGGTCCATATTGTGACAACCGTCCAATTTCAGGTGCATTTTATACTCTATGTCTCTCGTATTGTCTGTCGTTGTCTTTAACTGTTCAATAACCGGAAACGAGACAGTGTCGGAATCACACCCGGAATCAATTTACATAAGTCCTAATACCAAGAAAACACCTATTGAACTTTCCTAAGTTCATAACGTATCATAATTAAGAACTTATAGTTAACGAAAAGGTCCAACGAAACAATAACGCAAAAACAGCAAAAACAACAAAAAACTCAAATCTTATTACAGAAATGGTCCAGGACGACGCACACAGGCCTTGTGCGCCGTCCTGGCAGGACCAGAATTGCAAATTATTTGAATTATTTGCATGTCTCGATTTCCTACAACCAACTACCAATCAACCTCGGCCTTATGCACTCAATTACTGCCCTTGGCAGTACCTAGACCCACTCTTTTCTATATTCTTACTTTCCTTTTCATATTTTCATTTTACAAAACAAAAACAAAACACCTACATCTTTTCTCTCTAAACTCTCTCAAGAAAACATCAAGCTCCAGTGATTTCCAGCCACTAAAACACCATTTTTAACCACCAAAAACGTTTAGAACATCAAAGGAAGCAAGAGGAGTCAAAATATTTCGGTTAAGGACCAATTTTGTAAAGATTATGGAGCTCTAAATCCGGCCAAAACATCATCCACTCGACTTCCTCCGGTAGATTTATGTTATTTTACTATTTTTACATAAACAAACACTTGCATGTAAGATCTAAGGCATAAAACTAAGTTTTTACAAAGATTTATGACTTTTTATGGTCAAAAACGATTTTAACCAAAATAACCTTTAGATCTATAAATTTTTGGTTAAAAATACTTTAGAAACTGTTAAAATGATGTTTTATTAAGTTTAGACCCATTGCATGTCGAAATCCGTGGCTAAAATAAACGTTTTGCAAGAAAAACCCGAAAATCAGCAAGCTGTGCGCCGTCCTAGAGGCCAGGACGACGCAGCGGGACACAAAACGTGTCTGTGCGTCGTTCCAGCGCTCACAGCGGCTCATAGGCCCGCCAGATTTTCCGAAAACTCGTTATTTGGACGTTTTAAGCATTTGTAACCCGCTGACTTTTCGTAAAAGTAATATTTGGGACTGAGGAACATAAAAGTAGTAACATTTGTGACTTGTATGGACTAATTGGACTTAAAATGGACTAGATTAATATGATATCGTGTTATAGGTGATTTTGTGAGCGGAAGTGGTATTGCATTTTTGGATATGAAATTTGGGCGCGGAAGCGTTGCCCAAATTTCCTTAGAAAAATGTAAACCACTTCAGCGAACAAAAACACTTGTAACGCGACAATAATAAACGTTAAATCGGACTTTTGGACAAAAACGTAACGATTACCATTTCGGACTATTTTGGACAATACTTAACCTTGACACTTAAAGTTTAATTAAATTTTATCTATTATATTACACAAAAAATAACATAATAGGATAATAACCAATTGAACTATCTTGGTATTAATAGGCGATCCGTGATTCCCGGCTTCCGTTCCGACCGATTTCCGTATTCGTACTGTTCGCAATCCGTGAGTTACAACCCCTTTACTTAATGTATTTTTGCATAACTTTTTGGGGGAAACATAAGATTTATTTGTATTTGGAAACTTTACGAACATTGCAACTTTTGTGAACTTTTGGAAACTATTACGAACTTATGCAACTATTGTGAACTTTTGAAACTATTATGGAACTATTGATCTATTTTGGAAACTTTGTGAAACTTTTATGCGTAAACACTTTATTGCCCTACTGGCTTACTTTAAACTTACCGGCTTGCCCCCTATTCGGCTAAACTAGTTATTGATTACTTGTATGCGAGACCAACCCTTGATGAGATTATAACGCGATTCTTAAGTGCCTACTATCTTTTTGAAACAAAACTACTTAGTGCCCACCTTTTTAGAACTTTACACACTATTAACTTCTGAGCCGTTTAGTAATAATGGGTATCGATACTTAGGAAAGAACCGTTCCTTGCTTAGATGGCAGTCTAAGTACATATTACTATGATCTTTGATACTCCCCGTAGGATAGGCGGGGTAAGGGGCCTCACGGTTGAATAATCGGTTTAGTGTGAACACTTAAGTTATAGAATGCCAAGAGGTTGATACAAGAATCTAATTAGTTACTTATACGCATATATACTCTATTTTAGCGATTGATTCCTCAACTATGATTTTACTAAATACTGTTCTACTTGGTCTGTGCAAACTTTAGGGCATTGATACGCCCGTTACTTCGAAACTTTAAAAGTATATAAACTTTAAGCGACTTTCTCCGCTAACCTCCTTTTGGGAAACTTTTTACTTTTATATACGTAACCGAAACTTTTGCCGAGAAACTTAAAACTGTAACTCACTCACTACTTTTTGTAGTTGACACTTTATCTTATGTTTCAGGAAATTTAGTGTAAGAATGAAGTGCTTGCCATGGACGGGTCAAGGCGGTTGCGTGAGATCAATATTGGGAAAAGACTTGTCCATTTCTTTTGGGAATTTTACATTGAAACTTTAAATTATGTATTCATGTACTGAATGACTTGGTTGTTTTGAATTTGTAAACACTTTTATTTTTAATCTATGACTTGGAAATCGTTATGTTTGTTATAACCCGTGTAATGATTCTTTGCTCTTCACATCTCGTGTTTCCGCTTTAGCGGGGTGTGACACATATTGTAGGGAAAAGACATAAATACCCTCATGTGAGGGGCACATGACCTTCATTTCGTTAAAAATTAACGGACGTTGGAAAATTGGATCACCGAGGTAAGGGAATTACAACAATGGGGACTACTGGTGTAATTATTTTGAAAAAAAACCCTCAAACTAATGATTCTGGTACAAACATAGGGACCAACGGTATAAATTACTCTTTTTTCTTCTTATTATAAGATTTAAAAAAGACTTAATTATCCTTTTGTGTAAGTAATATGATTGAGTTAACGGAGAAAGTTAACGGACGTTAGAAAAATGGATCATCGACGTAAGAGAATTACAACAATGGAGACTAGAGAGAGTATGTGTACTATGTTGTGGGTCCATATTGTAGGGAAAAGACATAAATACCCTCATGTGAGGGGCACATGACCTTCATTTCGTTAAAAATTAACGGACGTTGGAAAATTGGATCACCGAGGTAAGGGAATTACAACAATGGGGACTACTGGTGTAATTATTTAAAAAAATCCCCCTCAAACTAGTGAGTCTGGTACAAACATAGGGACCAACGGTATAAATTACTCTTTTTTCTTCTTATTATAAGATTTAAAAAAGACTTAATTATCCTTTTGTGTAAATAATATGATTGAGTTAACGGAGAAAGTTAACGGACGTTAGAAAAATGGATCACCGACGTAAGAGAATTAGAACAATGGAGACTACTAGTGTAATTACTTAAAAAATACCTCAAACTAATGGTTCTGGTAAAATCACAATGACCAACCGTGTAATTTACTCTTTAGTTATTTATTATGATTAGTTAGACCACATACTAATCGCGTGATCAATCGATGGACGGGGAAATTGCGTGAATGACGAGACCGACGAGCTTTTACAATGCCTTCAGATGAAGAGAAGAGTCTCGAATAAAAAAAAATCACATCCTTATACCTCTTAGTAAGTCTAATTGCATTGTGAGATACCCACCTAAATATGATACGAGTATAAATCAAGTCTAAAACTTTTAGACACCGATTATACTATTTATTGGGCCTTTCATTACTTTACTAAAGTATGATAAAAGGGTACATACAATAAAATTTGACTAATATTATATGTAAATGTATAAGAGTTTAATGCTCTTGCATTGTTAAACATTGGATATAACAAGATGATGCTTACTTGACGAGGTTTTATACATATAATATTGGGGATGTTTTTACCGGTGGAAAACCAACCTAACCCCACCTTCTTTTCGTCCTGTCCGATCCACAAAGGATTGAAACGTTAAAAGACGAAGCTCAAACTCACTTGTGTTGTGATGTTAGTGTCATCAGACCATATCAGTATTATTATACTTATTTAAGACTAAAGGAAACTCGAGTTAAGTTTACGAGTAGGAGAGTGTGGGGTGCACACTCATTCGAACTATCTCGTTTTAACACATTAGTGCGGGTCAAGGGGCGGCGTGAACATAACTAGTTATAACATGTTGGTTTTTAGTTCAACGACACATAGAAAAATTCACAAATTCCTCCATTGTTTAGATCATAATTTCTACGGCCTTGAAACGTGATTGAGTATTTAGAATTAACTTTATATCGATTTCTTATAACTCAAGGCAAAAGTGTTGGATCAAAATACTTTATAGTGAAAGTGAAACTGACACCATTCAAGTAGAAATTCTAAGATACCCAAACACAAAATTCTAACAGTTTGTGTCTATGGCATATTTCTAAGACGAGTGTAAGAAGTCATCGTAGCGATTAGGCGTAAATGAGATGAGACAACTTGCGAACTATTTGAAAACGACACGCAAACTATTCAAAATTTAAGTAACTTGAGTTTATATAACGAATTTTATCGGGCTCGAGCTTGAAATATAATCAATTGAGATCGAGTTGAGTTTTGAACCCAAGTTTTAGTAACATATTTCGAGTCCCGGGCTTGCTAATACTCGGCTTGACTCGACTCGACTAGACTCGTTTATATTACTAATTATAAGTGATCTTATTAAACTAGTAATCCGTGTGTTATGCACACGACATTATATTTAATATCATTGAAATAAAAATTATATTATACCTTAGAATCAATTTGTAAACAAAAAATTTATGAATAGTGTTTTAATACATATTAGCAATATATCCGTGTTATGAAGCGATGTACCAGTTTCACGTTTAATAACATAAAATAATGAAGTTAAAGTAATTGTAGTTGTACTTATAAATGATATAACATACACTATTAGTATTAATGAAGTTGATATTATGTGACACTGGACCTTAGAATCAAGTTGTAACCAAAAAATTTATGAATAAGTGTTTTAATACATACAAGCAATATATCCGTGCTATGAAGCGGTGTACCAACTTCACGTCTAATAACGTAAATAATAAAGTTAAAGTGGTTGTAGTTGAACTTATAAATGATATAACATACACTATTAGTGACAATTTTTTGTGAACCAAAAACATTTTTTTGTGAACCAATAACATTATAAGTCACTAAATTTTGTACTATGTTTAGTGACAATTCAACTTGTATTATATATCATATTTTAATAATTTTTAATGTTTAAGTCATTATCTTGGGATTAAAGTATATATAAGTTACAAATTGGACGGTATAGATTATTTCAAATAAAATAGATGGTGTAAATTTCATTTACTTAAACTCAAAACTTAAAAAATTAGAATAAAAAATGACATATATATATATATATATATATATATATATATATATATATATATATATATATATATATATATATATATGTATATATATATATATATATATATATATATATATATATGTCATTTTTTATTCTAATTTTTTAAGTTTTGAGTTTAAGTAAATGAAATTTACACCATCTACCACTAGGGCTTGCCCAAGTGGTTATAGCATGCTGCCTATCTGTGGGAGGTTTCGGGTTCGAGGCTCTCTCAGGGTGGGTAATTTACAGGCAGATGTCCCTTGCATGATGAGATTGGTGGGTATACAAATGTATTATATTCATGGGTTGGTTTGATTCGATTATCGACGAAAACCACCACCATAATCGAACTTTAGGTTAATGAAAAACCTTAGCAGTTTAGTTATAGTTAAATCGGTTTTGGTTAAATGGTTAGTGGGTATATTCTAGGTCGCTTATGGGTTTACCATATGTTAATCATTTCAAATAACAAATGTATGAGAAACACTACAAATACCCAAATTAAAACGGAAAAGTAACACAAAGAGGAAGTGAAGAAAGACTCGAACATAAGATCTCTCCCATAAAAATCAATGATGGGTTCTAACTAGACTACATACCAATGTTAAATATATGCAAACACTTGATATATATTAAATATTTACTATTGCAATATTTGGGTCTGTCGGGTTAGTATGGTTCAATTTCTAGGTATTTTCATAATCGAACCATAACATTCGGTTAATTTAAGTTTCATAACCCAACCATCGCTAAAAGGGTCGGTTAATATAATTTTTTCTACGACTTAAGTTGGAATATATATTGAAAAGGTATAAAAGATATATATCAAGAGGTTACATTATACGATGACATAATTGTATCATGAAAGAGAGCACACAATGATCGAAACTAAACATCTAAGCCACCATAACAAAATCAAACAACCAAGCCACCGTAACTAAAGGACTTTCAAACCACTCACATAATTTTGATTGATTCAATTCGTTGGCTCCCACAAGCCAATGAAAACTCCTTGATTTTACTAAGAGATGAGCAGATTTCCAATAGAGAAATTCACCTTCAAAAACCATTTTGTTCCTTGCACACCAAATCTGTAGATCGATAAATAGCACAATCAATTATTTTGATTGACCGTAATACAAATATATAATTATAATATTAGGTTTAAAGGGCCAAAATATAACTAGATAAACGGGCTAATAACAATATAAATAATATATATTAACAGGTCCTTTAATTTGACATCTCTAATGGCGAATCGAATTGAAACAACAACAGGTCATGATGCGGACTCTCATGACATGTGTCTCGGAATCACAATTGAAGGAAAGTATTGAAGTTTGAATTTGTGAAATTGATTAGAACAAACATTTGAGCGTAACTGTTTACATAGATTTCATTGATAGTGTTGACAGGTTTTGGAACCGAGCTTGTTACAACGACATTCAAGCTCAACGAAACTCAAACTTGAGGTTCGGGTTCAAAGACAACTAACTCGAACTACCTATCACACTATTTATAGACAAAATATAAGAACCGACACACTACGAATTAAATATTACAACATTATCAACATTTTAATTTCACTTCGGGAAGTTCACTTCAGTTCTGAACTAAAGTCTTCATCTTCCGAATTGATTTCTTCAATGCTGAATTCTGTTGAATTAACTTACACCTTGGTTTGTTTTCAGTTCGGAGGAACTTCATTTAGTTCAGAGTATCTGAACTAACATGTTCTCCGAACTGAAAACTTCACTTCGGGATTATTCTTGATGATTTCAGTTCGGACCCTCCACGAACTGAAATCATCTTTATTCAAACACACAGAAGAATCCATAGCTTCATCCATACCTTTTCTTGGCCCAACAATCGCCCCCTTGGATGATGCTATGATTCTTCAATCTTCATAACTTAACTCTCCATGTTTGGCTTCCTCCTTTCCAAATTTTTTTTATTTGAACGAATTAAGGAGAAATAGCTGCAGAATCACCAGTTTTTCTTATTGATTCTTCCAAGTCAACTGCTCCATGGTAAGCACTTGATCATCAGCTAAAGTAACTTTTCTTCCCATCAGTGGCCAACCTCAGATTCCTCAATTTAGCTGATTCAGATGGCAAAAGCAAGTAATTCCATAATCTCTCTACACTTACTCTTCGGAGTAACCTCTGGAATTCTTGCTATTTCAATCTGATCGTTGATCCTTGTTGACCATCTTGTGTAAAAAAGTGACTTTCCATACCAACTTAGTTTCAAATGAGCTCCACCTTGCTTTTCAGAAATTTCAACCAGAACCATCAATTTGTCAACTGACTTGTACATGTAGATCATCCATATATCTCCGAATTAAAATCTTAACTACAAGTTTATCCAGGTTTTAAGAAACATGTTATCAAACATTTTGTTCTTAGTTACTCCTGGATTAACTTGTAGTTTTCATTTCTTCATCATCAGTATATCTGAATGATCATTGTCAGTCTTCATTGTCCTCACAGTTCGTTGAGCACCTTGATGAGGTCGTCCTGATTTTAAGTTTGAAGCTTCACGTCACACCCTTCTCTCAAATCGATGACGTGAAGTAGAGCTCCTTATACACCATACGTCTTTGAATAATTAACGAGTAACATCGGCTCCACCATGACCACCTTGAAATCTAAACAAGATCTTCAATTCAGCTCTTCAATTTCATTTCAGAATTCTTCTATTTCACTTTGGACTCCTCCAATTCACTAATAGTTTGACCTAATATTCGAATCAAGTCATATTGATGAACCAGACTCAATCGAATTGAATAAATTGATTTGTTTGGCTCTGATACCAATTGACAGGTCCTTTAATTTGACATCTCTAATGGCGAATCGAATTGAAACAACAACAGGTCATGATGCGGAATCTCATGACCTGTGTCTCGGAATCAAAATAGAAAGAAAGTATTGAAATTTGAATTTTTGAAATTGATTAGAACAAACATTTGAGTGTAACTTTTTTCATAGATTTCATTGATAGTGTTGACAGGTTTTGGAACCGAGCTTGTTACAACGACATTCAAGCTCAACGGAACTCAATTAAGTTCCGGGTTCAAGACAACTAACTCGAACTACCTATCACACTATTTATAGACAAAATCTAAGAACAGACACACTACGAATTAAATATTACAACATTATCAACATTTTAATTTCACTTCGGGGAGTTCAATTCAGCTCTGAACTAAAGTCTTCATCTTCCGAATTGATTTCTTCAATGCTGAATTCTGTTGAATTAACTTACACCTTGGTTTGTTTTCAGTTCGGAGGAACTTCATTTAGTTCAGAGTATCTGAACTAACATGTTCTCCGAACTAAAAACTTCACTTCGGGATTATTCTTGATGATTTCAGTTCGGACCCTCCGCGAACTGAAATCATCTTTATCAAACACACATAAAAATCCATAGCTTCATCCATACCTTTTCTTGGCCCAACATATACTAACATCCCCCGCAAATTGAGCGGTAGGAGAATCCCGAATGTTCAAACTGAAACGTAACTCTGTAAATAGCGAGGAAGGAAGGCCCTTCGTAAAAAATTATGTATATTGAGATCGCGAAGGGACATGTAACACTCGAACATGTCCAAGAGCGACCTGATCATGAACAAAATGAATATCAATCTCTATATGCTTTGTCCGTTGATGTTGAACAGGATTCGCCGTCATATAAACTGAACTGGTATTGTCGCAATAGACAATGGTTGCCTTGGCAGGAAAAATACGAAGCTCACGAAGAAGATTACGAAGCCAACAAGTCTCGGCAACATCATTGGCAACACCACGATATTCAGCTTCAACACTAGAACGAGACACCACATTCTGACGTTTCGACGACCAGGAAAGAAGATTATTACCCTAAAACACACAATATCCTGACGTCGAGCGACGAGTGGACGGAACCCCCCCCCCCCCCCCCCTCCCCCTAACCCCCCAACCCCCCAATCAGCATCAGAGTAAGCGATAAGACCATCAATAGAAGATGAATGAATCTGTATAACATGATCTAAGGTACCACGAATGTAACAGATAATGTGTTTAAGAGCATTCATATGTGGTTCCCGAGGGTCATACATGAATAAGAAAATCTGTTGTACCGTATAAGAAAGATCCGGTCGAGTAATAGTAAGATACTGCAGTGCACCAGCCAGAGTGCGATACAAGGTAGGATCAGAAAGTGGACTACCCGACCCATCTAATTTGGTCTGAGTGTCCGCGGGTGTCCGACAGGGATTAACCTCTAACATATGAGCACGCTCAAGAATATCTGTGGCGTACGTCTGTTGAGATAAAAATAAACCATTGGAATCATGGTGCACAGAGATTCCCAAAAAAATAATTGAGTGCTCCCAAATCAGTCATGGAGAACTCAGTATTATGAGATGTAATCACGGTCTGAAGAAACTCTGAAGAGGATGTCGTAAGGATAATATCATCAACATACAATAAAAGATAAGCAGTAGCCACCGGTCGATGATACACAAATAAGGAGGAGTCTGAACGACTGCGCTGAACACCCTGAGTATATATAAAATCCGTAAATCGCTGGTACCAGGCGCGAGGCGCCTGTTTGAGCCCATATAACGAACGTCGCAGCCTACATACATAATCAGGAAACTGAGAATCTCTATAACCAGGAGGCTGATGCATATATGCGGTCTCATGTAACTCCCCGTGTAATAATGTGTTTTTCACATCAAGCTGATGAATGGGCCAGTGACGTGAGACCGCAATACTCAAAACAGTCCGAATATTTTCCGGTTCAACAACCGGGCTAAAAGTCTTATCACAATCAATACCGGGCTGTTGAGTCTTGTCGTTGGCAACAAATCGCACTTTATAGCGTGCAACTGTCCCATCAGAGTAAAATTTAATGTTAAATAACCACATGGACCAAACAATATTGTCCGAAACAGGCCGGGGAACGAGCTCCCAAGTACCATTAGAAATAAGTGCATGAAATTCCTCATTCATAGCTTTTAGCCAACGAGGGTCCTTTAATGCCTGTAAATATGACTGGGGCACATGGGAAATGGTTTCAGTGTGTAGGTTATGATGGGTGATGGTTTTAGTGATGCCAGGTTTGGCACGAGTGATCATGGTATGGTTATTTATCGATGGGTAATATGGCGCAGGGGGTGTGGGAGGCGTCGGTGGTGGTGGAGGGGAGGGGGGCGATGGTGAGGGTGGGGGAATAGAAGGAGCGCGGTGGGGATTCGGTGGTGTTTGAAAGTGAGTGCGGAAAGGTGGTGGCATGGGAATAGCGTCAAGAAAATCATAAGATGGAGACAATGTGGGTGTGACCGAACCAAATGGAAACACATTTTCATCAAATATAATATGTCGAGAGATAATGACCTTGTGAGACGATAGATCAAGACATCGATATCCCCGATGTTGATATGGATAACCAAGAAACACGGAAGGGGTAGATCGAGGAGCAAGTTTATCTGAAACGTGACAATGTGGGAAACATAAGCACCCAAAAACACGAAGGTGAGAATAAGAGGGGTGTTTTTGAAAAAGAAGAAAGCGAGGGGTGTCAAAATTAATCGAGGACGAAGGTAAGCAATTTAACAAATGTGTATCCATATGAAGCGCTTCGACCCAAAAGGTAGGAGGAAGACGAGACTGAAGGAGAATAGTGCGAATCACATTGTTAATCGTACGAAGCATGCGTTCAGATTTACCATTTTGAGAGGAGTATGAGGACAAGAATAACGAAATTGATTTCCATGGGTAGAAAAAAAAATGTTGAAAAGAGTGATTGTTGTATTAACCAACATTATCGCATTGAAAAGATTTAATTGTGGTATTAAACTGATTCTTGATGTATGCAAAAAAGGTTGTAAATTTATCCAAAACATCAGATTTATGACGAAGAGGATAAACCCATAAATAATGTGTAAAATGATCAAGAAATATAACATAACACTTAATACCACTTAAACTAGCAATTGGAGAAGTCTATAAATCGGAATGAATAGTTTCAAATGGTGCAGAAACAAAAGAATTTGACAAACAAAATGGAAGTCGCACATGTTTGCCAAGCTGGCACGAATGACATAACACATGAGACTTTTCCTTATTACATGAAATAAACTGATTAGAAATTAACATCTGTAGAGCTTGATCTCCAGGATGACCAAGACGTTGATGACAGAGAGAGGGACTGGACGCAACAGGGACTTCAGGATGAGATTGAGTGACCGGGTAAAGAGGACCCTTACTGTCACATCGGATGAGAGGGGTGTGTGTCCGGTAATCCTTCACAGTAAAACCAAACTCGTCAAAATCAATAGAACATTTTTTGTTACGTGTAAATTTACGAACCGAGATAAGGTTTTTAATGATGTTTGGGGTAATAAGGACATTATTCAAATAAATTGGTTTATCAAGGTTATAAAGCGATGTGTGTCCCGTGGTCGTTACATGTATTAAAGAACCATTGCCAACTAAAATAGAACGATTTTCAAGTTTATTTAAAATGGTTTGAAATATCCTGAGTCGGAGTGGACATGATCAGTAGCTCCGGTGTCCATTACCCATCCATCATTGGTTTGAGTCATGTAGTGTCATGGTGTTGAATAATTCCGGGAGTGATGTCGAGTGATTGGACGGAAACCACCCCCATGGTGGGGTCCGGTGCTGAGATGTCTCGGCTGGAAGATGAGTGACGCCTGAGAAACCAGCAGCTGAAGTATGAGCCGAATCAGGGAGCGGAGCCGAGCTAGGGAGCTGAGCAGTGAGATCGAGTGGAGTGGCTTGGAAGAAAGCTGTTGGACCAGTTTCGTGGCTGGGCCTAGCCTGGCTAGGAGAGGGCCCAATAAGTCCACGGTTGAAGTAATTGGAATTGGGCCTAGACTGGACATGCCGTGAAGAAGGCATGTTGGCTGAACTTTGTGAAGCAGCAGGGAAACGAGGGGCAGTGGAGTTCGGTGGCGGAACGTACACCCACCCGTATCGTATGGGTGGGTTTTCCGGGTAGGATTGGAGCCTATCATTACGACGGTTGTTGCGTCGTTCTCCGGTTTGCTGGTCCGTGTATAGAGCGGTGGGTGATGAAGAGTGATCTTGATGGGAATCAATTTGACGAGGTCCATTGATGCGGGGTTCTTCTCCAAGAAGTATTGCTCGGGTTTGTAACCATGATGGGGTCGGTGTTTGGAGCCTAATATTCAAGGCAACAGCTTCCCAACGTCGTGAGAGTCCATTGATAGTGTATGCGACAAGATTATCATCCGGAATGGCTTTGTCCATATTAGAAAGTAGATCGGCTATGGTTTTTATCTTGGTGCAATAGTCGTTAATGGACATATTGCCAAGAGTTATGGTGCGAAGTTGATTATCGAGTTGCATAAATTTGGCCTCTTTATTGACATGAAAGAGGTCACGAAGGTTCTTCCAAGCTTTTCGAGCCGTAAGGTTCTTTTCGAATATGTTTTGAAGAAGAGAAGGGGTAATAGTACCATAAATCCAAGACTTAACGATCGAATCTAGTTTCAGCCAGTCCGGATCGGTAGGAAGGACACGATTTGGATTAGCTTCCGTTGGAGGATGAGTAGAGTCGATGTGATCAATAACATCCCCCATCACAATGAGTGGAGAAGATCTCAGACCACAAATCATGGTTCATGTGATCAAGGTTAAGAGTTATTGGAATGTGTGCTTTGATGTTGGAAACGCTATAAGCTTTGTGAAGAGGATTGGCACGGGGAAGGTTGTTTGCGTCAGTCATCATGAAAGCATTCTATTTTCGGAAACCTGCTAAATTTAGAAACTTATCATCAAATGACTACTTAAACTGTTTTATTTCATTCTCGAAGAACTCGCTCAACCTTTGTATTGACTTTTAAGTTTTACTTTCAGGTAATGATCAGGCATAGGATCTAGATGGGACTGGACTCTAGACTTGGACCTCTATTGCATTGTGTATTGTGTTTAAATATCATATTCTTTCGGGCTTGCACGCCTAAGTACATTATTTATATTTTGGATTATTTTGGAGATTTCTTTATGTAGTGATTGACGTAATTGTGTAGCAAGAGGTTTTACCTTGGACATGGCGACGTCATGACATACAATACATTATTTTACTTATTCATATAAACTATATCTTTATTTACTATTGTGTTATGACGATCGCCAATCGGCCACACCCTGCGTTTCCGCCACTGGCGGGGTGTGACAGATTGGTATCAGAGCACTTGGTTATAGAGAACTAGGTCGTTTGACCTAGGATATAACCAGGTGTCCTCATATAGATTCTTTTTAGGATGTTTTTCATTGATTTCATTACGTCTCACTACTTGTACGCGACGACTCATTCGCCTAAGAAAGACGACGACCAATATCAACTTTTTCGACGTGGGAATTTTCTTTGTTTTGATTTATACTTTACATTTGAATTTCTTGATTTCATCTTTACTACTATTACTATTATTGGAACATCGATTTAATTCTCTTCTGTTTTTATCCTTAAATTTGTATATTTAATATTATGATAATGAACATGGGGAGCGGACGTGTGTATGAAACAATATGGATATAACTATGGGTGTACAACGTAATTATATCCATGACGAGTCATATGTATGTTTACATGACCATGTTTGTAGTCGTAATACAAAACATACCTAAAGTTCTTATGGTTGAGTTATTAATCATATCCATTCCTTAAAATTCACGATTTCTTTTATACTGACATAAGCTTACTCCGGCTCAGGTAGCCGCTATGATCGTTGAGAAGCTAGCTGCGGTTGTACCTACTATCGTGGCATAGGTCACGAACGCTATTAATCAGCAACCGCATGGACCACCTCCACCTCCACCACCACCTCTTCCACCTCCACCTGCACATGGTTGTACTTACAAGGTTTTCTTGAACTGTAAGCCGACCGAGTACGACGGAAAGGGCGGGCCCCTAACTCTCAGTCAGTGGTTCGAGCAAGCTGAGTCGGTCTTCGACATCAGCAACTGCGGTGCTCAGAACTTTGTTATCAGTGCCCGTGGGAAAGGCCCTTACGTGGTGGAACTCTGTTATCAGTGCCCGTGGCAGGGACGTTGCTATGGCCATATCTTGGGAGGATCTTCGCGCCCTTATGTTGGACCAGTTCGTATCTCGTACCGATATGAAGAAACTGGAGGATGAGCATTGGGGTCATACCATGGATGGACCCAAGCTGACCGCATATATCGATCGCTATCACGATCTTGTTCGTCTATGTCCGAAAAATGGTTGATACTGAGGCTCGTCTTTTTGAGCGTTTTGTTCATGGTCTTCACTCAGAGGTTCGTCGGTCATTCTGGGGTATCGATCCTTCTACGCTACACGATTTTATTCACCGTGCGGAGTCTATTACTGAAGACTTGATCAGAGATGGCGTATTTACTTCAGAGAAGAAGAAGGATCACAGTGAAGCTGAGCAGGGAAAGTTCAAGAAGGTTAAAAGAGATTCGGGTCAGTCTAGCAGCACTTCGAGATCTGGGTATACTGGTACACTTCCTCTATGTCAGAAGTGTAATTATCATCATGAGGTGCACATGCTATGCACATGTTCGAAATGTCAGCGAAGAGGCCATTTGGTCAAGGATTGTCGTTCCAGGACTGTTGCTGACGGGCCGGTGAATGCGGTGAGGCCTAATTCTTGTTTTGGTTGCGGAGGTACCGACCATTTCATTCGAGATTGTCCTCACAAGCAGGGTAATGTTGTTCAAGCTAATCCACCGCAGAACGCTCAGGGAAATCAGGGTGGACCAAACACTCGGGCTCGTGCTAGAGCCTATATACTGGGAGCTGCAGAGGAGCAGCAAAATCCGAATGCCGAAGCTGGTACTTTTCTTATACAATTATGATATTACCTACAACGTATGCTGATATTATACCTTTTGATTATGTGCCCTTACCTTTCGATGAATTGTTTCGTGACGGTACTTTCCACTTGAATTTCGGGACAAAATTCTCTTAAGTGGGGGATACTGTGACAACCGTCACTCTCTCCGTCCTTAGTTAGTCTGCTGTGCCTGTAGATCATTACCGTATTTTACTGAAAAATTTAATTTTTTTATTACTTTTGGTTGTGGGATTTAGTAGTTCTTTATACTTTACTGGTGTGTGATTATTACTATGTCATGTGTGTATATCCTATATGTGATGTTATCGTACTAGTTAGGTGCACAATAGTTATTTCCACTAGACGAGCTCCTAGATAGTTTAACGAGAAACTTTTCAGATTTCGTAAGCTTTCTATATCTTGTATTCTTTGAGCATTAGTAAACTCTTGAGAATTTCCGGTTACGATGTTACACAACCTTTATACATGTTCTAGTCCTGATGTATGGTTAGCTCGTGATCTCCGCTTTCGATAATCGTCGTTATATGTACACGTAAAACACCGAGGTTATGTGACAACCGTCAAAACTCAGGTCGAGTGTACTAACCGATAACCTCGATACTTATATTGATACTTTCTATAACTAACTTTATGTGTTACGTGGTTACGTACACATAACTCTTTAAGCTAAGCTCGATGTAACTCATACAAAACTTTTAACGTAGGTTTACGTTACTTAAACATAAAAAATTTGTGTCTCGGAATCGGAATCGAAAATTGTTGGGAAAATCAACGATTTAACCCAAATTAATAAATCTGTTTATTAAAGTCTTACTTTTTGAGTCTGAGTAGATTTGAGTATGGGTGAAGAAAATAGACTAAGGCATTGTGGAGCTGACTACTCAGCTCCATAATGAGACGTAATACGTTATTTTAGGTATGTTTGTTAGACTAAATCATCTATCTTTTTAGAAGATTTACTAGGATTTGTACTTATCAAGCTCACTATTATTGTGTATAAATAGTGAGCTTGACTATTGTAAACATTGAACTTTTCTAATCAAAATAACTGTGTGTTATTCTCATTACTCGTTATTATAATTCCGCTATAATATACTAAGAAACTTAGTGATTAAACGGTTCGTAACAATTAACATCTAAATACTTATTTGTAATTGATTAGCTAGTGTTTGAGATCTTATTGAGACCTAACAACTGGTATAAGAGCAAATAAGATTTAAATTTTAATAAATTTACCAATCTTAAACGATCAATACATAAAATCTCAAATACAATGTCATCATCTTCATCCAATACACCTGCTATGGCTGGAAAAGGCATTCCCATTTTCAGTGGTCACAACTTTGCCCACTGGAAACTTAAAGCTGAGTGGCATCTTTCCGGAATACATGAAGAAATGATGAGAACTGTAACAGAAGGACCAATTATTCCAGGAAAACATATTGATGAGGTCAAGGAAGGAGACAAAGTTGTTCAACGTGCAAGGTGGGTTCAAACTCCTAAATCACAGTGGAAAGATCTTGATAAACTACTTTTCAATCTAGATCCAAGAGCAAGAAGTATCCTAGGAAACGCTGTGTCTGAGCAGATATTCTCAAAGATTGCTGGATGCAGATCTGCTAAAGAAATATGGGATACTTTAATTGTATCTTATGAAGCCGTACCGATTGTGAGAGAACAAAGATTGAACAGTCTGATTAGAAATTATGAAAATTTCTATGTGAAAGATAAGGAAACCTTAGCTGACATACATACAAGGTTCCAAATACTGTTGAATGACCTATCAGCTCTAGGAATGATGAAGGAAGATGATGAAATTTGCAAGAAGTTTGTTGATATCTTGCCAAACAAATTTGAATCTGTTATCACATCTCTTGTGGTTAGTGAAAAACTGTCCACCTATAAGCTGCCTGGCCTCTTTGGATTGTTGCTAAAATTTGAAGAATCCCAAGAGAGGAAAAAGATAAACAATAGATGAACTACAAGAGATCCTGAAGCTGCTTTGGTTGCAACTAGCAAAAGAAACAAGGAAATCTATTCTAAAGCTGACTCATCTGAATCTGAGTCAAACTCAGACTCAGAATCGGCTGATGAAACTGAAGTCAAAAAGCTGAAGAATCAGTTAGCATTGTTAACCATGAAGCTGGAACAGAAGACTGGTTACAAAGGAAAGAAGCCTTTTGATTTAAAGAAGGTTAAATGCTTTAAATGCAATGAATATGGTCACATGGCTGCTGACTGTAAGGTAAAAAATGCTCAGACTGAGCACATGGATGAGGTTGCTGAGAGGGCTCAAAGATGCAGAAAGAAGTATCTTAAATACAAGAAAGGCAACAGTTCAAATACTCAAAAGCCTCAAACTGAGCAAAAGGCATTCTTTGCTGAAGAATGGTTAGATGAGGAACTGTCATCTGATGAGGATGAGGAAGTGGTGGATAAGTGCTTGATGGCGTTCACAGAGGAAGTGACTGAAGCTGAGAAATATGCATCTCAGTTCGAGAAGGATCTGAAGGAAGCTGAGAGACTGAGTTGTAACTCAGACTGGAACAAATCAAAGCTTTATAAGGTACACAATTTCAACACTTATACAAATGAACAAAAACTTCAAATGTTTGAGTATATCTTTATTGATTTGACCACCACTTTAGAAGAACAATCTGAACTCAAACAAAAGATTAAAGATCTTGAAAATGCTTTGAAAATTAAAGATGATAAAATAATTGAACTAGAAAGTTATAAAGTTCTTTTAAATGCTCAGATTGAAGCTTATAGTGATCTTGCAAAAGAAAATTATAAATTTAGAGAAGAAACTGAGCATTATAAAAGGATTTGTAAATCATGGTGCATATCATCCTTAAAAAATGAAAATTGTTTGAGCAGACAGGTACCCAAACAAGTTCAAGCTGTGTTGGGTGAGGACTTCAGTCTGAAGATGCATATGACTGAAGAAGAAGAAGAAGCTGAAAAAGCTGAAAGAGAAAAAATTATTTTCAAACCAGAAATTCTTCCAAACACTTTCACTTATATGAAAGGAGAAAAAACTATGATGTCAAATGCTTTTGTCAAACCTGTAATTTCTTAAGTTTTCAATAAAAGTGATTCTTCAACTTCTTCTCAGTCTGAATGTGTTAATTTAACTGAAACTGATACAAACGTGCATGTAGTGAACAATTCCTTGCACATAAATAATGTCTTACCCAAGGTTGTGAATAAACCTAAGATTCAGAGTCAAGTCAGCTCCAAAATCCCTAACAAAAGTCATGAAAACAAAACTATTGATAAATTGGGAAATCAATTGTTGGAACTGACTAAAATCGTAAAAACTCTAGTCAGGAATAAATCACCTCACCACATCAGACCAAAGACACCTCCTAAGAGGACATGCTATAATTGTGGTGAAAAAGGACATAAAGCTGTGTTTTGTAAGCAACTAATTCAGTCTCGACCACAGAAAACCGTTTTTCAAAAGTCAGTCTCACCAAAACATTGGTCAGCTTCATACATACAGAAGTCAGTTTCACCAAACACTAAGTCAGTCTCACCTCAAAAGCAAAGACAGATATCTCAATCTAAGCCAAAGTCAGTCAAAAATACCAAGTCTAAGTCAGTTTTATCTCAAGTCAGTCTCAAAGACACTCCATGTAAATACTGTGGTGTCATAGGTCATTATTCAGTTAATATTCTCTGTCCAAAACTGAATGCAAGATTGAATCTAAACTTAAATCAGTTTCAGTTCATGGATCCACTCTAAAGTGGGTACCCAAAAGGAACTAATATTCTCTGTTTCATGTGCAGGACTCTACAAAATGGTATCTAGATAGTGGAGCTTCAAGGCACATGACAGGAATGAAGTCTTTTCTACAAGACTATAAAGAAGAAGCTGGGCCTCAAGTGAGATATGGTGATAATGGGGTGTCAATGACACGAGGATATGGAAAGATACATGTTGGAGCTGTCACATTCAAAAGAGTTGCCTATGTCGAAGGTTTACAACACAACTTACTAAGTGTAAGTCAAATCACTGATGAAGATCATGAGGTCAGATTCAGAAAGCAAGCAGGCATTATCTACAATGATAAAGGGAAACCATTGCTACTTGCCAAAAGAGAAAGAGATGTATTCTGTCTGGATCTGAGTACAACCAATGATGAGGCTGAGACGTGTTTGTTTACTGAAACAAAAGAAGAACTTAATTGGCTTTGGCATAGAAGATTATCACATTTAAACTTCAAAAACATAAATGCATTGTCAAAGAGTAAATTGGTTAGAGGACTTCCAGAGCTGTCCTATACCAAAGACAAAGTTTCCTCAGCTTGTGTGCTTGGAAAGCAAACTAAGACTCAATTCCCATCCAAGATGCTGCATTCAATTGATGAACCACTATTCATGCTACATATGGATTTGTTTGGACCAATTGGAATTGAGAGCCAAGGAGGAAAGAAATACACTCTTGTGATTGTCGATGAATTTACTAGATTCACTTGGGTTATATTTTTACGGGCTAAAAGTGATGCAACTGAGGAAATCATCAGTCTGATCAAAAGAGAACAGCGACAGAAGAATACTCTTGTTCGACAGATGAGGAGTGATCATGGAACTGAGTTCAAAAACTCAGTCTTGATAAATTTCTGTGATCAATTGGGAATAGTACAAAACTTTGCCTCAGTTCGAACACCTCAACAAAACGGAGTTGCAGAGAGAAGAAATAGAACACTAATTGAAGCTGCCAGGACTATGCTATGCTATGGAAACATGAAGATAAAATTCTGGGCTGAAGCTGTGAACACTGCTTGCTTTACACAGAATAGATCTATCATCGTGAAGAGACATGGGAAAACTGCATATGAATTGTATCATAATAAAGTTCCTTCCATCCATTATTTTCATATTTTTGGAAGTCGATGTTATATTCTGAATCAACGGGATTTGCTGTGTAAGATGTCTCCTAAAGGTGATGAAGGATTGTTTGTTGGATACTCAAGCATCGCTAAAGCATTCAGAGTCTACAATGAAAGAAGGAAAGTTGTGGAAGAAAGTATCAATGTTACTTTTGATGACACCACTCAGTCTGACAAAGATGAATCTTCATCACAGACTGACATAGCCACTATCAATCAGCTGTGCGATGAACTACTAGTAACAACGTTTGAAGCTGACTCTCATGCTGCAGATCAGAATGATGAAATAGCACATCAAAATCAAGAGTCTGAGAGTGAACCTGATGAATCAACTTTCCAGAGTGTCCCTGATATTGAAACAACTGAGTCTAATGAAACTGATGAAACTCAGACTGACACCCCTCAGTCTGACCAAACTCAGATCCAAAATACTCAGCCTGATGACACTCAAACTGATGATACTCAGTCTCAAGCATCTGCAGTTCCCCACAGTGAGATAGGAAACATCAAGACTCTCAAGGGACATCCCATATCATCGGTAATTGGTTCATTAACTGAAGGAGTCAAAACCAGACGAAAGAATGCCACAACTAACTTTTGTTTTTATACAAACTTCTTGAGTTTGATGGAACCAAAGAAGGTTGAAGAAGCTCTATTAGATGAAGACTGGGTTGATGGTATGCAAGAGGAACTTGGAGAATTCATAAGAAACAATGTTTGGACAAAGGTCCCACGTCCCCTGTTTAAGACTATCATTGGACTTAAATGGATATTTAGAAATAAATATGACAAAGATGGAGTGGTGATCAGGAACAAAGCACGATTGGTGGCTCAAGGATACAAGCAGGAAGAAGGCATTGATTATGATGAAACCTTTGCTCCAGTGGCCAGAATTGAAGCAATTCGCTTATTCTTAGCATATGCAGCTTTTAAAGACTTCTTGGTATATCAAATGGATGTGAAGAGTGCATTTTTGAATGGTGATCTACAGGAGGAAGTCTATGTCAAGCAGCCTCCAGGTTTTGTCGATCCTAATTTTCCTGATCATGTTTTTAAATTAAACAAAGCATTATATGGTCTCAAACAAGCTCCTAGAGCTTGGTATGATACCTTATCTGACTTTCTTCTCAAAAATCATTTTAAAAGAGGATCAATTGATAAGACACTTTTTATCAAAAAGGAAAAAGGGCATGTGATTTTGGTACAAATATATGTTGATGACATTATATTTGGATCCACAAATGAAAAGTTGTGTACTTGGTTTTCAAATCTCATGTGCAGTGAATATAGAATGAGCATGATGGGAGAACTCACGTTTTTCCTTGGTCTACAAGTAGAACAAAAGAAAGATGGCATTTTTATAAATCAAAGTAAATATGTTCATGATTTAATAAAGAAATTTGGTTTTGAATCATGTTCTGAAATGAAAACACCAATGAGTACTTCTGATAAGTTGCATAAAGACAACACTGGCAAGTCAGTTTGTCAAGCTACTTACAGAGGTATGATTGGCTCTTTACTTTACTTAACTGCTAGTAGACCTGATATCATGTTCTCTACCTGTCTATGTGCACGTTATCAAGCTGACCCAAAGGAATCCCATCTTAAAGCTGTCAAACGTATTTTCAGATATCTTAAGGGTACTCCAAATCTTGGCCTATGGTACCCTAAAGATTCTGGTTTTGAACTAATTGGATACACAGATGCAGACTATGCAGGGTGTAGATTGGACAGAAAAAGTACTTCAGGGGGATGTCAGCTTCTGGGAGGAAAGTTAGTCAGTTGGTCAAGCAAAAAGCAAAACTCAGTAGCAACGTCCACAGCTGAAGCTGAGTACGTGGCCGCAGGGAGCTGTTGTGCACAATTACTATGGATGCAACATCAATTGGCTGATCTTGACATCAAGATTCAAAACACTCCAATCATGTGTGACAACAAGAGTGCTATTCAAATAACTGAGAATCCAGTATTTCACTCCAGGACAAAACACATTGAAATAAGACATCATTTCATTCGAGACTGTGTGGAGAAAGGCAAAGTCAGACTGGAGTTTGTAGCCACCCATGATCAATTGGCAGACATCTTCACGAAACCTCTGAGTGAGGACAGGTTTTTCTATTTGTTAGGGGAACTGGGCATGTTGAATCCTTAATTTGTCAAAAGATTAAACTTCAGTCTGACCTTTTAGTCAGCTCGAGACCTCTCAGTCTGACCATGTGCTCAGACTGAATGTAATTTTCGTAAATATTTTTTGTCTTTCACATTTTTTTTACTCTCTTTCTTCATTAGTCTGTAAAGTTTTTTTTTATTTTCTTTATAATTTTTTTTTATTATTTTTTTTGTCAGTTGCAAATATTTTTCAAACTCCGGGGTCATAAATGTCAATAGGGTTAAACTGCATAGACTATATGGAAAGTTTCCTAACTAAATCCCTGTAATTTCGCTCCTTTAGTTTATATTCAACTTAATTTCAAATTCTAACCTAATTCTTATTTTCTCTAATCTTTTTCCTGTATTATCTTCAATGGCGGATATGAACATGATCCTTCACGTTACTCCACGCATGATTCCTGGCGCCGATTTTCACAATCGGGTACATATCAAGGACAACAACAGGGTGGCCACTACCGATATTCCCGCCAATCGACAAAACAGGGGCTTTGAACAACTGTGTCAGTGCATGCAATCCCATCCCCTGTATGGAGCGTATTTCTGTGAAACGGTGATGTACCCACCGGTGTTATGTGAGTGGTGGTACACCTGCACCGCCAATGCTGATCAGACTGAAATCACTGGCACGTATAATGATGGAAGGCAAACCCTTACCATTACTGAGGAGACCATTCGCGCGGCTCTCTTGCTACCTACTGCTCTTGAAGCTGGTGAAGGGGGATTTCAAGCCAAACTGACCAAACAGCAAGCTCGAGCTGAGGCATTCCCTCTCATTGGTCAGCCTGTCATCCAGGGAGTAATCGAATACAAATTCTTCACAGGCAGATGGAAATTCATCTTTTCCAGTATTACAAGATGTTTGGGGGGTAAATCTGGGAGTCTTAATCAAATGAATGAATTCGAGACCCATCTTTTTCATTCAATGGTCACGGGAAGACGAATCTCTTACTCACAACTATATTTTGACGAGATTCTCTCCCTTGTTTTAAAAACAAAGAGACCGAATGATGTCCCGTTTATTCGGGTACTCTCACTCAGTTTTGAGGAGGCTCTGGGAAAGGCAGCTTATGAGGCACTTGATCAAATTTTTTATGTGTGCCCTCTTCCCAGACTGACCTCTAAATTTTTTTCTTACATCAACATCACTGAAGCTGAGCCAGGTTTGACACCAGTTATGCTTCAGTGGATTGATAATCCTTTCATTGGTCCAGAAATCACTGAGTCTGACCATTCAGACTCAGCTGATCAAGGTGAAGGAATTGACGAGAATTTGGAGGCCAACATTCCTGTTACCGATGCTGAGGTGGAAATGGGTGGGGCAGGGCGCGATGAGGCAGACTCAGGTATGAATATCACTCTTTCTCTCCCTCAGTCTGAAAGTATCCCCTCTCAGTCTGAGGTGCAGTCCACTCCTCAACTTGATGTCTTAGCAACTCAAGCGACCAATCTATTGAACTCACCAAGTTCTTTTGAAAAAGCACTCACATCAAGCCCCACTCTAAATCAAGCACTAATGGACTCACTTTTCCATGAGGCTGAGAGTTCTAAACTCCCCTCAAGTGCTGTAGATCAGACCATCCTCCCTCTGCTAGAGCAAGAGGTGGATCTGACTACCCAGACTACCCAAAGCCAAACTAGAGTAGTCAGCTTGGAGACACACGTTACTGCTGCCACACTGACACATGTGGTAAGCATTGAAGAAGATATTCCACTCCTGAATATCCCTGTACTTAGTATGGGACCACCCCCCTCAGTTTCAAAGCCAATTCCTAAGGCAATTTTCACTAGCTCTGTGCTAGTTCACGATACTGAACCACCAAACTTCTCTCACATCTCTGCACAAGTCGTCAATGCCTCACTTCCCAAACTGAGTGAGGTACAGACTTCCACTTCTTTGGCCAAGGATCGCTCTCCTAGTCAACAAGGGGGGTGAGGCTATACCACCTGTCCCAATATCTACTGATACTTCTTCTTCTCAGTCTGAGGTTGCTATGGCTGTCCCTTTGCTGTTACAGGCAATTAAGGATATGTCAACTCAGTTTGATGTCAAACTGACTGCAATGCAGACTGAGATGAATGCTCTAAAATGTCAAAATATGGTGGAGATGGAGGAATTGAAGGGGATGGTGTTGAAACTTAAATCTGAGATCAGTCTGGCTAGAAAGGGGAAACAGGTGGCTGAGGTATCACTAGGGGATGCTCAGACTCAGGGGGAGAAAAATGTTACCACAGCTTGTGAGTCTGACCTCCCCAAGCAGACTTTGAAAAGGAAGAGAGATGACAGTGAGAAAAGGTACTTCAAAACCTCAAGATTCAATCTGAAAACTGGTCAGACTGAGGACCATTATGAAACAGACTACAGTGACATCTCAAGTGACTCTGAGAAAGAAGATCAAAGGAGTGACAAGGATGTAAAAGGAAAAGCTGCAGTTGATACTGACACTGACACTGATACAGATATGGAAGAGCCAACTGTTCAAACTGAGGTAGAAACTGAAATAAAAGAAAGACAAGATGAAGCTGAAAAATTAGCAAAACTTCAAAGATATGCACACAATGCTGGGATGACAGTTGAAAGATACAAGGAGTATGTCAAAGGTCTATACATGGAGAAGTTTGAGGCCAATCCCACAGAAACACAAGACAAGTGCATAAAAGCTGCTGAAATACTTGAAGCTGAGATGAAGGAGGAAGAAGAAATGGCAATTGATGAAGAACAGCAAAGGATAGAGGCTGACAGACAAATGGCTAAACAAGTATTAAGGGAAGAAGCCAGACTGGACTACATTGAATCAAACTTCATAATGAGGAGAAATGCAAACAAGATTCAAGACTTGGATTGTAGTGATACTGGTGGATCTGATCTCATGCTGACATGTTACCACAAAGGGGGCTCCTTCAGAATTGGGGTACACATAATGCATACCTTGGGATTAGAAGAATGGAAAGAAATCGCCAGTCTGAGCTCAAGAATAAACAACATTGCACACAGACTTGAGGTCAAAAGAGAAGCAGTATCAAATGTGAATGTTGCCTATTTACTGAAGCTGATCTCAGATGAAGACTACAGAGCATTCTGCACTGTTAACAGAGTGAGAGCTGGGGCTAAATCACTTGGTTTGGAAACCACCAATCTTCATCCTGTTCCCAAAGGTGTAATCTTTCAAGATAAGACTTATGTGAAGAATGACAATCATGAAGGCCTGTGTTATGTTGACTGTGGGGGAGAGGAATGCTTTCAAGCTAAAGACAGATTGAATATGGCCTCCATATATCACTGCATTGCTCTACTCAGTGAGTGTGAATCTGACCAATGCATTCCCTTTCGTATGAAGCTGATCAGCTGGTTATTTAATAACCTTAGAAGAATTGAAGAAATGGGGACATTGATGGACAAAGTAGAACTGATCAAGAAAGAATATCAACTACTATTCCACAAGTCAGATGCTGAAATGGAGAAACTGCTTGGATGGAAAACAGAAAGATTGCAATGGGCAAAAGAAGTGAAGAGGCCTAATCCATGGGATGTGCCAATGAAGCAAAAGAAAGCCTCCAAGAGAAGAAAGTAATTTGTTTTATCACAAACTGTTTTATTTAACTTTGTGTTTAAGTTTGTGTTTGTTTTGGATATGTCCCATTGTAAAAGACTTTAATCTAAACAGATAGGGGGAGATTGTTGGGAAAATCAACGATTTAACCCAAGTTAATAAATCTGTTTATTAAAGTCTTACTTTTTGAGTCTGAGTAGCTTTGAGTCTGAGTGACGAAAATAGACTAAGGCATTGTGGAGCTGACTACTCAGCTCAATAATGAAACGTAATACGTTATTTTAGGTATGTTTGTTAGACTAAATCTTCTATCCTTTTAGAAGATTTACTAGGATTCGTACTTATCAAGCTCACTATTATTGTGTATAAATAGTGAGCTTGACTATTGTAAACGTTGAACTTTTCTAATCTAATAACTGTGTGTTATTCTCATTACTTCGTTATTATAATTCCGCTATAATATACTAAGAAACTGAGTGATCAAACGGTTCGTAACAATTAACATCTAAATACTTATTTGTAATTGATTAGCTAGTGTTTGAGATCTTATTGAGACATAACAAAAATCAAACCTTAAAATGAATCCTAATACCAAGAAATCATGACGTGAACTTGTCTAAGTTCATAGCAAAACAATCGTAAACTCCAAACTAACGAAAATGCTTAACGATAACGAAAAAACGAAAAATTTCCAGAAACCGACATTTACGCAGGCGTAACTATCTGAAATAGTTACGCTGACGTAACTACATAGTTACGCTGACGTAACTACATAGTAGCGCTAGTCACGTAACTATTTGGGAATAGTTACGCTGGCGAAACTATATAGTTACGCTGGCGTAACTATATAGTTACGCTAGCGTAACTAGCGTGTAAATTTGGGATTTGGTTGTGTGAGTCATCAAAACGTGTTAAAACCTTTCACCACCTGTCCAACAGGTGGAAAAACCTCCTTCATTGCAGATTATAACCCCCTAATGTCTCATTTGTCCTCTTTTCACTTTTTACAATCACACACACACAAACTTTATCTCATTTTTCTCCATCACATTTGAGCAAAACACAAACTCCCTTTCAACACTTTGGATACTATACTTTACGCATTGTTATGTGTCAACACTTTGAATACTATACTTTACGCCATTGTTATGTGCGTCGAAAACTTGAATGCTTTTACATAAACTTTGTAGCTCACTAACTACGTCTCCCGTAGTTAACACTTAACTCGTATTTTTAGGAAACGAGTAAGCTTTGAGATGATGCTTGTATGCTTTGGTCGATGACTTCAAGAAGGGAATTTGGTTTGGGCAATTTGTATTATGAACACTTTCATTTGTAATCGGATATGTAAACAATGATTTTTATTAACGACTTATGTAAACTCTGAAGTTATGTTTTATTTAATTTAACTTGGCGTTTATCTATAACTTGTGTATCGAATACTCTCGCTCTTCACATCCCGTGTTTCCGTTTTAGCGGGGTGTGACAGGTTAAAACTGATAGGGGGTGCGCCGCACTGGGTCCTAGGTGCGACTCACCGTGACCCCCTAGCAGAAAACACAATTTATTGTTGTTTGGTGTTGTGTCGAGTTTAAGTCATTCCTGCCACCATCCGAGCCTAGCCCTCTAAACATTGGTCCTAGCCATGCCTTGCTAGTCTTATCCACATCCTAATCTAAAACTAACCTATCACTAAACTAACCTAATTTCATCTCATTACACAAATCACACACAAACCCTAATTCACCTCCCTCTAAGTCGTCGCCTCCCTTCTCCTTGTTGCTGCCGTTTCATCATGACCATCATACAATCGTTCATTGGTCTAATCTTCAAGCTAATCGAGTTTATCATCATCATAAACTCAAGGTTTGTTTCGTTAATCCGTGGTCCTTTAAATCCTATATACGAAACCCTAATTGGGTTGTGAATAATCCGATTGGTAACTTTCTGTTTATGTGTGTTTGTCCAGCGATTTCCACACATCGAGCTCCTTGTATTCCTCTTCATAATCGTGTTCCAGCAAGGTATTTGTTCAAGGTTTGTATTGTGTTTCTTGTGGTTTTCTTCCTTGGCCGATTTATGTATAAAGTTTTCAATTGGTGTGTAATCGTGTTGTTACAGCCACGAGTCTCAAGCACCAAGGTTTGAGTTCCGTTCCGTTATCTACCTGTTCAGATTATCATCATCTCAGGTCCGATTGTTCTTTCAATTCGTTGTCGTTATTATGTTCAAAAATCAGTTTCATGCATGTGTACGTATATTGTGCTTCTATGTTGTAAAATCTATTTCGATTGATAAATTTCTGGTATGTTAAGCTGTCTTGCTCGGTTAATAGCTTCTGAGTCATATTGAATTAGAATCTATTGTCTAAAAGGGAATTATATATCTCTTCTTATAGTTTTCAGAAATATAATATATGTCGTCTAATTATTTTCCAAACTCCAAGAATCTTTAAAATGGTGTACATGGGTCAAATCTGAATTTGTTGAAACAGTTTTGTTAAGTATTCGTAATTGGAAATTGTGTAACGATTTAGTAAACGGGATCGTAAATGAATATGATTTGGATGTCTAATCTCTGGTCTAAAATATGATGGTTAAATGTCGGGATCGTTTGGGTATTCGTAAGGTGTTTCAAACTCGCTTTAAACTTTAACTATATAGGTCTCGGTTTTGGACAGTTTCGGAAATTCTATTGAAATCTGTTTTCTTTGGTGTCTAACTCCTTATTGGACTAGAATTAGAACCTTTGACCGTAATGAATGTTGTAGGTCTTGGAGTCTAATTTTCAAAAACGTAAGATACATTTTCTAACTCTTTACAAAACTTCCTATAAACGTAAAATACCAACAGGGGGTATAATCTGAATAATTTGAACAAAGTTACTAGGTTTGATAATCTATCTTGTGTAACCATTTAGATAACCTTAAAAAAGATTAAAATGGTTTAGTATTAGTTTATAACAGGTCTAAAAGGCATTAGAAATAATTATCTTGTCTACACCTAAATTACACGACTTTAAAACGTGTTAAACTCAACTTATACATAAATCCCATTTTTGGACAGATTGCCTAGGCAGTTTCGTTTTAATCATATCTTTTTCATAACGAACTCGTTGGTATCAATATATTAGTCTAAATGTAGCCCTCGGTGTCTAGTTTTCAAATATATTTCCTTTGACGTCTAATTCTTCCTAAAACTCTACATATCTCAGTTTGAACGAACGTATGTGTTCGCTGAAAATTATGTCGATACATCCAAAGTCTTAAACCCTCTAATCTAATACTTATATACATTACTACCTTTATCTAAGAGAGCTCTACGTCTAGTGAGGACTCTATTTGTGACCTACGTACTACTTCATATACACACAATCCAGATTTTATCGTTTGCTTGATAAGGTGAGTTCATTGCCCCTGTTTTTACCTTTTACATGCTTTAAACTAATTGGGGGAAAGTAAAACTCAACCGTACTATTTTTGAGAAAACGGATTCACTTTTGGATATACTTACTAAAAATGGAAACTTTCTACTTTCGAAAACTTACCATAAATAGATACTTCTATTAATGGAAACTTTTAACGTTTGGATATTTACTCAATTCTGAAACTTACTACATTTGGATTTCATAAAACGTTTACAAATCTTATACATTCTTTCAAAACATTACGAGATACTGGTTATGGGATTACTTCTAAAACGTGCTCATTAGTAGATTGGTTCTACTAATGGAGTCTTCTAACATGCTCATTAGTAGATTGGTTCTACTAATGGAGTCTTCTAAACGTGCTCGTTAGTAGAGATGATCTACTAACGGAGTCTTCTAAAACGTGCACATTAGTACTAATGGTGTCTTCTTACTGTAGCATGGCTACTACATATGCTTGTGGGTTGTGAATATTTTCTTACTTATATGCATTTGATTCACGTATTCTTTTGCTTACATTTTCTACTGTTGAAATGAGATATGGATGTTTACTTACGTACTTACTGGTTTTGGGAAAAACTTACTATTTCGGGAAAACTTACTAAAAATAGAACTTCCTATTTTTAGAAACATTCTATTTTCGGAAACCTGCTAAATTTAGAAACTTATCCTTAAATGACTTCTTAAAGTGTTTTATTTCTTTCTCGATGAACTCGGTCAACTTTTGTGTTGACTTTTAAGTTTTACTTTCAGGTAATGATCACGCATAAGATCTAGTTAGGACTGGACTCTAGACTTGGACTTCTATTGCATTGTAGCTTGTGTTTAAATATCATATTCTTGTTTTTTTCGGGCTTGCACGCCTAAGTACATTATTTATATTTTGGATTATTTTGGAGATTTCTTTATGTAGTAATTGACGTAATTGTGTACCAAGGGGTTTTACCTTGGACATGGCGTCGTCATGACATACAATACATTATTTTATTTATTCATATAGACTATATCTTTATTTACTATTGTGTTATGATGATCGTCAATCGGCCACACCCTGCGTTTCCGTCACTCGCTGGGTGTGACATGTTGGGCTTTCAAGGGCCAAGATATAACTAGGCTATACAAATATAAACAGGCTAATAACAATATACATAATATATACTAACAAAATCGACCAAGACAACTGAAACAATTGAAGACCACCAACCTTTGAGTCGGTTAATTTAGTTCGGTTAAATCGGTTATTCGGTTATTCTTCAGTTAAATCGATTTTATGAACACCTCTACTTTTCACTGATAGTTTCATTTTTGACTTAAGTTTAGTTATGTACATTTCAACCTTCAAGATTAATTAATTATATTTTAGTTCTTATTTTATAAAATTTTATATTTTTGGCTTTTAATGATTATTCTTGCTATTACGAAATGTGGACATATTAAACCTCGTTAGTATAAAATTAACCACTAGAAGTAATAATTAATTTATCAATTCAATTCAATATTAGAGTCGGGTGGTCCAACCAAATAGAAGGTCCTAGACAAAACAAATCTTTTATTTATTAGTTTAAATGAAAATATGCAATCTGTGAAATAAACAAGCAGTGGAAAGTAACAACTACGAGTTGGTGGTAAATAGGCTTTGACTAAAAATGCTTGCCATTATTTGGAGAGGATATTGTGAGTATATGTGTGTATGCTAGGGGCTGAAGGATAAAGGCTTTTTTTGTACATATTAAGAATTAAGATTAAGAATAGTTAATATCTCAATATTTGATTTTAAACATCATAGAATTAGTAATCTAAATCCTTGCCAACATGTCTATTATTACTTATAATCTAGAGTCGTCGGCTTTATTACGTGTGAGATATTCCAAATAGTGGAATGCTATGCATTTGAAACTCCTGACTCTTTGGTTTCCCTGTGTTTTAATTACCATAATGTGAGGTATAATGATATTTAAACTGTTCGATTACCCTAAGTTAATAACACAGACGTTTTTAGGTACTCTAAAAGTTGGTGGTATTAATGGCATACTAATTATTGAGGTATAATGATATTCAGACTATTGAGTTACCCTAAGTTATTAACACAAACGTTTTTAGGTACTCCAAAGGTTGGTGGTTTTGTGTTTTTCTATATAAGTTAGTTCGCCAGAAAAGTTAATTTTGCATCAACAAGCCCCATAACTACGTACAATTATGTCTCTTTCGAAAAACATGTCTCACTCCAAGATTGGCGCCCTTGACCCAACTAGAGAAGATTGAGTTGTTCATGTACGACTTTGTAGAATGTGGGAGGCAATAAATACAAAACTCGATGATGTCTTACTTGGGTTGGAGATGGTTATGGCTGATGATGAGGTAATTTCTAATTTGTTTGAAAATTTTAAAAGCCGGAAAAAGGGTACGCCACGAAAACAGTTAATATACAATAATTTCTACCATCAACGACGGAAACTGTGGGGGGTTAAATTAGTTTCTTACATGTTTTTTTTTTTTTTTTTTTTTTTTTTTACCAAAAAGGGCGGTTCGATACAAGGTTTCATCACTAGAAATCATATACGAAAGTTTAAGGCTCTTCTCGAAGAGGGCCGGGTATATCAAATCTCGAGGTTCAGAGTGATTGAAGGTCTAATGGGATATAAAGCTGTCCTGAATCAATACCGCATCCGTTTCAACATTGCAACATCGGTTCGTAAACTTGAAGGTGGTCATGAGGAGTTTCAATTGAATGTGTTTAGTTTCACACCAACGAAAGTTCACCAACGAAAGTTCACCTACAGAGAATCAACAACAATTCCCTCCTCACTGGTGCCGGTTTTTCTTTTCTCTAAATGTTTATGTTTTCTTTCCTATATCCAGTTTTTTGTTTTTTGTGGAACATAAATGAAACACGCGAAATGAATCCGATTCTTCAATTTGATCAAAGGTGTTGTAGAAATTATTCGAAACCATTCGATTTAATTGAACATTTCTATTGTAATTTGTAAAGAATCTATATATTGTATTTAATTTGGTGTTTGGGGATTTTTGGAAGCTGAGTTTTATACATTCGAGGGAAACAGAAAGTAGCAGGAAATAGGCACAAACCATGTGTTTTAATTTTAGAAAGTAGAAGGTCGGTGGCGGTTAAAGACACAAAACTCCCGATTCTGATCATTGTTCGTAACAAATCTCTTTACAAAATTGTCACCGCGCAACGCGCGGTAATACGCCTAGTTTAATTAATAATGTAATCTAAATCTGTTTTAGATGTATTATATTAATTTTAACCTTAAAACCGCTCTATAATAAACTTGACACACAATTAGTTCTAATACGACTTAGAACACATACAAAATAAAGAAATTAGAAAATAATGTTCCGATCCTATATCAACCTTACATTTGTGATCTTTCAGATCGAGATAAAAGAAAACATGATGTACTGTAAGATCGCAACTTTAACAATCTAGGTGACAATAACTTTAATAAGTATTAACAACCATTGTTGGGTAGATCAACTCAGTTCACATATACGCCAAGTAATGCAGGTTATATGTTTTTCAGATAATTCTTTACATTTTTCAGATAATTCCTATAAATAAACCTTTACATATATGTTACTTTTTCTTACATTTTCCCCTTGATTATAAGATTACATACTTTTTAACATGACATTAAACTGCTCCATATATAACAAAAAGGGAGGTTATTTCATGCTTAACTATGTCCATGTAAAATCCTTAACCCAATTATTTTCGTCATTGCTAAAATAAAAACCATCTTCCTTGACCAACCACAAGCATTTCCTAACAGTCCCACACCTAGATCGATCTCGACGTTCACGAAACGGTTCAAACTTCTTCCTCCTTTGGTCCCATTTCATGGTGCAAGAGAAAGCATTAGCAGATGATATCAATTTCCAGAAGGTGATTTTCACGTTCCAACTGAAGTCATCGCCTTCCTGAAGCGGTCTGCTGCCCATATCACCTTCTTCTTCGCCAACCTCATTGCACCATATGACTAAAGGGAGAGACGAGTTGTCGGAGAATCCATTATAAACGGAGACTTCGTAGATTATGCCAAAGGAGGACAAGTTTTCGGGTTGTTGGATTATGAACATGAACACAATGAATGATAATGCAACATGTATCAATAACAAAAATTTTAAGATTATGCATTTTTTCATTTTTGTGTGTGTGTGTATAATTTAAAGTTGAACGATGAGATTGAATGTAAGAAAATTGGTTTCTTGATAAACGAAGAGAAATGAAGAATAAAGGCGGAGTGGTTAAATTAGGCATAAAAGAAATTTTGGTTTCTACCAGTTGAAACGAATTATTAATTATTTCACAATTTATTATTCATAATAAATGTTTTCTATGCAGTTTTTTTTCAAAAGAAAATAATAATATAATAATAACAAATAAAATATATTTTAGAAAAGTTTCAAATTAACTTGTGTATTCAATTTTAACGCCATCAAATTTGTTATAATAAAATTACCTCCTCTATTTAATTTCCGTCCGTTCCTATGATTTCGTGCCCGGTTTTGGGCTTATCCGCTTTTGGGCCGTTTTAAATTTTTTCTGTTGGACTCCCTTTAGCCCAGGTACCTGGATTTTGTTGGCTTCGTAACGTCGCTACACGTGTGCTGGTTAGTCATTTTTCTTTGTCTGCTGCTACGAAATCGTTTCTCCTACGAAATCGCTTTGTTTGGTGTTATCGTGCTCTTCTCGGTTTAGGTTTTTTCCTGCTTCGTGCTATTAGTTTATTCTGTTTGTGTTCGTAGCAGGTGTGTGTTTAATTTATTGTTTTGCTTTTGTTATTTTTGTTGAGGTTATTGATAATATTCGATATTATAGTTGAAATAGTGGATATGTAATATTTGCTGAGGTTTGTATTTATTTTTGTTAACCGTAAGTTGATTTTTATGATTTTTATTAAATTAGGATTTGGAAGATATGAAGAAGAGGTTGAAGGAGATTGAAGAACAAGCCGGTGCGCTTCGAGAAATGCAAGCTAAAGTTGAGAAGGAGATGGGCTCTGTTCAAGGTTTTTTTTTTCCGCTTTGGGTTATGTCACTCTGTTATCAGATAGGGACTTACCTAATACTGTTAGAGCTTAATTCGTTAAATAAGTTGAGATAGTAAGTGGATGTAGTGAGCGTAAATTATGTTCTTCCTGTTGCAGATTTAGGTCTTTATCAGTAACATCACCTTCACGCCGGAATTTTTGTTAATGTAAAAGATTTTTGAGGTATCGAGGCTATCCGATTGAAGAGTTGGCGGAAAGTAGTTCGTTTTTGGATGTTGCTTATCTTTTGTGTAAGTTTTTTGTTTCGTGTTATTATTACAAAATGTGACATTCGCGAATTTCGAAGTATAATTCTATCGTCGCGTATTCGTTTTATTTATTATGTTTATGTATGATCCTATTGTATTCCTTTTTATGTTTTATCGCATTCGTATTTTATGAGTATTGTATTCGTATTTCTCGTATTTTATGGGTATCGTATTTGTATTTTATGCGTATTTGTGTTTATCGGGTATATAGTATGTGATTCGAATCTTTATGTCGGGAACGGATAGTCTAAAGTGCCTTTAGTATAAGTCTAGTATGCTCTTATGATAAGTTTAGGGGAATTATGCCTTAATTATATGATTAAGATTAACGTTTAAAAATATTTCATTTTTAGTCCTTTCGGAAATTTTATTACAAAACTAGTCCTACGCGAGAAATTCTATTACAATTTTAGTCCTATTCGGATTTTTATTACAAAAATCGTCCCTCACCAAACTTTTGTCTTATCTAGATCTGGATATTTGTCCTTATCCTCATTATTTCACCTATCCACTCTCTCTCTAAAAACACACACAAAACACACACACAAAACCTCCACCTTCTCTCTAACTTTTCCGGCGATCCGACCGTTGGATTCCAAATCCGAGACCGGATTATTGATCACCATCATCATCTTCATCTATCCTCCAAGTTTCGTTACGATCGGGTAAGTATTTCTCCATTTTAGTTCTAAACTTTGTTATTTTGATTGAAACCCGAAAATACCACTTCTCACCGTCAAAACTTAGATTTTATTGTGGATTATTGTATGTTATCATATTCTGGACATAGGGTTCCAATTTGGGGTCATTTAGACCTTTAGAACACTCAGAATTCGATTTCCGAATGTATTTTTCGTAAAAACTCAGTTACATGCACGTAACTGTAGTTACATGCACGTAACTGATCATCTGAGAGTTACGCTCACGAAATTACCATTCCCTCACGTAATTAGGGAGTTACGTGACCCCTAAATCACGTAACTGTCATCTCTGGCACGTAACTCTCATCAGATTTGCATATCTAGTCCTTTTGACGCGTAATTGTTCACGAAATTAGTCCTTTTGTCACGTAATTAGTCCCTTATGCACGAAATTGCTTTCTAATTCACGTAATTGAAGTCTAAGTCAAGTAAGTGACTTGAAAGTCACGTAATAGACTTCATCCTCACGTAACTCCCACAGTTACGTGATTGGTCCCTGAAATTCATAATTTATCACGTAATTGGTCCTTTTCACGTAAGTCTTCACAAATTAAACCATATGCACGTAATTATGGCTTCATATTCACGTAATTGGTTCCCTAAGTCACGTAAGTGACTTGGATGTCACGTAATTCCCTTGCGGAACATGTAACTATGGTCCTTATGTTCCGTAACTTCTTGTTTTGTCCCGTAACTCTTATATAGCACGTAACTTGATACTTACGTGACTTGTAGTGCACGTAAGTATGAAAATCACGTATCTAGTCTGTTGACTTTCCGAAACACTCGTTATTCCGTTATATTGATATTCCTTTCGGTTATTTTAAAACCCGTATAAAACGTTAATCATTAAGGCATAACCCTACTAGACTTAGAGATACTTAGACATGTTTATTTACGTGATGTATAGGGCACTTAGACGTTGAAGCTTGACGGTATTGTAGTATTTCCCGACATATAAAGATTTGGATTGCTTTGCTATCAGTGAGTTATTCGTTGCCCTTTTTACTTCTTTTACATTTTTGGGCATGATTAGCGTTAAACAAATATATTTTTATGGTATGTATGTATTATGTCTATGTATTATGGTATGTATTTTGGATATGGATGCCTTAGGTTAGCATTACCCAACTCGTTTCGCCTTTGTGGTAGAACGAGGCCCCGTATACACACCTGTTAGCTTTTGCCGTCGGAAGTATATATAGCGCTATATGGGTCTAACAAACCCTCATCCTAATACGTTATTATGATAAGGGAGGAGCCCTGTCCGTGTTAGTGATGTTATGACCGAGTATTATTATCGAGGACAACCTAGCGTAATGCACTAGGTGGGGTTAGTTGCCATTATTATTGTTGAGGATCAGGTGTATCGTATTTACCAAAGGCTATTATTATTCTATCCAGTATGGTATTATTTATGAACGGAGTATGGTATCATTTCCGAACTGAGTATGGTATTATTTTATGAACCGAGTCTGGTATTATTTTATGAACTAAGTATGGTATTTTTATGAAATAATTATGGTATTTTATGTACAAGTATGAGTATTTTATCAAAAGGTTTCGTATACTTCACGCATATTTCAAAACATCATTTTCAAATGACTTATCTTCAAACCGTATCACTTTTGGGTCAAAAGCTATTGAAAACCTTTTTTTTTTACTATTATGTTTTCAACTACTATTGCGAATAATTCACCAACTTTATGTTGACGTCGTATTTTAACGCTTTTCAGGGATTTGAGGTTTCACCTTTTTGTTGCTATGCTTTTGGCTACGTGGATCTTTTGCGTGGATTTATTTTGCTGTATTTAATTCCTTAGTATCCCAACGCTGTAGCCGTATTTTGATATTATTCGGATGATTGTATTAAGTATTCTCTTTCAAACTCTTTTATCTATGTTGATGATGTATTGTTTACTTATGTTATGTAACCTTGAATCTCTGATACCGTATACACTGCGCACCTCGGTTCCGCCATTTCTATGCGGGGTGTGACACAAAATTTGTATCGAAACAAAAGAAGGTATTTGTACTAGTGGATTTTAATCATTTTATGTTTGCTTACGTAATTTGATAATTTCTTTTTACAGTAAATGATCATGTTAACTCGGAAAAAGGAAAGCCTGGAAGAGTTATAGTTCCGGTTTCTGCAGATTCTACTCAGCAAGAGGCTTTATTGTGGTTAAAGAATCTGAAGGTATTGTGTTGTAATTCATATTTTGTACTTAAATTTCCGATAACATTATTTCTATGACATTGATTGATATTTCCCTTGCAAGATTTATTCTTTAAAGTATAGAATTTTAAACGAGTGCACATTTCAATAGTTTGTTATCTGAAACGAGGTTTAGGTTCAGTTCTAAGCATTTGTAATAACCTGTCTCTAAGGTATACAGATCATTGAAGACGAAGTAAAGGCAAATGAATTGTGTACTCGAAGAGAATATGCAAGATGGTTGGTTTTAGTTAATTCCAGACTCGAAAGGTAGTAACTTTTCTGCATACATTTGATTCGTTTATTATTATTATTATTATTATTATTATTATTATTATTATTATTATTATTATTATTATAAGATAGAAATACGAATGTAATTGACTAGGTTTTTTCCCCCCGGGATTTTTAGGAATCCAAGAAATAGAATAGTCCCATATGTCGCAATTGCTGGATCTACCACTAACGCTTTTGACGATGTTACGAGTGAAGACCCTGACTTTGAATACATTCAAGGTAAGATTAAAATTGACTATACGCCTTTTGTTTTCTTCGTAATATTAAAAATGTTGATTTTGTTTTGAATATTTGTACATTAGCTCTGGCCGAGGCTGGTGTTATTCCGAGCAAGCTGTCGCGTGAAAATTTAACATCTGATTTCGATAGTTCGAAGAACTTTTTTTTAGAAAGGTAAGCCCAATATACAAGATATAAAATTGGAAGTTCTTTTATGTGTTATTTTTCTGATTGATATATTCGGTTTTTAGATTTATTTCTCGGGAGGAACTTATTGGTTGGAGAGCCAAGTTAGAGTATGAAGTAATGCTTGTAACTAATTGTTTGAAAACCTGTTGTGCTTACTTGTGTGGTGGATTCCATGACTGACAATTTAAGACCAACTCGTGCAGAAGCAACTGATGTTGCTAATGCTGTTTTAGACGGTTAGTAATTTGCTCTACAACTGAAGTCTTAACATTTATTCTCAGGTTTGAGACGGTTGTATTTAAATTTGACGTATTAGATCATTAGGCTCGAGAAAAAGCAGAAATTATAACTCCTACATTTGTTGCGCCTATACCTGTTCTATTGACATTTGATGTTGCTGTTGAGGTAGGAGAAGTGTGTTTACTTACAGGTCATCAAACCCGTTTTGACCCATTATGGCGTTTATTTTATATAAGTTAGGGAAACATTGATCGTTGATTATGTTTTATTTTGTGTGCTTGGTAGGCCCTACAATCTTTGTCTATACAATATGGAGTGTTTCAATCTATCTACAATTACTGGAAAGAAAAGGTAATAAATCTTTCGTATTTTTGGATGTAGTTCTGTTTTTCGTACAGCTTTATTTTGTTATTGTGATCATCTGTCAAAGAAAAATCATATAATTACAATTAATAATGTATTTTTTATGACATTTTTTGTTTTTTTCTATCAGCGGGAAAGATGGCAGAAACCTGTTTTGCGTCGTTTGCAGGTTAGTATTTGTTCTTAGTTAAAGAAGCATTATTATTAAAATTGTGATTTAAGATAATCAAAGGTGTTTAGATGTGCCTTTTGAGAGTGATTATTGGATATTTAATATATAGAATCAGATGAGCTTTTTATGGGCTTTTTAGTTGTAATAGTAAGATAATTAAATGCTTGAGTGTTTGACGAATTCTGAGTTTTTAATGAATTAATTTAGATTACAGCCTCCTTCGCCAGTTAACGATACCAATCCATACAATGTATTTAGACCACGGGAAAAAGCTCACCGACTTCACACAAGAAGAGTAAGTTCCTGACCCGTTCATTCTTGATTCGGCCCTTTCCTTTTAGATATGTCAAAATGTAATATACATTTGGCCTTTTGTTATTCATAATCAGATGCAAAGAAGGGAATAGAGATGGCAAAAAAAACCGTATCCGATGGAGACCCGAAAACCGAATCCGAGTTGACCGGGTAAATCCCCGAGTTGACCGGGGACGGGGACGGGGACGGATAATAACCGAATTCAAAATTCGGGGATGGATGCGGGGATAGTATTACCTATCGGGTATCCATAACCGTACCCAAAACCGGCCCCGATGGATACCCGAATATATATATATATATATATATATATATATATATATATATATATATATATATCTTTAATATATAATAAAAGAGAGGCCTTAAATGCCACATGGCGAAGTAAGGACCCTTAGATGGGTTAACTTATTTGATTTCAACCGTTAGATCAAATTGATGATGTCATCAAACACTATTTTCATTTTAGTTGTCCCACATCGCTTCAGGTATGAAACTTTTTCATACTTTTAGCGTATATATATCATATGCTTTAGTTTTTCCTACTTTGTCCCATATCGCTTCATGTATGAAACTCTTTCAGACTTCTAGCTTATATATATCATATGCCTTTGGATTAAAATATAGTTCGACGGTAATTTTCTGGTCAATCGGGTCAAACCCGACACCCGACAAACTGGAACTATTCTATCCGAAACCCGACCCTATTTATGAATCGGGTGTTGCCTTAAATGCCACATGGCGAAGTAAGGACCCTTAGATGGGTTAACTTATTTGATTTCAACCGTTAGATCAAATTGATGATGTCATCAAACACTATTTTCATTTTACACCCTTTTACAAAACATAATTACATTATCTCTTTAATTCCAATCTCTACTTAAATAAAAACAAAATTCCAATTTACTTAAAAAATTTCATTCAATTTGAACTATGATTTACATTATTTTTATTTAAAATCTCCTAATAAAAAATATTAAAACATGTGTATAAACGTAAAAGTGTTTATGTTATTATAACTATAAACAACATGTGTATAAACGTAAAGGTATATATATGTTATTATACGTATAACATTGTCTTTTTATAATAACCTAAAATCTACATAAACATAAAGTTTACAATTCAATTTTTATTTTTTTCCGCGCTATCGCGGGACAATAATCTAGTATATATATATATATCGGTATAAATTTTGTTATTTTGGCGATTGAAGTGTTTGCTTATTATTATTCCTATGTTTTTTTTGTTGATAGTTACAAAATGTGAAGTTATTTATAATAAAAGTTCGAAAACTTGTAATGGGGAAAATTCCCCGAATACCCGTTGGGGATCCCCGTTACCCGATGGGGATGGGGATGGGGCCAAAATTTTAATACCCGACGGGGATGGTTACGGTTATGGTTATGGGGGTGGGGATATGGTTATGGGGATGGGAAATGCAATACCCGACATAACCGTCCCCGTTGCCATCTCTAGAAGGGAAAACAACGTGCAATCATTTGAAAAGCTTCGTCAAGTAAGCATTGCAACCACTCGCTGATATTCATCAACTTTCATAAATGTATATTTTTTTGTAATTAAATATTTTCATCTACATTTTTCAGGTTAGACGCAATCTGGAGCAAGCAAAGAGCTTGCTAGAGGCTGTTGATGGGAAGAGGCGATTAACATTGCACCTGTAGCCGCTCTTAACATCAATGATTTTGTTTTTCCTTAGGTTACTTCACTCTTTGTGTAACGCGTGGCTATTTTATGCTAATTTGAAAATTGTTTGATGGTTTGAGACGGTTGTGTTTAAATTTGAGGTATTAGATCATAAGGCTCGAGAAAAAGCAGGAATTATAACTCCTACATTTGGTGCTCCTATACCTGTTCTATTGACATTTGATGCTGCTGTTGAGGTAGGAAAAGTGTGTTTACTTACGGGTCACCCAACCCTTTTTGACCCATTATGGCGTTTACAAAACTTCAATCCAACAAAACGTGAGTGATACCCAGAATAGGTGCGGAAAAAAAAGGCAGCAACTAATGTTGACACACATCACGACCTCCGTCTTTGTAACAACACCCGTATAGCTTTTATAACTACTAGAAATCGTCTATGGACGTGTAAAGGATATCGAACTTTTGTAATTACTAGAAACCGTAACAATCGCAGCCTCTAATCTTTTGTAAAGAATATCGAATGCAAACCTATCTTCAATTATCAACACAGTCTATCGAACTCGTGCAACGCACGAGGGTCTGCGAGTTAATATTTAAATATGATTGAATACGATGACAATTCGATACTAGTTTGTTATATTTTTCTATAATTATTCTTTTTCAAATATATGCTTTATAATCAATCACTATATAGTATTATATAAAGCTAATACATTGAATGAAAATTTGTTCGAATTAAATTATTTTAGATTAATTAGAAATATTCATATAGATTCAATTAATTAGCTTTTGGATAATATATACAAAAGTCAAAACTGTATATTGAAAATTAAAAACGATTAACTAAAAGAACCAGAAAATTGACACCAAACCCGTTTTAATATTTATAACAAAATTGAAAACGTTTTAACATGCTATATGAGGTTCCGCTACACTCCATTCTTAAAATACATACCGGTAGGAACACTCCAAAATCAATTTAAAAATAGTAAAAAAAATGTTTTTTTTTTAAACTATTTCGGAGAATCATCCTAAAATAACCTCTAGAATCATTTTATGAAATAAATAAAAAAAACTGATTTTTTTTCGAAATTTCTGATTTTTAAAAACTTTGATGCATTTTTTCTGTAGATGCATTTTTTTAGAAAAGTCGATGTATTTTCAAAAATAAGTTGCATTTTAACTCAATTTTTTTGTAATATTAATAATAAGATGCAGTTTTATCCATAAATTAGATGCATATTTGAAAATAAGTAGATGTATTTTTTATAAAATCAGAAAAATGCATCTACCGAAAAAATGCATCTACGTTTTTTTCCGAAAAAAATCAATTTTTTTTTATTTCATAAAAAGATTCTGGAGGTTATTTTAGGAAGATTCTCCGAAAAAAATGTGAAAAAAACTTTTTTTAACTATTTTAAAATAATTTTTTAAACGTATTTATTGGTATATATTTTAAGCATGGTTTGTATTTGATCCACATACTACATATATATATATATATATATATATATATATATATATATATATATATATATATATATATATATATATAGGGAGAGGTTCTTATAAACCAAAACTTAAAGTAAAATAAGTAAAAAAATATGAAAAAATAATTTATTATATGTGTAATTTTGTATTATGTTTATTTATTCAATTATAACAAACTTTAAAAAAGCAAGTTTTGGTATGCATCAAAATATATGTTGTTTAGGGATTGTGCATCAAATTCTTTGTTTTTGTACAGTAAATATTCAAATTTGATGCACAACGGTAAAACTACCCATTTTATGATGTACAACAAAATTTCGTTTTTTAGTTTGAGATATGGTTAAAATGAACGATAATCCAAAATATCTAACATTATAAATTATTTTTTAATTTTTTTTTACTTATTTTACCTTAATGTTTGTTTTACAAGAACCAACCTCTATATATATATATATATATATATATATATATATATATATATATATATATATATATACCGCACATCCCCTGATTGGTTTAAGGTTTAAGTTAAAGAATAAATATACATTCATTATAAAGAAAAGTAGGAAACATTCATACACTCACACGGACTATTCTAACAACATAAGGATTTGTAACGTTGAGGACCAAAGCAAAAAAAAAGAATCAATTATGGAAATTAATTTACTATTACAAATCTTTTTTTGATGTCATATGTAAAGCCCCACAACCTAACCATATAAAAACCTGGCACGTCATATTCATTGACCAAAATGTATGATAAAAAAAATACGCTTGCATTATTTAGAGGCTTCATTACGACTTTTTACACTATATAAACCTCTTTTGTCTTAATACCATCTTCCCATGGTTCTTCACTTTTACTTATGGTCTTCAAATATTCATGCTCCAAACAACATTACATTCCTTGTAGTAATTCGAATCTTTGTCGAACCTAGAACCATTATATATAAGGTCGTGGATACATATTAAATAGAAACATTAAAAGCTAATTTAAATCTTCCTAAGATGTTACGTGACTTATAATATCTAAGCTAATTGTCGAGATTGCCAAAAAGCCACAAAACCATTATAGTGAAACCTCTACATCATATCATATCAAAGAAAGATTACAACGAGATTATCTAATCCACAATACCACACTGCATCAAAGGGTAAATTTCAATACCTAGTAAGAAGTATAACGAATAATCTTTTCTAGGATTATCACTTTGCGAAATAAAAATTCCCCTTACTACCTAAGAGACTATTATTATAATCACGTTAAAATGAAAACTTGTAGAAGACAAACCCCTTATATTAAAATAGATTTTATATCCCTCGTCTCATAATAGTATTTCACACTTTTATGTTGTATTAGTACTTAATTTTGACGTGACCGGGTAATAATGTTCCGACCATAGCAAATTTATGGTTCGGGTTTGAAAACAACTTCCCCTAAAATCAACCTAATGCTTTGGTATTTGTTTCTACTTATCGATTCACGAATTAAATACACCACTAAACGAAGGATTTAATGGAAACACTACATTTTGATGATGATAATAAAACAACTAAATTACGGGGTCCAGTTCTAACATTGGTGATTCAAATTCACTCAATACTAGTACACAAAGTGCTCCATTAAATCTCTTTTTTCTGATATATTGGTAGTTAATCTAAGGTTTTGAAATGGTAGATTACTTTAACCTTATAAATGAAAAGTTTTTTAGTTTGGATGATTATATATCAGATTTCAAACAAATCGTACTTGGTTCTCCATCACCATAATTGCAGCGTTGAAGAGGCAAGGCATGTCAGTGTCTTCGTAAAAATCCATAACCAAATCCACCAATAGGTGCTTCGCTATAATTATATCATCGAGGACATCGATCTGAACAAAGAAAAGAGAGAAATAACCGTCATTTTGAAAATTAAAACAATTGCTAATCGTTTCCTTCTAAGTGTTAAGATACATTAGATGTAGCAAGACCGAATATAAACTCGTCAAAATAAAAATGTCTAGAAGTCAACTAACCACATCCCGACCATTGATGATGACCTCTACCACAACTCAAATGCATTCCAAAAAAGTAGCAAAACACGAAATGGATATCCAAAACCCTACAACCGAATGCTGCAAACATCAAAATCGAAAACTCAAATCAGAAATCTAAATATCGAAACCTAATAATTTTTATAGGTTGTAAAAAGAATAAGCATTTCAACTAAGTGTAAATAAAATCGCCCTCATTAACTTGAAATCTAGATAAATCTCACTTAAAATAAGCATATCAAACATACACGACACATACATACAAGGCGTTATGATATGGTGCATATTTGAAAATGCACACCTTCTAAGGCTAAATTCGTGAGCGATACTTCATAGGTTTGTGAGCACATGAATTACTACCCCACAACATCAAAATTATTAATTTCATATGAATCTCACTGCCAAATTAGTAAAAGTGAAACAATATTTCGCAAATTCATCAAAGCTGAAAATCATCATCACACAAAAATGCACCAACTTAAATATATTACATGTATGAATAGTAGAATAATTAAATGGGTAAGGAAGAGTAGAAGAAATGAAAATCAAACTGGCCTATGTAATGCTCGTTAACAGAACAAATATTATGTTTGAATTTGTTTTAGAGAAGACCAAATAACCAATTTAAGGAAGGAAATAAAACCAATTTCCCCCTTGCTTCACAATAAGATGAAGACGGATGCTTAAAAAATATAACTTTAAATCATATTTCTTTGTTAAAGTATCTCTATCTCAATTTATTGATGTCGTTTGTATAATCAAAGTCTACAAAAATGCAATAGTTTCAACAATTACATTAGCATCTTCATTAGATATAAACAATAGTAATGGAATTGTCAATCGACTAAAAACCTAAATAGACAAGAGACGCAACAGAAGAAAAGAAGACATTTTCTTACGACGCTGACCTGGAACAATATAGCATAACTTAGAAATTAAAAGGAAAACCAACCTACGGTCTAAAGTTAAAGAAATTTAAGCATAAACATCACCATAGACTCATCGTACTCTGCCTTATTTATAAAAAATAAAAAAAGAAAAAAAAAAAGAAAAAATCATCAACGGCTCGTGTTGTGGAGAACGAGAAAGTGACAACGAGGGGAGTAACGACCCACTCCCTATGCTCTTATACGTTCCCTATCATGAACTATTATGTTTAGCAACAATATTTAACATAACTGTCGATTTCCATATTTATCAGTGTGTTGATTTAATTTAGTAAGTGATTAACTAATGTCAAACTTCATTATAAGTTATAAAAAGTGATTAAAACTTATACAAGAAATTGAGTTAATAAATACTATAGTTCTTGTTGACTTTGACCGAATACCTAATTTACAATCAACCAAAGCATCAATCACTTTCTTGTGGACTTTTGATCACAATTTGTCTTCATACTACTTTTAAACACAAAACAAATTTTAATAATTACATGTTGTTTTATATTGTGATAAAGAAATTTAAACAAATGAGATATATCATAAATTTGTGATCATTATTGAATAAATCCGCTTTCGGGGTTACATCAGTCTCCTTAATGACGACGGTATATTCATACGTCCGTAGGAAAATTCTAACAAACATATGCATTTGCAAACACTAACGTTAACGTTAACATTTGAAACAATTTGTATTTGATTTCATAATATTTCTCCAAAGTACAAATTCAAAATGTCAACTTTTAGATTAGAGAAGTAATAAATTTTTTAACCTAGTTTATCTGCAAATAGGTGAAAAGCTGCATAAAGTTAATATTCTGAAAAGAACCTCAGTAATTTCAGAAGACAAAACCTACTGAGATTTTCATATATAAAATAACAACCAACAAAAAAATATGACCAAATGTGAAAAACAGAGAACCTATTCAAACAGTTGGGCCTGGATCTAATGGGCCAATTACACCATAATCCATAATTGGCAAATCCAATACACATCATTTTATTTCAGTTGAGTAACAGAAATTCATATTTTTCGTAATATGAGCAAGTTGCATATATATGACTACGAATAGACAATTTGGAAGTGAACATTTATTTGGTAAGACCTAGAGGTGCCAATTTTGACTCATTTAGTTATGATTCAATGATTGGGTCTAATAGGGTTGTGTTTTTTACTCAGACGGTTCAAACCTAAAAATGAAGCTAAAGGGTGATGGGTCAAATGGATGGCACAGCTCAGACATGTTGAAAGTCGCCCGAGGTCTATTTTTAATAAATTCAGCGTCCTGAAGCATTTTCTACAAAGAATAAGAATATTATTGTTTCGTAATCTTAACTGATACACTCGTTATATGTCCAAAAAATGTTAAAAGGTCAACCCGACCCGGACTAAAAATGACCCGTTGCAACCCAAACCCATTTTAAAACTTACACAACCCGCCTGTCGAAATTGCATAATACTAAAACTGAAGTATAGATGCAAATTTATTAGTACATACAATTATTGAACTACAAACTTCCCTGTTAGCAACATTACATCCTTAGAACATAGTACTTTTAGCCCTCGAGCAGAATTAAGCACTCACAACAATTAAACCCTCAAAAATAATCATTGGTTTTGTCCCAGTTTACTTAGTATTAGAGGTTTTACTTCGACCACATTCATTGTGAGTAAATATGCATAAAATATAAATAATTACAAACCTTGCCTTCCCCAGTGAGCTTGTCGTGGACACCCTGGCTAATTCCACAACTGATTCCTCCTGCTTGGCTGAAGCATATATGCACAATAAACATGAAAAACGGAATTGCTGCATCTAATGACACCTATGATCTAAGACATATTTAAACTAAATAAATGTGTTAAGGCCCGTAGTAATTTTGATGAAAACTAAAGAAAACACACGATCAGCAGCTTTCGTCCACCATCTCTTCGAGTTGATGCTTAGATAGAAAATACGAAATTCTATTCTAAGAAAAAGCATAATTAACCTACAACCCTAAGCCTTGCCCATATAGAGTTCTTAACAATAAACCCTATCAGATCAAAACTATTAAATCCAAATTTATCTAAAAGATATGATAATCTCGGAATAGATAATCATACCATTGTAAACAAAAAATTCTCACCAAAACTTTATCCTTTCTGAATCAGCAACAAATTAAATCTCCAAATCATAATTAAAAATCATATCCCTATGCCGTAAACTATGATGGCCTTTTATCAATCGATATATAACAACTTAATAACACATAAAATCATACATTGTAAGTTTAAGAAAATTGAACAATGAAAGTGTGTAGGAACATGATATAACTTTCAAAATTAAAGGACAAAATACACGATTTTTGACAAAGTTAACAATGAAATAAAATTTGTGTTTTATTTTCAATCTGTGAATCCTGACTTCCAGAAAATTTTAGTATTAAATAAAAACTACAAATTCAAGATAAACTATTTAAAGCTTTCAATGAACAAATCGTAAATATGCAAAATTTTGTTCCCGAAAAACATAAGTAATAATCATTTGATAATTCTAATACCCAGAAGCTATGTTGCACGGAAACGCCTATCGAGTGCCGTCTCACGTACCAGAAACGTCCCGGAAACGGGAAACTCCTGGAAACGCGGTGGAAACGCCTGGAAACGTTTCCGGGAAAAGGGAAACGTTTCACGTGTGAAGGAAACGACAAGCTTTAGCCGGAAACGTTTCCCTTAAAAAAATCCCGTTTCTTTACTTATTTTTCATTTATTTTGGGCTTTTAATAGTTTTGGCCTTTTTGAAACCATATGCGTGTTATATGGTATTACAGGTTTAAATATAAGTAAACCCACCATCTTTTTCTTTTATTTTCTCCTCTTATCTTCTTTTGAAAACCGTGGTACGTAATAATCTATTTTGTATTATTAGTTTATTATATGATATTCGTACATGAATGATGACCTTCTTTCATATATATTAACTATAGTTGCAGGTTTACTTGTATTTAATAATTTTGAACGTGTATCTAATTAAACAAGCTAATTAACTAAACATTCTATTAAATAATTTTGTTATATAACTTGTATTTAGTCATGCATGATTTAGCGTTATTTAAAAAGATGCATGATTTAGCCTCTACTTTGATTAATGACATTTTGGTGATTACAATTTGATGTTAGATGTAAATGCTTATTTATTTACTGACAAATATATATAAAAATATATAAAATACACAAACGTTTTTCGCCGTACCCGTTTCTTGATTATTGAGACATCGGCGTTTCTAAGTACCCGTACCCGTACCCGTACCCGTATCCGTCCCTGTGCAACATAGCCCAGAAGCATTAGAACCTAATTAAGCACTTCAATTCAGGAACTTAACAAACTACTCTTTTGATCTTAAACATCAAGTAGATTTCTTGGTAGAAAACGCGCAAGATCTTCCAAATCGTCTTCATTAAAACCCCCCTTGTAACTAGTTAAGCAGCTTGACTCCTTGATAAACTTTGGATGCATCGACTTCTCAAACCCGGGTGGTACAGAATGAAGGACTTTAAGTAGATTTCGTGGTAGAAGACGAGCAGGATCTTCTAGACCTTCTTCATTAAAACCTCCCTTGCAAGTATTTAAACAGCTTGTCTCCTTGATCAACTTTGAAGGTATAAACTTTTCGAACCCCGGTGGTACAAAATTACGTGTTAGATTATAGAGGCCCAATCAAATGTAAGCCCAAGCCCGTATATGGGCTTGGCCCGATAGGTTAATATTTCCTATAAATAGGTTTCGTATGTAATCGTTGTAAGTTGATGAAATACAAATATTCTTCCACAAAACCCGATTCTTAATTTCTACATTCTGCTCACTCATGGGTCCAACGATAGGAAAGCTTGGTTATGGCACAGAAGATTAGGCCATCCGTCCGCTGGTTATTTGAGACAATTATTTCCGCACTTATTTCCTAATAATAAAACTTTCCATTGCGACACTTGTATTTTGGCTAAGAGTCATAGACAAACGTTTAAACCTAATGATACTAGAGTTGATTCTCCTTTTTCGTTAATTCATTCTGATGTTTGGGGTCCCGCAAAAATTGAAGGGGGACAAAATTTTCGTTATTTCCTGTTATTTATAGATGATTGTACTCGTATGACATGAACTTATCTTTTAAAAACTAAGTCTGAAGTGTTTATTAAGTTCACATCATTTTGTAACATGGTAAAAACTCAATTCAAACAGGACATACAAATTCTCCGATCCGATAATGGGGGAGAATTCTGTAATACTTCCATGAAAAACTTTTGTCAAACGCGGGGAATCATTCATCAAACCTCGTGTGCTCACACCCCTGAACAAAATGGGGTTTCAGAACGAAAAAATCGTATCTTGTTGGAAATCACTCGTGCTCTAATGATCGAATCACAAGTCCCAAAGTCTTTTTGGCCAGAAGCAGTTGTCACTGCCACGTACTTGGTTAATCGTCTTCCAACCCGAGCTCTAGCTCTTAAAACTCCTCTCCAAACATTGTCACATTTCCATAAATTGCCTTCAACTCTAACCCTTGAACCTCGAGTGTTTGGATGTTCTGTTTTTGTCCATATACCAAAAATAGAGCGTTCAAAACTTGATCCTTGTGCAGAGAAATGTGTGTTTCTGGGGTATGGTGTCAATCAACACGGGTATCGGTGTTACAGCCCGAGTAGGCGTCACATGTTCACAACAATGAACTGTGACTTTCTTGAAACTGAGTTCTTTTACCAGACCCATCTTCATGGTCAAGGGGAAAAAGAAAATGACGCATTAAGATGGATAAGTTGGGCACCACCTGTGCATGGTGTTTCTACTGATACACCCACTCCGGAGACAGAAAGAAGACAGTACCACTGCCACCAATAATGATCCTCCTCAACTGATATCCGAGGTAAGTGGCTCTGAATCTCCAGATATTCCCAATAACTCTGATTTGTGTAATGATGAACAACAGGTTGAGGTGGAAACTCCGAGTGTGACTGAACCAGCTCGGTATGATCTTCCTCCTAGATCAACTAGGGGAATTCCGCCTAACAGATACTCACCTGAAAGAAGTTCAAAAGGGTCAAGATATCCAGTTGCAAATATCGCAAGGAGGAATTTAGTTCCAGAAGCCAGATCCTTCGCAAACGCCATCTGTTCTGAAAAAATACCAACAAGTGTCGAAGAAGCACCTAAATATAAAGAATGGAAGGAAGCAATTGGCACTGAACTTGAATCCCTGAAAAGAAGTGAAACATGGGAAGAATGTGAACTGCCTCCAGGAAAGAAACCCGTTAAATTTCGGTGGGTATTCACTATCAAGTATAAACCCGATGGATCAATCGAAAGGTATAAAGCTCGATTAGTCGCAAAGGGGTATACTCAGACTTATGGGATTGACTACTGTGAGACCTTCTCACCAGTAGCCAAGATTGATAAATGGAGAATTGAAGGAAGAAATCTACATGGAAACTCCACCTGGAATTCATGATAGCTCCGAGCCCAGAAAAGTTTGCCGACTAAAGAAATCTCTGTACGGTTTAAAGCAGTCTCCACGGGCTTGGTTTGGTCGATTTACCACAGTGATGAAGAAATATGGTTATAATCAAAGCAATTCTGATCACACCTTATTCTTGAAACGGAGAGGTAAACTCATAACCTGTTTAATAATCTACGTTGATGACGTGATTATTACAGGAGATGATTCGGAGGAAATGACAAAATTGAAAGCCAATCTATTTAAAGAGTTTAAAATGAAAGATTTGGGAAGACTCAAGTATTTTCTCGGAATCGAAGTCCTAAGATCAAAATCAAGGATCTTCATTTTCCAGCAAAAATATGTTCTTGATTTATTAGCAAAGACGAGAATGCTAGATTGCAAACCTGCAGACACTCCCATGATAGCCAACCAAAAATTGTTCATGGAAGATGAAGCTGAACTGGCAGATAAAGAAAGATATATGAGAACGGTGGGAAAGCTGATTTACTTAGCTCATACTCGGCCAGACATTGCATACGCTGTGGGGGTTATAGGTCAATTCATGAACCAACCTCAAGTCCAGCACATGGAAGCAGTTTTACGGATTATCAGGTATCTCAAGGGAACTCCTGGAAACGGTGTTCTATTCAAAACAAATGGGCACCTGAAGATTGATGCTTATACCGATGCTGACTGGGCAGGCGACAAAGGTAATAGGAGGTCTACATCAGGGTATTTTACCCTAGTGGGAGGAAATCTTGTTACATGGAGGAGTAAAAAGCAAAAAGTTGTCGCCCTCTCAAGTGCTGAAGCTGAATTCCGAGGAATAGCACGAGGATTAGCTGAAGTCCTATGGCTGCGAAAACTATTGTCAGAAATTCGGTATCCCTCAGAAGAAGCCAGTAAGATCATGTGTGACAACAAAGCTGCTATCCAGATCTCAGGAAATCCAGTTCAACATGATCGCACAAAACATGTTGAAGTTGATAGGCACTTCATCAAAGAAAAACTTGAAGATGAGATTATCGAGCTTCCGTTTGTTTCATCAAAAGATCAGCTTGCAGATATCCTTACAAAGGCGGTTATCGGAAAGATCTTCGCTCACTGTCTTGACAAGTTAAGCATTGGAAATCCCACTACTTAGCTTGAGGGGAATGTTAGATTATAGAGGCCCAATCAAATGTAAGCCCAAGCCCGTATGTGGGCTTGGGCCCGATAGGTTAATATTTCCTATAAACAGGCTTCGTATGTAATCGTTGTAAGTTGATGAAATACAAATATTCTTCCACAAAACCCGATTCTTAATTTCTACATTACGGACATTAATACTCATGTACTTAACGCTAATAATCCTTGGAACTCGATAACAACTCTTGAAGAATGGATGCTGAAGCGCTTGCTCGGCTGTTGGCCTTAAACTTGGATCCCAAGAAAGAAGAGAAGAAATTAGATGAATGGCATCAGAACTGTCACACCCCACCAGTGGCGGAAACGCAGGGTGCAACTGATTGGCGATCGTCATAACACATTACTAAATAAAGAAACAATCTATATGAAATAAATAATATTTGTGTGTCATGGCGTCGCCATGTCCAAGGTAAAACCCCTTGGTACACAATTACGTCATTCACTACAATGAAACAACATCCAAAATAAATTCGAAAATGAAAATAAAGTACTTAGGCATACAAGCCCGAAATAAAGTTAATAATAAAATAAGAATCCAAGCCACCATGCATGAAATTAACTCTAAGTCTCTAGGAGTCCAATCCAGCTAGATCCTATGCCTGATCGATACCTGAAAGTAAAACTTAAAAGTCAACACAAAGGTTGAGCGAATTCATCGAGTAGTAAGTAAGAAAATGTAAGTAACCAGTTTTTCAATCTCAAGCACAACAGTAGAATAAGAAAAGCCTGTAACTAATGCATAAGTAGTAAAATTGTAACCATATCGAAAATAGTAACCATATGTAACGAACACAGTGACACGCCTCGGCAGTGCCCTGTAAGTGATACGCGCGTCGGCAATATCGAATCTGAACACTGTCCTTGACGCGCCTCGGCAGCGTCAAGTCAGTATGACACGCATCGGTTGTGTCAGGTCCGAACGCTATCCTTAGTACGCCTCGGCAGTACTAAGTTAGCTAAGTAGTGTGTAAGTACCATGAATCCAAATATACCCGTATCTCGTAAGTTTTTGAAAATGCATTATGTTTTTGTTACACGTTTTAAGAAATCCAGCTCGTAGTAAGTTTCCAAAAGTAGTAAGTTTCTATAAATAGGAAGTTCTATTTATAGTAAGTTTATCGAAAGTAGTAAATTTCCCGAAATAGAAGGTTTCCAAAAATAGTAAGTTTCCATAGAAATATCTATTTATGGTAAGTTTGAAAGTGGTATTCGTTTTCTTATAAATCGTTTAGTTGAGTTTTACTTTCCCCCGTTTAATTTAAAATAAGAAAACAGTAAATATGGGGCGATGAACTCACCTGGAAAGCACGTAAAAGTCACTACTCGTGTAGTGCGAAAATGTGTCTAAAGTGGTAGTTCACAAGCTAGTCCCGACTAAGTGATGAGCTTCCTAGAATAGTAAGTAGTTACATATGAGTACGCTTTCAGTATCATATCCCGTATTAAGTTTGTTTAGGAGTGTTAAATTATTCAAAACATAGAACTCGAGAATAATGAAGCAAATGCTAGATTTAGAATAGAATGAATAAAACTCAGCAAGTACCCCTGTTACGAAAACTGTCGTATCTCGGGTTTGAAAAAGAATTGAACTGGGAATCTTATATATTCAGAAAAAAGACTCAAAGGGCTACGCCACGGAATCTGGATTTGATAGATTTGAGTTTACTATGAGTAAGTTAAGGTCAAAACAAAACGGGTCAACTAATCTGTCCAAAATGTCACTTTTATAGTTTAGGTTCATAACGAGTTTAAAATTACCGAATGAATACACAAGCGATCTAGACCCTTATGGTGATGCCTTAGATCTGACTTAGACTCGACATAATTAGATTAACAATAACATTTAAATTCGCTAAATCGTTACACATATTCAAGTGTTAAAACCTAAATAAACCGTTACAAAAATTCAGATTATACCTACGTCTACTAATTTACAGTTTCTGGGAGTTTGGAAAACAATTAGACAACGTATCTTATATTTTTGAAAACTAGAAAGGAAGGGCTATAATTTACGTTTAGACTACAAAATCCAATTCAATAAGACCTGAGAGATATTAATCGATTAAGACAACTTAGCATAGCAGCAACTTTTCAAATGAACTAGACTTTTCAACATAGAATCACAATATACGTATACATGCAATAGAACCGAATTTTGAAAACGATAACGACAACAAATTGAAAGTGAAATCAGACCTGAGATGAGTGAATTATAATGAAATGGAGATTAAATCTCGATGCTTGAAACTCAAGGCTAAAAAAATCAAAATCACACACCGAATAAAAGCTTATACTCAAATCGGTCAAGAAGAAGAATCACATTACAAACCTTGAACGAATATTTGCTGGAAATCAATTTTGATGGTGAATAAATGGCTTCTAGATTATGGGAGGTCGCTGAGAATTACACACGAAACAAAAGGGTTACCAAACGGATTTCTCTTAACGTTTGATTTATCTACAGCAGTAACTTCACGAGTTTTTATAAAATATCTACTGAGATCTAAAATTCATAAAAAAAAAAAATATAAGTAGTAAACTCAGTATAAAACAACATACCAAAATATCAAGTTCTAATTCGTCAAAATGAGGGAGATAAAAATTGTACAAGTCTACACGAAGTTTTACGTTTCAGAAATCAGGTTACACCAACGTTCACTAAATGTCAGTTCTAAAGAGTTTGACAATGAACTAGATCACGAGCCTTACATTTCCGAAACTATACTCTGAGGGCTACAACATAGAATCAAGATTCGATCAAAAATATTATGTTATGACCAAGATATGACCAGTTGAAGTTGAACTACTGAAACTGTTTGAAACTTGCTGTTCGGCGCACTAGTTTTGCAAAAATCATTTGACCAGGTAAACGAACTCCATTTTTCACATAATTTATATTTCTGAAAACTAGACTCAGAGTACTATAACATGGATATAAATATCTATCCCTAAAACCAATTTAAAACCAAGATATGGTCCCTTGAACACGACCTAAAATCTGATCAGCAAAACAGGATGTTTACAACGAAACTCTAACATATAATAACTTTCAATAAACATACGTAGCGTTAGTTTTGGAGACCGGAACTCGAACAACAAAATTATGATCTTATAACACAGATTCATAAAAGAGAATTATCAAAATGCAAAATCACAAACTCGTTAGATACAAACTATTATATACATGTTAGAGTGTGATAATCAAAACAACTTGTATTCAATGCACACCTTTATTCGAAACAGGAAATGCTCATTTATAGAGCTTACAAACTAGGAATAACTGAAAAAGCCTACTGCATTGGAAATGCCTATAGAATAGGACATCTACCATTCTTAGCTAACAAACAAAATGAACGTGCAACATGCACTAGAAAAAGGGAGACTAAATCAAAAATAAAAACATGCATGCAACTCACATGCACACAAGTCATGTGCTCAACACATGCAAGCAATGACCCATTTATTTCTTAAAACAAAAACTCCTTTCAAACCTTCCCTTAAACTGAATAATCGGGTTCACCCTTCAGTTTAAACCTTCAATCTGACGAACTCCAAGCAAGCATCTCATCTTCTCATTTAACTTTGTTTTGAACACCCATTTAACTCCAATGGGTTTAACTCCAGGTCTATCAATGAGTTCCCATGTTTCATTCTTGTAAGTTGCTTCCATCTCACTTTCCATGACTTTGTTCCATTTGACATCTTTAGCAGCCTCTTTAAAACTTGTGGGATCTTCCATTGAACTAAATAATGCAAAGTTGATACCATCTTCTTCTGATAGACCCTCTCCACTTTCATAATCTGCCAACCAACTTGGTTTGTTCTTTTGCCTTCTTAAAGTTTCACTTCTTTCAACACTTGATTCCCCAATACCCGTTGGTCCACTAGTAGCATCACTATTTGGAGAGTTGTTGTTTTCATCACTATTTGTGTAAGAGTTGGCCCCCACTGGTTGACCCATTCCATCCGATAGTGACTCTTCATTATTTTCTTTGTCACTTTCTTCTTCTTGTTCCCCTACAATGAAAAGTGTTGTACTTCCAAACACCTTTTTACTCCACACCCATTCCTCCTTTTCGAAAAAAATAACATCTTTACTTATTATCAGTTTACCTTGCACCGGATCAAACATTCTATAAGCTTTGGATTCGGAACTCATGCCCAAGAATATGCATTTGCGACTTTTTTCTTCAAGCTTACTTCTTAGTTGAGAAGGAATGTGTACAAACCCAATGCAACCAAAAATTTTAAAGTAGCTAACATTTGGTTTTAAACCAGACCATACCTCCTCGGGGACCTTATCAATTAAAGAAGATGTAGCACATCTATTTATCACGTGGCATGCCCAATTAGGAGCTTCGGGCCAAAACCACTTTGGCATATTTTTCCCAAACAACATACACCTCACCATATTCATAAGAGTTCGATTTCGCCTTTCAACGACCCCATTTTGTTGGGGAGTATAAGATGTAGTTAGTTGCCTTTTAATACCCACAGTTTCACAGAAATCATTAAATTCTCTAGAAGTGAACTCTCCACCTCTATCACTTCTTAAACTTTTAATTTCCAAACTGGTTTCTTTTTCAACTTTTGCTTTAAACATTTTGAACACATTAAAGGCTTCACTTTTCTTAGTTAGAAAATACACTCACCCCTTTCGTGAAAAATCATCAATCAATACCATTATGTACCTTTTTCCACTTGGTGATTCTGGCACAATAGGACCACACAAATCGGTGTGTATTAGCTCCAACTTTTCCTTGGCTCTCCAAGTACTTTTCTTTGGTTGGTTTTCCCTTTGCTGCTTTCCTTTGTTGCACACTTCGCATGCTGTAGTGGGAATAGGTGATTTCGGAATTCCACTTACTAGTTGTTTATATTGCATGGTACGCAAGGATTTATGATTCACATGCCCCAACCTTTTGTGCCATATCTGGTCCATTTCTTCATCTTCAACTTTCAAGCAGTTTTCTACAAGTGGCTTCATCTTGGCATTTATGATGAACATCCTATTTTTCGTCATTCTTGAACTCGAAATCAGTCCCTTTTGTGGATGGTAAATTTTGCAAAGACCCCTTTTAATTACTACTGTAAGCCCTTTCTCTTGTAATTGACCTACACTCAATAAATTTGAGGTAAGTTCCGGTACATAATATACCCGACTGATAATTTGAGAAATCCCTTCTACTTCGAATCTTATGTCTCCAATTCCTTGTACATTTAGACGTATATCGTTCCCGAGCTTTACTGTGTGCCTGAAAGTCTCGTCCAAGTGTATAAACCAATCACGTACACTCGTCATGTGATTGGAGCAACCGGAATCAAGAAACCAATTGCCTTCCCTTGATTCCTTCTTTACTTCAGCGTGAGTCATCAACAAGAGATCTTCTCCTTCGTCAAATTCAGCGTAATTAACAGTATTGTCCTCTTTTGGACAATCGTACGACAAATGACCTAGTTGGTGACATTGATAGCACTCGACATTTTACTTATCAAAGTCATATCTCCCACGGCCTCGTCCTCTAAACGATCCCCTACCACTTCCTCTACTCCTTCCTCCTGATGATTCTGATTCAGTCCTCAACACCTGATCTTCGCCATTCTTCTTTGCAAATTTCTGTTCATGCACAAGTAATGAGCCTTGAAGCTCATCAACAGAAATTTCATCAGTATCTTTGGACTCCTCTATGGAACACACAACGTAGTTAAATTTTTCTGTTAGAGAACGAAGAATCTTCTCGACCACTTTGACGTCCGTCATTTCTTCGCCAAAATTTCTCATCTCGTTAGACGTAGTCATAACTCGTCCAAAATATTCTGTCACTATTTCATCCTCTTTCATCTCCAAGGTTTCGAATTCCCGTCTCAACCTTTGCAACTGTGCTTTCTTAACTCTAGCATTACCTTGGTACTTGTTCTTCATGGCATCCCATATCTGTTTTGCGGTCTCCTTGTGGGTCATCGTTTTAATTATTTGTTTGTCGATAGACTGAAACAAATAATTTTGCGCCTTCAAGTCTTTCAACCTCATAGTCTCTAAGGTTGCTTGCTGAGCCGCTGTCATCTCCATGCCTTCTCTAGGTTCCGTATACCCTGGTTCGATCACTACCCAGTACTCCTTTGACCTGAGAAGTGTTTTCATCAACAAGCTCCAATGCTCGTAGTCCCCATCGAACTTTGGTACAGTGGGTGCTTGGAAGTTTCCGTTGTCAGTCGCCATCACAATCGTAAACTCTCTTTCTCTCCCAGATTGCTCTGATACCACTTGTTAGAGTGTGATAATCAAAACAACTTGTATTCAATGCACACCTTTATTCGAAACAGGAAATGCTCATTTATAGAGCTTACAAACTAGGAATAACTGAAAAAGCCTACTGCATTGGAAATGCCTATAGAATAGGACATCTACCATTCTTAGCTAACAAACAAAATGAACGTGCAACATGCACTAGAAAAAGGGAGACTAAATCAAAAATAAAAACATGCATGCAACTCACATGCACACAAGTCATGTGCTCAACACATGCAAGCAATGACCCATTTATTTCTTAAAACAAAAACTCCTTTCAATACAATCATACACAAGAATTGGGGTTTAGGGTTTTCTCACCAATCTTGCGCTAGATGATTGGAGCTTAAACTTGTAATATGAAAACCACCAAGACCTGAATAGATGACACATAAACAAATTAGGGTTTGAAGGATGCTTACTAGTATATTGCATGATTGAATGAAAGGAGACCTTAGAGAAATATGGAGGTCGATCAGTAGGAAACTAGGAGGGGAAGTCGACACATCAAAAGGAAGAAACCATAGCCGATCATAATTAGGGTTTTGTGAAGCTGTCGATTACCACACAAGGTTTCGGTTTGGTTGAGGGTGTTTAGCCGATCATGGGTAAGGAGGCGGATAAGGCTTAGTTAGTTTTTTTTTTTTTTGGTTTATGGATAATTCTTGTTTAGTAATTGGACTAACCGGTATGGACATCTCAATTGGGTAAGTAACATGGGCTAAGCTTTTAATGGACTAGCACTAGGAATTTAAATGATTTTCCCGTTGACCAGTTAAGACTTGAGAATTTTCATACGAAACAAACTATATAACGTAACTCGCATTCACCAAGATTACCCCAAAAAGAAAGTTGGCACATTATGATTTAGTTAATATAATATTTAATCAACTTAGAAACTATCATAGAAAATTCCCGAAGAAGTTTATACGTTGAATAAAATTCGGAATAACTAGTCATATGAAATCAGTTTATCTTTAACAACAAGGGAGTTTTCAATATCAATTATAGTTTACACGTCTCAACATATAATCATAAATTTGTTACGGATTAATTTGTTAAGTTGTTTAGGAGCTCATCTATCGGGGACTATCTATTTGTGCACCCAAACCTTAACACAGAATCATACACGTAACATAACTCATAGCATTCAACAACAGTATAAAGCAAATTTTAAATTTTTCAGTAAAATGCGGTAATGATCTACATGCATACTAGACTAACTAAGGACGGAGAGAGTGACGGTTGTCACAAGAACTTGCATTCGATAAAAATGCATATATATCCACACCGGGAAATTGGGGAAACGAATAAAATATGTCATTTGCGAGTTCTAGTCCTTCTAGCCAAGTCGTTTTCGTTGGTCTGCCCATCACACCACAAATGTTACTCATTACATCTGGTACGTCACAAAAACCTCCAAACAACGGTTCGTTAGTGAATAACTCAGCTATTATCGCACCCATTGCCCACATATCAATTGCAGAATCATACTTTGGAGAGCGAAGAAAAACCTCGGGTGCACGATATAATTCCGTTGTAACATTATGATGATACGTTAGTTCGCTGTTAACGTCATGAACCATACCCAAATCAGCAATCTTTACTGAATCTTTATACATGAGGAGATTCGCAGGTTTCAAGTCTCGATGAATGTACCCATTGCGATGCATGTATGCGAGCCCTTGAAGTACTTGAAACACATATTCCTAATCATGGTTTCCGAAAGAATTTTACCTTGCAATATATTGTAAACATCGGTTTCCATATATTCAAAAACTAAATTCAACGAACCGTACTCTTGAACAACATCTGAGTTTGACAATGTTAGGATGATTGTTTTCCATAAGTGCTTTGACCTCTATCAAACTCAAACAATCATCACAACAATCGTAATTCTGCATCAATTGCTACCGCCACGTATTCGCAAGAGTCTTTATCGAACGCTGGCCAAACAACTCAACCAATTCGCTCCAACTTCACATATCTCTCCATATTTTTTTCCGAAATTTTTTAACTTCTATCGATGAATAGTCGAATGTTAGGATTTTATAGTGATGGAAAATAGCGTTTGTAGTAATCGGATAAGTAGGCAGGTGTCCTTATTATAATATAATTCCAATATCAATATATAAGGCCAAATCTGATATTAATAATTTTTAATTTGTAATAGATTTTATTAAAATAAACGAATTAGACCTTGTGAATACATAATTGTCAACATTCTTCAAATAGAGTTTTTTACAAACGAATTAGACCTTGTGAATACATAATTGTCAACGAATTAGACATTGTAATAGAGTTTTTCATAAAATACAAGAATTTATTTTTGTATTAATAAAACGTATTATATAACTTTCTGGTCGATTGAAACATCCGTTTGTATAGCCTATTGTACCTCCATTTGAAAATTGTCAACAATCTTCAAATTGATTTCAAAAAAATCATCTCGAAATTTATCGATTAGCATCATGCCATTAACAATTGTACAAAAAATGCATCCTATTTGGATGAGGCAATCAATATGATGCGTTATTTATGATATAGTTATAAGTAGATCATTCCAAAACCACAAAATACATTTTTGTACGACGTATTAAAAGTTTCCATGTTGTTTCTCTAAAAAAAAAGAAATGCAAATAAAATTGAAAGTTATATTATTAATAAATTATTTGTTATTGTAGCATTTAGCATTACTAAGAAGTGATACCGAAGTTATATCTAAGTAATTCTATCATTGGCCGTTTGGAAAGGAAAAGAACAAGGTTTGTCGTGTTATGCGACAACTTTGGACGTAAGACCATATGACGACTTTGGACGTAAGACCATGTAACAAGGTTAATAGCCGTGAAGAAAATAATTTATAATGAATTAAAAGTCTAAAGAGATGTTTGTTTTAACTTTTTTTTGAGCCTATAAGATTATCGACTCCAACCTATTTTCTTTACCTATAACTTATAGGCTTACTATGTTATTATCTCATGTATTACACGGGTTATGTAAGAAACTTTTTGTTATAATTGCAATGTAAATCATATGAATAAAACTATATTTAACATGTCTAATTAAATAAGTGTTTAGTGTTAATGCAGGAGTGAAAAGGAATAAAAATGAACAAAAAAAATTCATTAATGAACAAAAGCGTGTCTTGTTTATTGTCTGATTTGAAAGTCCACGATATAAAATGTGACTGAGATTTGAATTAAGTTCAATATGCAAATAATTATAATTAATTCTAAAATAACAATTTCCTTAAAGTTTGGGATTGATATATTTTTTGAAAAATAAATATTTCTTTTTTGATATGTTTTGATAATTAAGACTTAAGAGGGTTAAAACAAAAAATACAGGAAAATGAAACTAAGAATGAATATAGAGATGACACCTGGCTAATAAAATCTTGCTTTATTTAAGATATACATAGATAGATTGTGACTTTAAATATGATAAAAAGTTTATATCGTGATTTATCTTTCATTTTTCAGTAGATTTGTCATTTTAAACATTTAAGTTACGTTCATTTGCCAATGTCAGGTAGTACGGTCCAATCATTCTCCGCCACATCATACATCATTGCGGATTTCAACGCATTCTTTTCATTACCGTGTCCACCAGAAACCAACACTCTCATTTCATAATCCGATGCACATCCAAAAAACGACCTTGTACACCCTGACATATCGGGCCCACGTCTCCACGTGGCCGAAACAAAATTACACGCCTCATAACTATCCTCCAACCCGCCCATTACAACTAAATTAAACCCGACCGGTACTACTTGACAAAAAAGCGATAACCCGTTAAAAAACCCCGGTATCGGACTTAACTCACTCCATTCACCGTTTTCGGTTCGTAAACCGTTAAACGATAATTCGGGGCAACCGAGTATTTTCTCAACCCAGATTTACGGGTCGGGTCGGATTTTCACCGAACCATCACAATGATCCGTCGGTAAATCCCGCGAACTTGCGATGGTTCCGAAATGATGGAAGATTGATCTCCGACTTCCATTTTCGACAAACAGAAGTCGCAGATGGGAAATTAGTGTAGGGTAGATGAACCAAACATTCTAACCCGATGTCGTATGGAAGACCGGGGATTAGCTCCACAGATTAATCAAGAATAGTTGGGGAAAAGAAAAGGAAGAAATGAGGGAATGTATGTAGGAGTGAAGTTGATCGCCCCTATTTCAGTTCCTAATTGTAGGTACTTTTGCTTTTAACATTGTTGTTCATCTTATACTATTTTTTTTGTTTATACCTTCATCGTTTGGATGCTTCATGTATTAGTGAATCTTCAAGGTTTTAATAAGCAAAACTTGAAAATTCAGTGTCTTTGTAGTTACTCTTCAAACTTAAAACCTTATTCATGAAATTTTAATTCAGGTTGGGATTTTTATTTATAATGAGCTTTGTTTTATGATAAACACCAAGTGTTTGTCAAAATTACTCACTAAAATCATCTTTAGTAGTGAGTTTATGAGACCTGAGAAAGTATTGATCCTCAAAGATTTCATCAATATTAAAAGGTAATCGGTTAGCACTTCTTCAAACTGTATGATGACTAGATTACATATTAATTTGTTCTTACCATATTTTTTATTTTTTTTTTATTTTATAGTTTAACTCGGAGATCTAGTCACCAAACAACAAACCGGGGTAAGTCTTTTATTAAGCCATAGTTATAAATTGTTTTTTTTATGATCAGCTAGAGTTAAATAGAATTCGGAGATTGTTAGATAAAGTCAATGGAATTTTTGAAAGTAAGAGGTTCCTACTTTTTCTTGGAGAACTAATAAACTTTGGAAAACAACATACATGTTAAAGGAGGTTTACATCATTATAAAGTCCAATTGTATTGTATTGTATTGAAAGTCCAACAAGAGTCATTTATGCAAAACCGAAGGGTGAATGAAAAGTAGTAGTCGGTGCTTCCTCAAAGTTTAAAATCCTAAGTTCTACGTCTATTTGGGACCTTTACTTCTTTACTATGGAAACCCATAATAGTTTATTGGTTAATCCTCGTGAATTCACTTGCTTGCTTAGCCGTTGGTAAGTTACATTATTCACTCAAATATATAGTTGATACTCGTGCATTTAGTAGTTTATTTTGTTGCTAGGCTGAAGCAATTTTATTATGAGCTGCCAAACTCAAGGAAGGCATACAAATACAAGAATAGCAGAAGGCGAGCCTAAAAAGAGGTAGCAAATGATGTATAAAGCTATTATGAAAAAAAAAAAAAAAAAAAAAAAAATTAAAATAAAATAATAACCCATGACCCATTAGGACTTAGGAGAGACCATTCTGCCCAACAGACCGACTACCCCATAATTAAACATATCCGCTACACCAAGTTTTTCGATGCAAGTTTTAAGAGAGACATGTCATTTTGCTACCCAACAATAGAAGTGTGATCATAAAATGAAGAAACTAAAATAATAAGTACATGAAAGTTATGTGAAGCTAAATATATTGAAAATTCCATTTATGTGTGCACTATTTTATCTCAAACTCCTAATGCTTTATGAGCTATTATGTTGTTTATCTCACTTGCAATTTTTTCACTTCAGATTAAATGTCAACACAAATCCAATGAGTGTAAGATATTAAGCTCATGCCCCTAGAAAGTTTCCTTTTCAGTCTCAAATAATTACAAATTGTACAATTGTCATGTGCAAATATAATTGTAATGGATAGTGGACGCTTAATAAGGCTAATGTCGCAGTGTGATCCTTTAAAATACTATAATCCCCTTACGATGATTGGTAAGTTTCATGTATGTGTTTAGTTAGTTAAATATTCATTGTAAAGTCACTCTTTCGAGTGAGTGGTGTTAATCTGTAGTCCTATACCATATGGGAGTTCAAATGCATGCATCTCGATTCTAAACTTTGACGCTTCGTATGTATGTACGATTAGCATCAAAGTGAAGTGAGCGGATGTAAATGGCGAAGATTTGTTCGTGTTATTGCATTTTATAAGAGATATTCTTTTTTAGGTGCTCTATTTAATGGATTATTGTAGGCGACTAACAAATAACGCCTCAATTTGATTATACCGTCTTCTATCACAATTTGTTTTCCGATAAATTCTTATTAAAGTAATTATGTTGTTCTTATTTCAAACTGCTTGACCTTCACTACATGATACATACAATACTAAGATTTAAGAATTTCAAACACATTTGTTCATTTTAATATTTATTTCACCAAATTATGACCTTATAGGGCTATGCTATGCATATAGCTTTACTAGCAATACAACAACTAATTCTTTCAAAAAGAGTGTTCAACATATGTACACTTTTTAGGGCCAACAATTATAATTTATAATGTGTTAACTATTTAATTGCATAAGACTTAAGTTAAAATAGTAAAACTACTATTACAACAGTTTAAGAAGTCTTTTTGTTTGAACAAGAGGGTTTGCCTCGCCTAACAGCGAGACCTTTTCGAAGCAAATAAAATAAAAAAAATCATCCAAAACATAAACGATACAAAAAATCGATACTTTTTGTTAAACCAAATATTATCCTTATAATTAAAAGTGGTGATTGCCTATGAATCCGTGCCTTATATTTTATTATAGTTAAAAAGTTTGTGTTTAAATACAATTGTTATCGTTATATTTACAAAAGACTTGGTTGCCGGAGTGGTAAGCGCGCGGCCTCCCCTGCTGGGAGACTGCAGTGTGGCTTGCTTTTTTTGCTTCTGCAGTGTTGGGCTTGGGCAGTGTTTCTTTTTTTTTTTGCTACTGCAGTGTTGGGCTTGGGCTTGCTTTTTTTGCTACTGCAGTGTTGGGCTTGAGCAGTGTTGGGCTTGGGCTTGCTTAGGTGAAAATAGAAGATATCCCAACATTTGTATTTTTATATGTATAATGTTTTATGTAAAAATATGTCTAATTGGTTAATAAATAAAAAAATGTGTAATTGGTTAATAAATAAAAATATGAAAGAAATGTATAATTGATTAATAAATAAAAAAATAAAATTGTCTAATTATAAAATGTCTAATTAATTTCTAAAGTTTAATAGACCTAGGTGTTATTTTTCTAATACATTATATATCAGTATTTTATTTTAATTAACTACAAAACAGTATATAAATTGATGAATTGTTTGAAATTTCTTTATTTTGCCATTAATAGAACATTATTAAATAATCAATTATATTATTATTATACATATAAAAGTAGAGTTTAGGTATTCTTAAATGATTAATATATAGTTTGAAAGCATAATTATTTTTCTAATGCATTATATAGCAGTGTTTTATGTAGCATATTGTTATTTGGACATTTTAGTTAAGTACAAAACTGTGTATAAATTGATGAAGTGTTTGGAATTTCTTCATTTTGCCATTAATAGAACCTTATTAATTATCAAATAATTATAATAATCAACTATATTATTATTATACATACAAAAGTAGAGTTTAGGTATTAAATATAGTACTAACTATACTATATATTATTAAACGATTAATATATAGTTTGAATATAATAAACATATAAAAATTGAGTATAATGAAAAGGTTGTGTTTAAATATGGGCCGGTGTTGGGTTTTGGTTGGTGTTGGAATTTCATTTCGTTTTTTTTTTTTTTTTTTTTTTTTAGATTAATATCAAATAAAAAATATAGTTTCCGAATCAAATAATCCCACGAAGACGATGCCTTTTTTCTTGGCTTGTGAATGTAAATTTACATTGTTTAATGGTCAAAGTACAGGCTGGAACATAAACCCCCGAACTCGTGCAACGCACGATTGTCTACTAGTTTAAAATTAAAAAACAACCCGAAACATTCAATAGAAAAAAAAAACTGTTAAAAAGAAAAAAAATTATTTTTATTAAAAAAAAGTAATTCAAGTAAAATAAATAAAATAAGTAATAATAGTTTTTTATTCCGACTCGAGCCGTCCGACCCAACCTGTAACAGCCCAAGCACACCCGTAGCGTGATATTGTCCGCTTTGCTCACCGGCGCACGGATTTGTTTCTGACACGTAGCTCGTGCCAAAACGCGTCATGCTAGGAGAGGTATCAACCCCCTTATAAGGAAGGATTCGTTCTCCTCTCCAACCGATGTGAGACGGATGTTACAATCCTCCCCCCTTACAGGACACAGCGTCCTCGCTGTGTACATCGGTCCGGGCCCCGGCTCTGATACCATTTGAGGTACTGGGGTTTGCAGTTCATGAATTCCTTGTAAGAACATCCACGGTGGGCGTTCTCGTCTCCTCCAGCTGTATTGCTGGTTCCCGCCCCACCATTGGTGCTTGCGTGGTTAGCTACATAAGCAGCAATTGCGTCTGCTACTCGCTGAGCTATGATAGCTTCCGTGTCATCAGGGTTTGGGTTTTGTGAGTTCCTGGTGGTCCTTTTGTTTCTCTTTGGCGCCATTATTCTTCAAAACAAATAATATAAACCAAACACATCATCAACCACACATACACGACATATAAGCAGTAAAAAAAATATATGCAATCATACCAAACACAAGTCATACAATAGAATAAGTAGATTAAAACCAATATTTCATTTATATAACTTGAATACATTGATTTCGAAGGAAATACAACAAAAGAATGGGTTTATAGAACACCCATTTTAGTTCAAGTACAAAAGAAAATAACCCAGACACAACCTGTCATGGAAGGTTTAAAATGCTACTATCCTATCTAGGTGGATGACCAGGTCTCGTGCTGGTAGATGCACCACTCAGTCGCCGAACCATCTCCTCTAACTCGGCAATGCGCCTCTCTGATGACTCAAGACGAGATGTCATAGTGGCTAAGTCCTCACGTGTATGCATGACACGCGCATGTGTAGCCTCTGCTGCCCGCTCAGCTAGGGACGCGTCCTCTCGAACCATGTCGAAGGTCTGTCTGATGTTAGCAGTGTTTTGAGAGTTATAACTCCCAAAATCCTGCTCAAGCATCCTCTGATCTCTTTCTAAGCGCGCTAGTCTCGCTACCAGAATAGAAGAAATCGGGACTGGACCGGGGGCAGTAGATGACTCCCCAATCTCGTATGTGCTGGGTATCCTCTCAGCGTTCCTCCAAGCCTGGAGGGTAGTATGCATCCAGTCTCGGTACTGTGAGCTATAGTCTCGCAGAGGTGTGGTGGTGGTGGGTATGGGAGTGGTGATGGGAGTAGTAGTAGTAGTAGTAGGAATGGGTGTGGTGGTAGGTGTAGTAGTAACTACGACCACATCATGGTAGTCCCTTCTGATGACAGTACTGTCGGGAGTAGGTGGAGTCCGTCTGGCAACGACGTGAGGGTGGTATCTGTGAGGTGCGGTAGGAAGGATGGGAACTGACTTCCGTGCGGTCAAGCGAGTGCGGGCTCCTCCTCCCCTGGAGATGTGAGCATGAGTGTAGCGGTGGGACTCCATGGCTGGGATAGTGGCAGGAGGTGTAGTGAAAGTATCGGAAGAGGCGGTGTCGGAGTAATCCTCCGAGGGATCCTCCTCCTCCTCCTCCTCTTCCTCCGTCTCAGGGTAGACAAATCCCTCGGGAGTAGGAGTGTATCCCGAGTCAGCTCGGAGAGTAGGAGTGTCATGGATAGTAGGCTCGGCAATAGGAGTAAGAACGGAAGGTTCGTCCTCCGGGATGAATCCGTCATACTGAGTAGAAGGCGTGCCTAGCACGGACGTGTGGGTATACATCTCTTCGTCCGAATCCGTGTCGGATAGGTAGATAATGGTGGTGGTATGCTCGCTCTCGAAGCCATCGTATCCGTCGTATGGTATAACTGGGGATCCTAAGGTAGATGAGATGTCCATATCGACGCTCGAGTCGGCATCTGGAGCAGTAGGTGTATGTGGAGGATAGTCATCCTCAGAATCAGAAAGTATAACGTAGTAGGGAGTAGACATACTGTGACAAGGTCCAAAAGTGTAAGCATTTCTATGTAAAATATAAGTAAGTAGTGCGGAAGCAGTAAGTTCTAAAGCTCAGTTATAGACCAGGATATTTACTAATGCAACCTGGTTCGCTATAACCAGAGCTCTGATACCAATTGTAACAGCCCAAGCACACCCGTAGCGTGATATTGTCCGCTTTGCTCACCGGCGCACGGATTTGTTTCTGACACGTAGCTCGTGCCAAAACGCGTCATGCTAGGAGAGGTATCAACCCCCTTATAAGGAAGGATTCGTTCTCCTCTCCAACCGATGTGAGACGGATGTTACAATCCTCCCCCCTTACAGGACACAGCGTCCTCGCTGTGTACATCGGTCCGGGCCCCGGCTCTGATACCATTTGTAACAGCCCAAGCACACCCGTAGCGTGATATTGTCCGCTTTGCTCACCGGCGCACGGATTTGTTTCTGACGCGTTTTGGCACGAGCTACGTGTCAGAAACAAATCCGTGCGCCGGTGAGCAAAGCGGACAATATCACGCTACGGGTGTGCTTGGGCTGTTACAAAGTTTGTGACACCTTAGGCAAATCCCACATCCCCCGTGCACAAGAGTGATCCTGGGTATATGAGTAAACCTTTAGCCTTTCATGACACAACGCGTTTTGGTGGCTACAGGCACTGCAGAGCTTAGAAACTCTGTAGTTAAGCGTGCTTGGGCCAGAGTAGTTCCAGGATGGGTGACCCCCTGGGAAGCTCAGCCAAAAACAAATCCGTGAGCCCTGATGTAGCAGAGCGGACAATATCGTGGGTATGAAATGGCGGGGTGTTACAAGTGGTATCAGAGCCACTCTTGTGACGTTTGGGATGGTGGGGCAAACCTCAACGAGGACGTTGAGTCCCAAGTGGGGGTGTTTGTGACACCTTAGGCAAATCCCACATCCCCCGTGCACAAGAGTGATCCTGGGTATATGAGTAAACCTTTAGCCTTTCATGACACAACGCGTTTTGGTGGCTACAGGCACTGCAGAGCTTAGAAACTCTGTAGTTAAGCGTGCTTGGGCCAGAGTAGTTCCAGGATGGGTGACCCCCTGGGAAGCTCAGCCAAAAACAAATCCGTGAGCCCTGATGTAGCAGAGCGGACAATATCGTGGGTATGAAATGGCGGGGTGTTACACAACCCAATCTAATCTGAGCCGACAAGGCATTGGCTTTAACTTAGGAAAAGGGCGAACAACAATTCGCAAATGTTAATATTGTTGGCTCTGGCTTTAGCTTAGGAACAATGTGAACAACAATTTGCAGATTTCAAATATTAACATTTGCGAATTGTTGTTCGCGCTGTTCCTGAGCTATGTACAATTCGCAAATGTTAATATTGTCGGCTTTGGCTTTAGCTTAGGAACAGTGCGAACAACAATTTTTGTTCACACCGATCCTAAGACTACGCGGAGTGGAACAAAAATCGGGCGTTATAACGCCACATCATCGTCAATAACGCCCCCCCACCGCTCCGGTGGGGCGTTATAGGGCGTTATGGGAGGGCGTTTTGGCGATGGCGTGTTTCTGCTCACGCCGTGTTGGTCTGCTTTCTTGCTGCAACGGTCAATTGACCGTTGTGGAGTCTTTAAAAAAAAAAAATTCTATATAAACACACAACTACACACACAAATATATATACAAATACAAAAAAACACACAAAAAACACACACAAAGTTTTATAAAATGTCAAGTTCGGATGATGATGCAATTGTAGCCGGAGCGTTTATGGCCGTTGCTAACTTTGCATCACAACAAATCCAAAGACCAATCACCACAAGAACCACAATAGAACGTAACCGTGAAGCAGCTCAAACACTACTAATGGAATCTTACTTTTCTCCGGGTTGCACCTACATCGACGAACAATTTACCCGTCGTTTTCGAATGAGGAGGGAGCTATTTCTCAAGATATGCCACAATTTTGAAAACCATTTTGATTATTTTAGGCAAAAATTTGATGCTAGAGGAAGGGCTGGGTTTACACCAATTCAGAAATGCACCTCCGCCATACGACAACTTGCTTTTGGCACTTGCAGTGACATATGGGACGAGTATTTAAAAATGTCCGAAAGAGTTTCACGTGAATCCCTTGCCAACTTTTGCGAAGGTATATTTTTAACCTTTATTTTTTTAATAAGTTTACTTTAAATCTTATTTTTAATTAAAATTTAATAATATCTGAAATAGGTGTAGTTTCTTTATACGGCAAGAGATATTTACGCCGTCCTAGTTGGAGTGACATACAGCAGATTACTTCGGTTCATGATGAAAAACACAATTTTCCCGGTATGCTAGGCAGTTTGGATTGTATGCATTGGGAGTGGGAAAATTGTCCTGTGGCTTGGGCTGGTCAATACCATAGGGGTGATCACAATCACCCTTCCATTATGTTAGAGGCTACGGCCTCTACTGATTTGTGGATATGACATGCCTTTTTTGGGGTTGCTGGAGCGAATAATGACATCAATGTCTTGGATCAGTCACCGCTTTTCAACAACATTGAGAATGGGACAGCTCCCGATCAGTCGTTTATTGTTAACGACACAACCTACAAATACGGGTATTACCTCGTTGATGGTATTTATCCAAAATGGCCGGTGTTAATAAAGTCTTTCAAGGAAAGAGACGAATTAAACGAGAAGCGTAACCATTTTAAAAAAGCCCAGGAATCTTCAAGAAAGGACATCGAACGGGCATTTGGAGTGTTGAAAAAAAGGTGGCATATAATTAAAAACCCCGCAAGAGCTTGGAGTTTTGAAAAAATTAGAAACGCGATGTACGCTGCTATAATTCTTCATAACATGATTTTGGAAGACAAAGGTCTCGCGTATTGTCAAGCTTATGATGAGAATGTCACAGAACCAGAAGCCCAGATTACCTTTGAAGAGAAACAACAAAACATACGTGACACGCGTGACGAAGATACCCATCACAGTCTGGTAGCCGATTTGATCGAACATGTCTGGTATTACCGCCCCCGAGGAAACAACGTTGAAGATTGAAGTGTTTTTTTAAAAATTGTATTTTTTTAACGTCTTTTAGTTTAATCGTAATATGTTTTTTAATAAATTGTAGTGTGTGTTTTTTTTTTAATAAAAATACAACTTTTTAAATTTCATTTATATAAAAAAAATAATAAAAAGTAATAATTACAAAATAATCTCTATCACTCCACATTATCACTCACCACTCCACCCATTTTCTATCACTCCATATCATCACACTCTCTTTCCTAAAATCACACTCTTTTTCCTACAAATCACCTCTATCACTCCACATTATCATCACCCACCCAAAACCACTCCACATATTCTAAGCTACGTACAATTCGCAAATATTAATATTGTCGGCTGACTTTAGCTTAGGAATAGTGCGAACAATAATTGGCAAATGTTGAAATGAAATGAAATACCCTTCAATCCTTTCTAGATTCATCTATAACGTGCTATTACATATTTATCACGTGTATATTGCCTCACACGCCATAATTGCGAGCAACTACTTCTGTATTGCCACATATGCCCGTATGTTTTACTATCTAACCCTCAAGTTTGCCATATTTCACACTTAGCATCCTCTTGATACATTTCCGGGAAACCACCCCAATGTTTTAAGAAAAGGTAAGTCACTTTTTCTAGATGAAGATACTACGCATTGGGGCCAAATATCATCTTTGATTTGTCTGGTGATGTAGGTCCTTGACAACAAAGGTGTAATCACAAGAATCATAAACAAAACTTACACACTTTATTAGTGATAAAAATAACAAATGTCAAGTGGTTGATTCTTGTTATGTTTAATAATACATTCGTAACTATTGTAAGTTAACTAAACATGAATAAAGATTTTTATTAGGGTTGGTAATACTGGCCACGATCGAAAATCTGATATGAAAAATAAATGGGGTAAATTGTGTAATACTAGACACTATCTACTAATCCGTCAACTTAATAACCTAGATTTTTTTCAGGGTGGGTTTGGGTTGACCATTTAGTAACCTACTAATCCGTCAACTTAATAACCTAGATTTTTTTCAGGGTGGGTTTGGGTTGACCATTTAGTAACCTACATTTGTTCAAAATAATGGTAACATTTGTTTACTTTTGTTATTATTTAATTGTCTTGTTTACTTTTCTTTATATTTTTCTCATTTTTATATTATCTTCTTTTATCATAATCTTAAATAATAATCAAATTTAAAACGTTGCGGTTAACATGACATTTGATCATGTTGTTAAACGGGTTAGTTGGTTACGTTTAAGTAATTTCTACCTAAAACTCTCCACATCGAAACCTGTCAACCTGTCGAGTCATGTTCAAGTTGAGTTAACTTAACCCACAGACCCGTCAACATAAACCACACCATTCGAAGTCGATATGACAGTCACCCCTAATTGTTATAATTTAAGCTAAGAATAGTTAGATGTCCAAGTTTTGAAAAACCACATAACATGGTGGATTTTTTTTTTGTATGTCATTAAGGTTGATTTGTGTAATAATAATCTTGTAAGGGCTGAAAATGTAAGTATTTGAAACATGAGGGCCTGAAGGTATAATTTCTAGCTTATAAATGGACAAGCCAAACTCTATATCCGCATTCAACCAACCCACACACATCATAGATAACAAAACTACAAATTAATTACTACAAATCTTTTGTTCCAAAATGGGTTTGCAGGTATGCTATGATTTTTCCTCAATCTCTTTCTTCTTATTGTTTTATTACTGTATGATTAGATGTAGATGAGATGAATTCACCGGTGTTTGTTTTATCTTATTTTTGGACTTACGAGCTTATCTAAAAGTTTGTTTGTTAGTTTTGGATACCGATCGGTTTTGGTTTGACATGGTTTATATGCGTATTAGTTCTTGGAAGAGTTATAAGTCACTTCTTATTCTTGCCTTTAGAATTCGGCTTATGTTTTATAAATAAGTTCTATCGGCTTATTATCTGAGTAATGAGTTTATTATAACTTAAATATGGATGATTTGAACACTAATATATTATAAAAGTGGGAAACAAGGATGACCGCGATACTTGAAGTTAGTTAGTCAGCTAATTAAAGTCATGCTAATTGATAATTATACATTTACCATCATAATTTGTTATTATAAACGAGCTTGATTCACGCCTTTTCAAATATGAACGATTGATCTTAATATTGTTTTGTGTAATAATTAATGGAAAATTTTAGCTCAATAATTTTATGATAAACCACAACAACATGTAATTATTTATGTCATTGTTATCTCTGGATTATATAATAATGAATCGATTACATGTAACTTACAGGAGGATTTTGCTTATCACTGTGAAGTAGCCAAGAAACTAAATTGTTGCAGGGAGGACAAGCTCCACTTGTATGGATTAGAAAAGCAAGCCATCCATGGACCAGTGATGACAGGTATGCATCTGTTTGGCTAAGTATTGCTTGCTCCGTTTTATCGTAATATTCTTACATGTTCATTTTGTTGGATTTTTAGTCCGTCCTGGTATGCACAACAGGAAAGACCCACAAGAATGGGAAGCTTGGAAGGCTGTTGAAGGTATTGTTTTGATTCTTTTACAAAATTTGACCTTTTTAATTTGGAGCGTGTCGATCTGTGCTAATTTTAAATTCAAACATGTTATATGGGTAACATATAAAAGATTTAGCTAAACAAGGAATGGTTTGAAAAAGTGACTAATGTAGTTTCATTTTATGATTGACAGCAAAACCTAAGGGTGAGGCAATGAGCGAATTCTGTGCCAAGGTGAAAGCATTGGCTGCGGCTGAGGCTGCAGCTAAGGCTGCGGGTGGGGTTTCTCTTTGATTTCATACTCAACTTGATGGATGTCTATACTAATATGCATTATGAACGTTTTATGTTTTAACTTGTTGTCTCATAAGCGTAGCATGTCCAGTTATGGAAATGTTATGTGAAAGTGTTGTTTTGAAATAAAAGTGTTGTTGATTTATTTGTTTTGTGTCATTTTTTCTTATTTCCTTCATACCCTTTTTCGCTTACCATATTGCAAATGTAGTCAAAGGCACCAATAAACATGTGATCACGAACCATGTGTTCGCATACCAAAGAACACCATGCGTCGCAACAAACATATGATTGTATTCGTGAATCAAACAAACACATGACTATGGATATATATTCAACATAAAGGTGTTAAGAAACAGAAAACTACCGTCTCTATCGATATCATAACAATTTTGAAATACTAACAATCAAATGATTAACTTTTTAGATCATTATCATTTCATATCAAAGAATAAACAAAATAAGATTTAAAAGTCTATTTTTTTTAAATAAATTTAGACCTTAATTATATATGATTTATTGAGTAGTAGAAACTATTTGGAGTTGAAGTAAATCAGTAGGTTGAAAGAAAATTGAGAGAAATGAAATGAGTTCGAGAAATTAAATGGATTCCATTATTTAGTACCAACCGAGAATTAATAGTTTGATATACATTACCTCATTATCAAAGCTTTTTTGTTAATAATTTTTATCATAATTTTTTTTGGACTAGTCCCATGGTGTCCATCCGATGACTTCTTGAGTAGTACACTGTATTTAATTTAACAATACCGTAAAACTATTGATACAAATTTGATGGTCTTGGAGGTAGTCTTGAAGCTAACAATCTTCCTATGTTAATCAAGTGGTGATGGAGATTTCGCAATGAACCAAATTCAAAATGGCATAAACTTATTAATTCTAATAAATGTAAAGCCCATTATCTATGCTATCTATAAATCATTTAGACATTTGTTGAATTTTAATTAGCAAAATTACTATATTATCCTTTATTTATTTTATTAAATATAATTAATAATTAATTTGTCGTTACACCTTTTCTTAAAAACAAATCTTTTCAAAAACACCAACTCTCAATTATTATAAAATTTACATAATAAATCCAATAAATAAAGATTTGAGTTTTTTTTACTACTTATAAATTGTTTGCATTTCTTTATATCCTCAAATAAGACTTGTAACATAAACGTCAATATCATACTCAAATCGTTTATAACAAACTTTAATGTAATTTTATTGAATAAAAATTTTTAGTCCCCGCAACATCGCACGGGTTTCCTGCTATAAAATTTAAAAATGTTTTGTCAAAATTTCAATATTGACATTCAATCTTGCTTCAAAAGCAAACTGTGTTGGTTGGAAATTTGGATTGTTGGACAAACTCCAAAAAAATATGTGACACCCCACAAAATTTCATGATATTATCCACCATGATATGTGACGTCTTTCATGAAATTTTTTTTTCCGAACAATCAACGAAAGTATTATTATTAGTATTAAGTAACTAGCAAGAAGCTAGAACACGAGAAATTACGTAGGAATGAGAATTGTTGAATGTGGATCACAAATCCATTCACTCCAAGAGAGATTTAAGTTACTACATCGATTATTTATCCAAATGAACTAAAGTGTTTGATGTCATCACCAATATTATATTTCCTCTGCTTTTGACGTTAAACACCATGTCTTTTCTGAATTTCCATAACAACAATAACGTAGATCGAATCACCACATCCATTATGTTGCTTATCTTTGCGGTACCGAACATCTTCGAGGAAACTGTAAAAACATCTCGAATTTTAGAAAAGTGTTGATTTTGAATTTTCCACCATGTGAAGATAATGTTCCATACCTCCTTTGTCACTCGACAATGAACATCTAATTGAATGTAAACCAATGGCCTTAATATTCGAATTTTTCCTTGTTGCGAGCCTTGATTGGGAGTATCTTAATCCAAGTTGTCTTTACAACATCGATTGAAGGTAGAAATTTATCAGTGATGAGGTTTGCTTTGGAGATATGTTTGCACATATCTTTAACACTGAAGCCAAAAATTGTATTCAATCTAAATAACCAAGAATCAGGTCTATCAACCAAGCCCATATTCCTAATAAGCTCTTCAAGTTCTTCAAATCCATTACCTCCGTGCCTGACCTTAAGCCCCGACGCCATGCCCATATTTGAATCAACAAACCATCCACATTATAACATCTATCATCACCTATAGTAGCTTTTTGGCAAGTTTCTAAACAATACAATCTTTGATATTCATCCTTTAAGGTAGTGAATCACACCCATATAACATTTATCACTTACAGTAGCTTCTTGCCCTGTTATATAAATACTAATAAAAGAATGAAACATTTTATAAGGTTTTATATCTACGATTTTGTTGTCACAATAAAGCAACTTCTAAGTACCATACTCAACTCCTTATGCAAATTTCTCTTAAAACAAAAGTTACCTTAATGTCTTAGGAATCTTTCGACATAAAAATCATAATCTTGGGTTATATTTTAGTATTTTAATTGAAGTTACGCAGACGAGTGTCCAACAAGTATGGCTACCGACATCAAAGGATTGTAACCACCATTTGATGGACCCATTTTGGGGTGAGTATACATGCTCTATTTTTTTGACAACGCGATTTTCGTTATTATTTCGGTTTGTCATTTGTCTTGTTACCGATATATTGTTTTAATCCATTGTGATTTCCTTGTGATGTATCACACTCTATTATATGTTTGTCGGAATATTTGATTATTTGTGGATTTAAACTCTTGTCTTCGGAACGAGAGTATGTTAAGACCTAGTGTCTTTTGGTTAAGTACTCTCTTAATATAAGTTAGGATGTTTATGCCTTCGATTATTTGATTAAAATTAAGATTAAAAAATCATAACAAAGTTAGTCCTTTAACGAGAATTAACGTTCAAAATATTACAAATTCAGTCCTTTAACGAAAAGTTGAGTCACTGCGCAGCAGTGAGTACCTACGGCGACGAAAAGGTTACCGACTGCGACCCAGTCAGGGTCTCGGACAGAATATGCCAAATCCATCATTTTCGATTGTTTTGACCACCACAACACTTCCATCTCGTGATTTATCTCTGAAAATTGCCCATTATGAGTGGAATTGACCAAGATCTAGATCTAACATCTTATCTTGACCATCTCTCGTCCCATATTCATCCTTTACATCTCATTCACTTTTCATCCATTTCATTTCAACACTCAGTTTTCTCTCCACTATCTCTCAATTTCCAGAAACTATGAGAGCATTATAACACATATTTGAGTGGGTTTCAAGATAGAAGTTTCACACCATCATCTTCCATCATCATTCCCTTGATTCTCCACCATTTGGTAAGTGATTTCACCATGAAATCATCATCTAATTTCTTCTTTTCTTCATATTCTTGTTAAAGATTTCTAACATGTTTCTTTTATGTGGATTACAAGGTGTCTCCTTCCACTTTCATCCTTCATTTTCGAGATTTCATCTACCACCTTCAAGATTGTACATCTTGAGTTTTTGGTAAGAAATCATCCTTAAAATTCACTCTATTCTTATTTTCCTTCAAAGTTCTTGTTCTAATGGTATGTTTGTTGTGTGTTTGGAGTTGGATTTTCTCACCACCACCACCATTGGAGCTCGTTTTTCCGGGTTTACTACCGTGACCATTTTCCGGCGACTTGTTGATATTTGTGGAGGTCTTCGGTACTTTCTAAAGTAACCCTATTCCGTTTTACGTTTTCTTGTTTATCTCCAAAAACGTGTAAGTAACTTATATAAAATAGATAAATATGGTTGAAAACGTAATTATTTAACATATTATACATAATATCTTCATATTATAAGTCATTATGTTATAATAACAAAAAATGGTGTAAATATGTGACTAAAACTGTAAAACGGTAAAATCATAAGTAAAGATATAATAATAGTAAAATTATACCGTATGGAACTTATTGGACATATTAGACTTTTCGGACTATTTTGGACTAAATAAGTTATAATATGACATTTTGACACTATTTAGTATATAAGTATTATAGTTAATTACATAATTGGTCCCTGTGTTTGTTCCAATTTAACGGGTTCAGTCCCTGTGTCACAAATCGTTCGGGTCCAGTCCCTGTGGCATATGTTTGGTTACACGTTTGGTCCCTTTGTCACTTAAAATGACTAAAATACCCTTAATAAATAAATATAAATTTATTTATTAATTTAAAAAAAAATAAATAAATAAACTAATTATACAACAACCAAAAAAGAAAAAAAAAACTAAATCACAAAAAAACCTGCAAATCACAACATTCCCACAAAACTCATCTGTGTTTCTTACTCTCATATCCAAAATGGTGAACTTAGTATCAATCCAGGAGCCACTGATCATTTTCTTAATGAAACTCGCTGGTGTTCAAACCCACTTAGTCGAAATCGAGCCCGGAACGATCATGAACTTCTGGGTTCCAACGGAAACCATTCAAAAACCAAACAAAAACTCCAAAACCAAAGAGATCACCACAATCAGTCCCAAACCAAACAAACCCGTCGTCGTATTAATCAACATGGCAGTTCCAAATTGGTTCACTTTCGAAAGAATACTCAGTTTACGTCCCAGACCTTTTATTCTTTGGAGGGTTGATATCGGATAACCCGCTACCGCCGCCGCCGCCCACTCCTTCCGCCTCCGCCACCGCCGTCGCCCACTCCTTCCTCGGTTTCGAAAACCTAGCAGATTTGAAGGGTTTAATTTGAAGGGTTTAATTCGGTTTCTAAATCTTAGATTTGAAGGGTTTAATTTGGTGATGAAACCCTAGAAATGTGTGGGGGAGAAATTGGGGGAAAGTAAAATAATTAGTTTTTTTTTTTTAATTGATAGATAAATTAATATATTTATTTATTAAGGGTATTTTAGTCATTTTAAGTGATAAAGGGACCAAACGTGTAATCAAACATATGCCCCAGGGACTGGACCCGAACGATTTGTGACCCAGGGACTGAACCCGTTAAATTGGAACAAACACATGGACCAATTATGTAATTAACTCTAAGTATTATTTAAGTAAAGTTCACATATTTAACATATATAAACTTAAATACATGAGATTTTATGTAACATTACTACTTATGTTTAATGTTGTCATGAAAATTTTGTGCGTATCCATTTTAAAAAGTTTTTATTTGAAATAAATGAGATGAAATTTCGAGTTAATAGATTATGATATTGCAAATTTTGTTATATATTTTGTGAAATAAATAAAGCAATAACTAGATCTTTAAACGGATGCAAACTAGAAATTTTCTTGTGAAGAATTTGAAACTGGAAAAATAGATTAAATTTATTTTTAATGGATAATATACGGATACACAAGAGGTTATTTGAATAAAAAACGTTTTTGAGAATTGTTGTCATGTCAAAAGATAATGGTTGTTAAGTCGTGATATGACTAATAACTACCTAAATAATGAAATTATGGAAATACATTATGCCAGAAGCATCGTGTATATCTATAATTTGTGAATAAACGCATCATGTGGGAATGTGTTTTTGACTTTTTTCAGACCAATGGTTATGATGAGTATGTCTACGGGAAAGACATTACTCTACGATATAACATTTGATAGAAAAATTCATGTTTATGAACTTTAATGAATAACAATAAGATGCTGATAATCTTATAAGGTTAGACCTAATGAGGTTCATATTATATATATTCTCATGGTAAACAAAGGATTTGTGTACTTATGTATTACCTTAAATTTTGTTGAAAATTGAAGATGCTTTCAATAAAATGTAAAATACTACAATTCAAATTATTTGACAATCTTATGGTGTCACTAAAATATTATTGAGATTGTATGTATTATTTGAGATAATCATCATAAATAGACAGTATTTGGTGTCAATCTACTTGACTCCAATAAAATGGTAATCTAATTCTATTTTCAATAATATTATTTGTCACATGGTGAGAATTAATAGTATTTCACCATATTTGTGCCAGTTAAGCACGGGATTGATCTCTTTATGGAGTTACGGTGAAACTTTTTCAATCATAGACGAATATATGATTGAAAGATTAAAATAACTGAATGATGAGTATTGTATATGATGAGTATTGTATAGATTCAATATACACAATAATAAGTATATGAGACACTCCTATAAATTTTATAGTTTAGGATGGTGGTTGAGTCTCATAAATCGATTTGTCTAAAATAAGAAATTTCATTGACTGTCAACAATCACAGTAAACAACTATTCACTCTCATTTTTCTTTGTTCTACCCTATTTGTCTGACCTAATGTAAATTTTACTCAGATTAGGTTTACATAATATTTTCTTCAACCCCTATTCAAGTAAATCTTCATCTTCCATAGCGAATTGAAATTTTTCTCAAAGAATTATCAAGATAATCTTTATTTTCTACTTATGATTTGTTACTCTTTTGTGTACTTTATATTTGATTTTAACCTTGTAATTGATATATGTTGCTTCCTTTACTTAACCTGCTTGAAATTCTAGATGTATAGTACAATTGCCTATATTTCCTCCATTACTTCAGTTTGCATGTGTAGGATCCTTTTTGCTCTCTATTTGATCGCCCCTCCTATTTCAGTTCCTAATTGTAGGTATAACATTTGAACTTTAACATTGTTGTTCATCTTCTACTGTTCTTTTTTTTTCGTGGTTCGCTTCGCTTGGATGCTTCCTTTATTAGTGAATCTTCATAATTTTCAAGTTTTTAATAAGCAAAACGTTGAAAATTCAGTTTCTTTCTAGTTACTCTTCAAACTTAAAAGCTTATTCATGAATTTTTATTTATAATGAGTTTTGCTTTTATGATGAATACCAAGTGTTTGGCAAAATCACTTACTAATAGCATCTTTAGTAATGTGTTCCTGAGACCTCAGAAAGTATCGATCCTCAAAGATTTCATCAATTATAAAAGGTAATCGGTTAGCACTACTTCAAACTATATGATCACTAGATTACATATTAATTTGTTCTTACATTTTTTGATAGTTTAGCTCGAAGATCTCGTCAAAAAACAACAAAGCAGGGTAAGTCTTTCATAAGGCCGCTTTTTATGATCAACCACAGATAGAATTCTCAACTTGTATTTTTGGGTTTGTGTTCGACTTAATTCTTTTGTGACTACTTATTTAAAAATCTTTTAAAAACAATCTTAGTTTGGTAAAAGGGATTTAAAAGGTACCTTTTTAGTTATTAGTTTCATTATCTCTATACTTTATGAAGTAATATCTTAGTATGATCCTTCAACAATTTTCAACTCTATATTTACTTTCTTTGTTTCATTTCTCTCTCTTTGTTCTTACATTCAATATATGAACCAAATACATTTAACATCGTTTGATGTCCTTTTTCCTTTGTCCTTGCATTCAATATATGAACCTTGTGGAGGTGTATTAGAGCATTATTTCCCATCGGGGAAAAGAAAGAAAAAGGTCACAACCTATATTTCCCCCCTAAGCATATCTAATGGTTAATGGTTTATAGATCTTACCAAGAATCAAGGTTATGTAAGCCTAATAATCTTAGCTAAAATTATAAATTAGGATTTTGAGTATGACTTTAAATAAATAAATAATTTATTCCAACTTTAATATTTTCTATACTATTTTCCCATTTTGGTTTGACTAATGTATTCATGCTTATGTAAGAAAAGAACGTATTAACTTGCTAATTTTCTAGAACTTATTTATAACACATAATTCATTAACTTGCTAACTCATCTTTAAAGTCATAAAATATTGGAGCTGACAAGTTTTGATGTTTAACATTGAAATTATGTGTAAAATGTGTTGATTATTCTAAACCAATTTTCTTGATATAGTTACTATCCACACTCTATTAGATTTCAAGTCTTCTATTTGTAATTGGATGAACATCAGTTATGGCTAAATCATTAATACTTTGAGATCTTTTTTCATAATTACCTTTAATTTTCAACATAAAATCTTAGATTCTCTACGCTACTAGATGAAGATTCATATTTGGATTTATATTTAATTTTAAGTTCTTGCCGATTCAGTGTTAAGGTAGTTGAATATGAAAACATGTTGTATTTTACAGACTGCTTAAGAGATAATGCATGGAAGTGAAAACATATATGTTGTTAAAGGATCCAAACATCATTTAATTTGTTAGGCTGCATTGGGGTTAAGCCGGACGACAAAAAAGTCTCTGCCTTGTACAAAATTCTCTAGTGTACCGGACAATATATGGAGAAACAAAAAATAAACAACTCGACTATTGATCATGGATAGAGGCGGATATGTGGTCTAAACAAATTGGCCAACCGAGGAAGGCTCTAAATCTGAGTACTCTATCATACCCTTACGTTTATTTATATTCAAGAGTTCATGTACACCCGTAAGCTTTGATGTTTGATTTAGTTGCCTTAGGCTTGAGTAAATGTATTTATCACACAAGTGAATTAACTATTTTAAGTTTGTTCCTCTATTTAGTTACTTATTTAACATTTGGAAGTCCCTCTTAAATATCAATATTCATTTATTGGGCTGTGCTCCGCACAGCCTTAGAAACCTACTGGTATATATAGAAAAACAACCTTTAAACAATGTAGCTACCTTCTTACTTGACACGTAGACATCTTATTGCATTACACATGATAGCATAAAGAGTGGATGACAATTAAAAAAGTTCCATTTACTCTAAAAAAAAACATGTGATCAAATAGTTAATGACTATTCATTATTCACCTATTACCTTCCTTTCATTTACTTCCATTTGACCATTTCTTCTCTTTATCTGCCACAACTACTATTTCCTTTTTCTCTCAGTTTTGTTTTTCCTGTTTCATCTGTTCATATAACTTTTAGTTTAGGTTTAACTATCATATATTTGTATTTCAACTCATTTTTCATATTTGATTTTCATATTTAGGTTGATGATGATGGATATTTGTTTAAAATTTGAAGGTTGAGAATGATGAAGGATCATATAACCATTTGGTAAAAGCGATTTAAAAGGTACCATTTTAGTTATTAGTTTATTTATCTCTATTCTTTATAAAGTAATATTGTAGTATGATCCTTCAACATTTTTCAACTCTATTTACTTTTGTTGTTTGTTCTTATTTTAGGACTTAATTGTCAGTCAAACAAGTATTCATATACTATTATTCTATTTCTTAAAGGTTTATTTGTTTCAGCAAGGAAAACTCTATTGTTTATTCCATCCATGCAGACCTTTCATTATCAACAAGAGAAACATCACATCTGGCTTCATGATCAACCCAACCGTAACCGAAGACTTACACATGCGAGAGTGGTACATTATGCAATAATACAATTTTTAAAGTTATATTGTTTTTTCTTAAGTATCTCTCTAATACACATTATATATGTGCATATTTCATGTTAAGGTACAATAACAATAAGGATGAACTCCAACACTTGCTTGAATTGAAAACCTACAAGAATAGTGATTTCTTACTCCCTTATCCAGAGGACGAGGATATCATTTATGTTGCCACAACTGTTGCTTCGTTAGGAACTGTGAGTAACTATGAAAAAAACTGATTGGATTGATCATTCATTGTAAAATTATGTGTACCTCTTATACTTTAATATATGGTATTTTCCTCTCTTCAAAATAATTGAAAACGGCATGGATTAAAGGGAAAGCAAGCTTTCCTAGCCAAGAAAGAAGTTGTTGGTATACTGCTTGCTCTAATTGTCAGAAGTCGTTAGATGCTGATCTTACTTGGATTATGACATGTCCATCTTGCAGGCTAGAATCCGAGCTTCAAGCAATGTAAGTCACAATGTTAGTTTATATCTTTCAACAGGTCAAAAACAAAATTATTTGACGTCATTCACTGATGAGTACATCTTGATACATCTTTCAGATCGAGGCTAACAATTGTGATTGGCGATGGAACTTCAAGTGTTCGTGCTACTATATGTACACCTGATGTTGAAAAATTCATACCATTTACTGCTATAGATCTCAAAGATGCTCAAGAATTTGTGAGTTTATCTTAATTTCGTTCCATCCACTTGCATGCTACTGCTCATAACAAACTCTTTTTTGGGCATGTTATAAAATGAACTCATGAAAGGTCTATTCTATATTTTTTTTTTCACTAAGATAAAAAGGTTTGTTATTTACGTGGTACTTATCACAATACTTTTATCAATATTTTTGACCCAATATTTTTCATCGCTGCATTAATATCTTCGTAACACTATTGGTCTTCATAACAAAAATGTTACAAAAGGTGGTGCCTAAAAGTTGGAACCGAACTCGAAAAGAAGTTAACGATAACTAAAAGATGGAAACGATCTCGAAAAGAAATTACAAATAAATAATATGTAACTTGGTTTTTAGTAAATACTTTTGATCCATGGTCCCCTATAGTTAATCGAAATGACTTTAACAGTTACATGCTATTTGTGATCCTCATATTAAACTATTTGATGGTGTGAATCTCTTTTAATTATAACATTGATATATACTTGTTTACATGTTTTGTGTGTTTCTTCAACTATTTAATGCAATTAAATAAGGATATTCATCGCATATAAATACACATCATATGCTCGTTGGTATATTCACGGACTCACATATGAATCACAGGTACTGATCTTCATGAGGCCATCGCGACCTCTATTCATCAAAAGACAATCGTTGCATTCATCCGATCACATGAAGTGACATTTCATGGTCAAAGCGAAATGAAAGTAAATATCGTGAAAGCGTACAAATCAGGTGAGGCTCATGGTCCTATTCCTGATCCGAAACTTCTTTCTGGAGAAGGGGCTTCACAATTGAGTGTTGATCTACCCACACGTAGAGGGAAAGAACAACTTTTTAGCCCATCAGCAAAGAAAGTATTGGATGACATAGCGCCGATTCTTCCTTTGTCTCATGTCAAAAGACAATTAACATTCTCTGGAGATGATGCCCAAAGTGGAACAATTAGTGCTATAAGTAAACCTTTGACCACCCTTACCACCAACCATATTACCAAAAAAAAAAAGGAAACTACTTCCCAAATGGTTGATGGAATCCCAAACAAGAAGAAAAGTGAATCAACCGGCTAAAATCGCCCTTACTGCGATGAAAAAGGATACTCCCGCTCTAATGTTTGAAGGAAGCCCAACAAAGAGGAAAACCGAAAAAGTTGACACAATCATCAAATCTAAAGCTTACCTTCTCGCAGTCAAAAAAGAAGTTGGTGATAACATAGTTGAAGGAAGTCCAACCAAGAAGACCACCAGAGAGTCTATTGGTTGAATATAGCAGTGACATTTGGAACACAATTTTACGGGCGTGAACTATTCTCTTTTGAACCATCTCATGATGCTTTTTATGTTGATAGCCCTCAAACTAGCTCATGATGCTTTCTTTTGCTTATATAGTATAGAACCAACTCATGATATTATTTTCTTTTGCTTATATGCTTTAGAACAAACTCACGACGGTTTTTTTTCTTTTGCTGACCCACTGTTGTTCACGTCTGACATTGTGTATTCGTAATTCTCTTTTGAATTTAGATAATGTATTAAGTGTATTTCTTAGAGAATTTTAAAGGTTAATAATTTATATACGAGTAATAAAATATATATGCAAACAAGTTATATTGTAGCTACAAGCAACAAGAAAATGTATTTACTCAACTATATATTAGCTGATTAATCTACGATCTTCATAAAGAGTTCAATAATGACTAACATTCAAAGTAGAGTTTTCTTCTTATTGATATGGATAACATAACATAGATGACCTATACATCATAATATTAGTAACTTTAGGGATTAAATATTTGGGATACCATAATATTCTTCAGAAAACTAAAAACAAATTTCTATGTCGTGTTACATTTTCCCCTCCAGTATCAAATGCATTAGAGCTACTTGCCAACATCCGTGCTATCCATACTTGTTTGTTAAATATCGAAATCAAAACAAACAAACCCATTTGATTTGGATTGCTTAATATTACGCTAATTCGTTGCTTTAACTCGACATAGAAAAAGATTGATCTTTACTACTATGGCTTTCTTTGAATAGAAGCTTCTGTAAGCAAAGAAATGTTAGAAATCATAGCGCTTGAAGAACTAAGCCAATTATAAAGAAAGTTCCGTCAATTAGGCCATTGATACACCTACGTATACGAATCATAACACTATAAAGAAAAAAAAATAAACGAAAAAGATTTCACTCGTTTATATGAAAACTGTCCAAATGGGTTGTAATTATTTGATAACGGGTCAAACATGTTTAAATAAAATATTAATTAAGAAGTGAGATGGGTCAAATGAGTTGAATATGTTAATAGGATCAAAATTTGATAAATATGTATTTAAATGTTATTAACCTTGTAAATGGTTTTGTAATCATATTAAATTCATTAGCTACTTAAAACATATTAAAAAATCTACCAAGGGTATTGGTGGTTCAACCCAATCAGACCAAAATCATTTTTAACCCAAAGATAAAAGTTACATATTTTGACCCGTTATCCAACCCGTCCAATTTGCAACCTCTATTTAATTCTTATAAAAAAACATCTCATATAACAAAACAAAAAAATATAACTTTGTTGGTAACATTGATTATGACTATAAATATTTGTGAAGATGGAGTTAGACTTCACACACTATGGATTTAGTTGACGGTTTTAGTCGACCAAAGGTCAGACACAACACCTACGATAACGAACATTGAAAAAATTAATAAGTAAAAGGGTTACCTATAAACATCAGGGGCCAATGACAACCAAAGTGGAAGAGGAATACAACAGGGCAATGACAACCAAAGTGGACGAGGAATTTGGCGGTCTTAGACGAACGGAGAAGCTGCTGCACTATATAACGGCTCCAAAGTTGTTCACATCAACAAGAAAAAAATGAGTATCACGTCAACTCAACTCGGTGTTTCTTGTCTCAACGTCACTGAGTTAACTCGGTGTGCTTACCTAAATGGTATGTGTAAAAGACACTTCTATAGCAGCAAACGAAAAGTTAGACATAACTTGTCCGAGAGCATGTCAATGTGCAACGGGAGTAAGGAAGTGCTTCACCTTCATCTTTGATCTTCAATCACTTTACATAACTATATTTGAGAACACAAAAACAATAACAATTTTTTTTGCGGACTCCCATTTTTTAATCCGAACAACTAATATCACGATCTACAGTAAAATTCATAACAAATTCAAAGTCTTAAATATCATCAACAAAAATTCCGTCATCTCCTCATTTGTTAACACCTTCGATCTTAGTAATAAACGCCATCGACATTTCTAGTGCCAATATCTACATAACGATTTAGGTTGGCCTTTTACCTTCAAATTAAATGAAAATTTATGTGAGATAGAGATTTCAATAGTTTGCAAATTATCATAAATATTGAAATTTGAAAATATTATGGTAGGTATGTACTTATGAATATACTTATGAATATACTCATAGATTTGCAAAACCTCCTGATACACAATGTTCTTGGTTTCCGTAGTATTAGGAACATCAGAAAGAGGTGGCCTCATAAGTACTTTTGCGTGTTCAATTGTCCTAGCATGTGAGAGTGCAACATACAATTGTCCATGGGAGAACACCGGTTCGTTTAAGTAAACACCAACAAAATCAAGTGTTTGACCTTGTGCTTTGTTAATAGTCATTGCAAAGCATAACCTGATGGGAAATTGAACCCTTTTAAATGGCACTGTATATTGCTACTTGCAACAGCACATGGAGTTTACCGAATATGTCCTAAGCAACAGTTGTGCAAGCCCATAAGATATTATTTTTTGCAACATAGCTAGTCATTCTCAACCGTACTCAAATCCATAAACATTCTATGAAGAAATACCAGACTAAACAACAAAATTTGTGCCCATGTAAATGTCAATTTGAGCTTTTAAACTTAGTAGTTTGAATAGTAATAGTTGATACAATTGATAAATATTTAATTTTTTTAATAGGTTTCAGGTAGAAATAGAAATGGAAAATGAGAGTTTATCCTCTCAAATCAAATTTCAGATTATTTTGAACAAATTGACGGGCTTATGCATTTGAATTCGATTTGGGTTTCTCACCCATTTTCATTTCAATTAGTTGTTTATTGTAACCGCTTGACTCGTTAGAGAAGCAATCACACAAATACGTTAAAAATGACATATCTAGTAGCAAAAAAATAAAAGAGAAAAGAAAAAAAAAAAGAAAAAAAAAGAAGAAAAAAATAGAGAGATACCTTCCACGCAAGCGATCATGTGATTGAAAGAAAGTCCAATCAGATCACCTAAAAAGAGTCGCATGGCCTGCTAACAAAATAAACTAAGGTCAACATATAATTTATGGTTTTGTAATTTATAATGTTTTAACTATTTAATTGCATAAGACTTAAGTTAAAATAGTAAAACTGCTATTACAACAGTTTAAGTAGTCTTTTTGTTTGAACGAGAGGGTTTGCCCTCGCCTAACAGCGAGACCCTTTCGAAGCAAATAAAAAAAAATCATCCAAAACGTTAACAATAACCCGAAACATTCAATAGAAAAAGAAAGCTATTAAAAAAAAATATATGTTTATTAGAAAAAAGTAATTCAAGTAAAATAAATAAAATAAGTAATAATAGTTTTTTATTCCGACTCGAGCCGTCCGACCCAACCCAATCTAATTCGACTTTAACTTAGGAAAAGTGCGAACAACAATTCGCAAATGTTAATATTGTCGGCTCTCGTTTTAGCTTAGGAACAGTGCGAACAACAATTTGCAGATTTCAAATATTAACATTTGCGAACTGTTGTTCGCACTATTCCTAAGCTATGTACAATTCGCAAATATTAATATTGTCGGCTTTGGCTTTAGCTTAGAAACTGTGCGAACAACAGTTTTTGTTCACACTGATCTTAAGCTAAGTACAATTCACAAATGTTAATATTGCCGGATTTGACTTTAGCTTAGCTAGAACAGTGCGAACACCAATTCGCAAATGTTAATATTTGAAATGAAATGAAATGAAATACCCTTCAATCCTTTCTAGATTCATCTATAACCTGCTATTACATATTTAACACGTGTATATTGCCCCCCACGCCATAATTGCGAGCAACTACTTCTGTATTGCCACATATGCCCGCATGTTTTACTATCTAACCCTCAAGCTTGTCATATTTCACACTTAGCATCCTCGTGATACATTTCCTGGAAACCACCCCAATGTTTTAAGAAAAGGTAAGTCACCTTTTCTAGATGTAGATACTACACATTGGGGCCAAATATTATCTTTGATTTGTCTGGTGATATAGGTCCTTGACCACAAAGGTGTAATCACAAGAATCATAAACAAAACTTACACACTTTATTAATGATAAAAATAACAAATGTCAAGTGGTTGGTTCTTGTTATGTTTAAAAGTACATTCGAAACTTTTGTAAGCTAACTAAAAATGAATAAAGATTTTTATTAGGGTTGGTAATACTGGTCACGATCGAAAATCTGATATGAAAATAAATGGGATAAATTGTATAATACTGGACACTATCTACTAATCCGTCAACTTGATAACCTAGGGTTTGGGTTGACCATTTAGTAACCTACAGTCCAAAATAATGGTAACATTTGTTTCCTTTTGTTATTATTTAATTGTCTTGTTTACTTTTTTTTTATATATTTTTCTCATTTTTATATTATCTTCTTTTATCATAATCTTAAATAAAAATCAAATTTAAAACGTTGCGGTTAACATGACATTTGATCATGTTGTTAAACGGGTTAGTTGGTTACGTTTAAGTAATTTCTACCTAAAACTCTCCACATCGAAACTTGTCAACCTGTCGAGTCATGTTCAAGTTGAGTTAACTTAACCCACATACCCATCAACATAAACCACACCATTCGAAGTCGATATGACGGTCACCCCTAATTGTTATAATTGAAGCTAAGAATAGTTAGATGTCCAAGTTTTGAAAAACCACATAACATGGTGGATTTTTTTTGTGTGTAAGTCATTAAGGTTGATTTGTGTAATAATAATCTTGTAAGGGCTAAAAATGTAGTATTTGAAACATGAGGGCTTGATGGTATAATTTCTAGCTTATAAATGGACAAGCCAAACTCTATATCCGCATTCAACCAACCCACACACATCATAGATAACAAAACTACAAATTAATTACTACAAATCTTTTGTTCTAAAATGGGTTTGCAGGTATGCTATGATTTTTCCTTAATCTCTTTCTTCTTCTTGTTTTATTACTGTATGATTAGATATAGATGAGATGAATTCACCGGTGTTTGTTTTATCTTATTTTTGGACTTACGAGCTTATCTAAAAGTTTGTTTGTTAGTTTTGGATACTGATCGGTTTTGGTTTGACATGGTTTATATGCGTATTAGTTCTTGGAAGAGTTATAAGTCACTTCTTATTCTTGTCTTTGGAATTCGGCTTATGTTTTATAAATAAGTTCTATCGGCTTATTATCTGAGTAATGAGTTTATTTTAACTTAAATATGGATGATTTGAACAATAATTTATTATAAAAGTGGGAAACAAGGATGAAGGCGATACTTGAAGTTAGTTAGTCAGCTGATTAAAGTCATGCTAATTGATAATTATACATTTACCATCATAATTTGTTATTATAAACGAGCTTGATTCACGCCTTTTCAAATATGAACGATTGATCTTAATATTGTTTTGTGTAATAATTAATGGAAAATTTTAGCTCAATAATTTTATGATAAACCACAACAACATGTAATTATTTATGTCATTGTTATCTCTGGATTATATAATAATGAATCGATTACATGTAACTTACAGGAGGATTTTGCTTATCACTGTGAAGTAGCCAAGAAACTAAATTGTTGCAGGGAGGACAAGCTCCACTTGTATGGATTAGAAAAGCAAGCCATCCATGGACCAGTGATGACAGGTATGCATCTGTTTGGCTAAGTATTGCTTGCTCCGTTTTATCGTAATATTCTTACATGTTCATTTTGTTGGATTTTTAGTCCGTCCTGGTATGCACAACAGGAAAGACCCACAAGAATGGGAAGCTTGGAAGGCTGTTGAAGGTATTGTTTTGATTCTTTTACAAAATTTGACCTTTTTAATTTGGAGCGTGTCGATCTGTGCTAATTTTAAATTCAAACATGTTATATGGGTAACATATAAAAGATTTAGCTAAACAAGGAATGGTTTGAAAAAGTGACTAATGTAGTTTCATTTTATGATTGACAGCAAAACCTAAGGGTGAGGCAATGAGCGAATTCTGTGCCAAGGTGAAAGCATTGGCTGCGGCTGAGGCTGCAGCTAAGGCTGCGGGTGGGGTTTCTCTTTGATTTCATACTCAACTTGATAGATGTGTATACTAATATGCATTATGAACGTTTTATGTTTTAACTTGTTGTCTCATAAGCGTAGCATGTCCAGTTATGGAAATGTTATGTGAAAGTGTTGTTTTGAAATAAAAGTGTTGTTGATTTATTTGTTTTGTGTCATTTTTTCTTATTTCCTTTATACCCTTTTTCACTTACCATATTGCAAATGTAGTCAAAGGCACCAATAAACATGTGATCACGAACCATGTGTTCGCATACCAAAGAACACCATGCGTCGCAACAAACATATGATTGTATTCGTGAATCAAACAAACACATGACTATGGATATATATTCAACATAAAAGTGTTAAGAAACTGATATCATAACAATTTTGAAATACTAACAAGCAAATGATTAACTTTTTAGATCATTATCATTTCATATCAAAGAATAAACAAAATAAGATTTAAAAGTCTATTTTTTTTTAAATAAATTTAGACCTTAATTATATATGATTTATTGAGTAGTAGAAACTATTTGGAGTTGAAGTAAATCTGTAGGTTGAAAGAAAATTGAGAGAAATGAAATGAGTTCGAGAAATTAAATGGATTCCATTGTTTAGTATCAACTGAGAATTAATCAGTGAAATGAACAAAGAAATCAGTTCTTATGTTTGTGAGCAGATTGCTTGAACCCACTGCTCAGTGGACTGCATCAATAATTGCTTCTTTAGTGAGTCCACAAATTTTCAAATGGATAAAAGAAAAATAGTTTGATATACATTACCTCATTATCAAAGCTTTTTTGTTAATAATTTTTATCATAAATTTTTTTGGACTAGTCCCATGGTGTCCATCCGATGACTTCTTGAGTAGTACACCGTATTTAATTTAACAATACCGTAAAACTATTGATACAAATTTGATGGTCTTGGAGGTAGTCTTGAAGCTAACAATCTTCCTATGTTAATCAAGTGGTGATGGAGATTTCGCAATGAACCAAATTCAAAATGGCATAAACTTATTAATTCTAATAAATGTAAAGCCCATTATAAAATTTAAAAATGTTTTGTCAAAATTTCAATATTGACATTTAATCTTGCTTCAAACGCAAACTGTGAAAAGGAAATGAAACTCTGTTTTGGTTGGAAATTTGGATTGTTGGACAAACTCCAAAAGAATATGTGACACCCCACAAAATTTCATGATATGTGACGTCTTTCATGAATTTTTTTTTTCCGAACAATCAACGAAAGTATTATATTATTAGTATTAAGTAACTAGCAAGAAGCTAGAACACAAGAAATTACATAGGAATAAGAATTGTTGAATGTGGATCACAAATCCATTCACTCCAAGAGAGATTTAAGTTACTACATCAATTATTTATCCAAATGAACTAAAAAGTTTGATGTCATCACCAATATTATATTTCCTCTGCTTTTGACGTTAAACACCATGTCTTTTCTGAATTTCCATAACAACCATAACGTAGATCGAATCACCACATCCATTATGTTGCTTATCTTTGCGGTACTGAACATCTTCGAGGAAACTGTAAAAACATCTCGAATTTTAGAAAAGTGTGGATTTTGAATTTTCCACCATGTGAAGATAATGTTCCATACCTCCTTTATCACTCGACAATGAACATCTAACGGAATGTAAACCAACGGCCTTCATATTCGAATTTTTCCTTGTTGCGAGCCTTGATATCCAAGTTGTATTTACAACTCGACAATGAGGTTTGCTTTGGAGATATGTTTGCACATATCTTTGACACTGAAGCCAAAAATTGTATTCAATCTAAATAACCAAGAATCAGGTTTATCAACCAAGCCCATATTCCTAGTAAGCTCTTCAAGTTCTTCAAATCCATTACCTCCGGGCCTGACCTTAAGCCCCGACGCCATGCCCATATTTGAATCAACAAACCATCCACCATATAACAATACAATCTTTGATATTCATCCGTTAAGGTAGTGAATCACACCCATATAACATTTATCACTTACAGTAGCTTCTTGCCCCGTTATATAAATACTAATAAAAGAATGAAACATTTTATAAGGTTTTATATCTACGATTTTGTTGTCACTTTAAAGCAACTTTTAAGTACCATACTCAACTCCTTATGCAAATTTCTCTTAAAACAAAAGTTACCTTAATGTCTTAGGAATCTTTCGACATAAAAATCATAATCTTGGGTTATATTTTAGTATTTTAAATTGAAGTTACGCAGACGAGTGTCCAACAAGTATGGCTACCGACACCAAAGGATGTAACCACCATTTGATGGACCCATTTTGGGGTGAGTATACATGCTCTATTTTTTTGACAACGCGATTTTCGTTATTATTTCGGTTTGTCATTTGTCTTGTTACCGATATATTGTTTTAATCCATTGTGATTTCCTTGTGATGTATCACACTCTATTATATGTTTGTCGGAATATTTGATTATTTGTGGATTTAAACTCTTATCTTCGGAACGAGAGTATGTTAAGACCTAGTGCCTTTTGGTTAAGTACTCTCTTAATATAAGTTAGGATGTTTATGCCTTCGATTATTTGATTAAAATTAACGTTAAAAAGTTTCAAAGTTAGTCCTTTAACGAGAATTAACGTTCAAAATTTTACAAATTCAGTCCTTTAACGAAAAGTTGAGTCACTTACCTACTCCGAGGCAGTGGTACCTACTGCGACGCAGTCAGGGCCTCGGACAGAATATGCCAAATCAATCATTTTCGATTGTTTTGACCACCACAACACTTCCATCTCGTGATTTATCTCTGGAAATTGCCCATTATGAGTGGAATTGACCAAGATCTAGATCTAACATCCTATCTTGACCATCTCTCATCCCATATTCATCCTTTACATCTCATTCACTTTTCATCCATTTCATTTCAACACTCAGTTTTCTCTCCATTATCTCTCAATTTCCAGAAACTATGAGAGCATTATTACACATATTTGAGTGGGTTTCAAGATAGAAGTTTCACACCATCATCTTCCATCATCAATTCCTTGATTCTCCACCATTTGGTAAGTGATTTCACCATGAAATCATCATCTAAGTTCTTCTTTTCTTTATATTCTTTCTAAAGATTTCTAACATGTTTCTTTTATGTGGATTACAAGGTGTCTCCTTCCACTTTCATCATTCATTTCCAAGATTTCATCTACCACCTTCAAGATTGTACATCTTGAGTTTTTGGTAAGAAATCATCCTTAAAATTCACTCTATTCTTAATTTCCTTCAAAGTTCTTGTTCTAATGGTATGTTTGTGGTGTGTTTGGAGTTAGATTTTCTCACCACCACCACCATAGGAGCTCGTTTTTCCGGGTTTACTACCCCGACCATTTTTCGGCGACTTGTTGATATTTGTGGAGGTCTTCGGTACTTTCTAAAGTAACCCTATTCCTTTTTACGTTTTCTTGTTTATCTCCAAAAACTTCTAAGTAACTTATATAAAATAGATAAATATGGTTGAAAACGTAATTATTTAACATATTATACATAATATCTTCAAATTATAAGTCATTATGTTATAATAACATAAAATGGTGTAAATATGTGACTAAAATTGTAAAGCGGTAAAATCATAAGTAAAGATATAATAATAGTAAAAATTATACCGTATGGAACTTATTGGACATATTAGACTTTTCGGACTATTTGGGACTAAATAAGTTATAATACGACATTTTGACACTATTTGGTATTATAAGTATTATTTATGTAAAGTTCACATATTTAACATATATAAACTTAAATACATGAGATTTTATGTAACATTACTACTTATGTTTAATGTTGTCATGAAAATTTTGTGGGTATCTATGTTAAAAAGTTTTTATTTGAAATAAATGAGATGAAATTTCGAGTTAATGGATTATGCTATTGCAAATTTTGTTATATATTTTGTGAAATAAATAAAGTAATAACTAGATCTTTAAACGGTTGCAAACTAGAAATTTTCTTGTGAAGAATTTGAAACAGAAAAATCGATTAAATTTATTTTTAATGGATAATATACGGATACACAAGAGGTTATTTGTATAAACAACGTTTTTGAGAATTGTTGTCATGACAAAAGATAATGGTTGTTAAGTCGTGAAATGACTAATAACTACCTAAATAATGAAATTATGGAAATACATTATGCGAGAAGCATCGTGTATGTCTATAATTTGTGAATAAACACATCATGTGGGAATATGTTTTTGACTTTTTTCAGACCAATGGTTATGATGAGTATGTCTACGGGAAAAACATTACTCTAAGATATAACATTTGATAGAAAAAATCATGTTTATGAACTTTAATGAATAACAATAAGATGCTGATAATCTTATAAGGTTAAACCTAATGAGGTTCATAATATATATATTCTCATGGTAAATGAAGGATTTGTGTACTTATGTATTAACTTCAATTTTGTTGAAAAATTGAAGATGTTTTCAATAAACTGTAAATACTATAATTTAAATTATTTGACAATCTTATGGTGTCACTAAAATGTTATTGAGATTGTATGTATTATTTGAGATAATCATCATAAATAGACGGTATTGGGTGTCAATCTACTTGACTCCAATAATTTATAATGGTAATATAATTCTATTTTCGATAATATTATTTGTCACATGGTGACAATTAATAGTATTTCAGCATATTTGTGCCAGTTAAGCACGAGATTGATCTCTTTATGGAGTTATGGTGAAACGTTTTCAATCATAGACGGATATATGATTGAAAGATAAAAATAACTGAATGATGAGTATTGTATAGATTCAATATATACAATAATAAGTATATGAGACACTCCTATAAATTTTATAGTTTAGGATGGTGGTTGAGTCTCATAAATCGATTTTGTCTAAAATAAGAAATTTCGTCGACCGTCAACAATCACAGTAAACAACTATTCACTCTTGCCACGCCCATACCTCACACCCATACCCTGTTTCTCTCATTTTTCTTTGTTCTACCCTATTTGTCTAACCTAATGTAAATTATTTTCTTCAACCCCTATTCAAGTAAATCTTCATCTTCCATGGCGAATTGCAATTTTTCTCAAAGAATTATCAAGACAATCTTTATTTTCTACTTATGATTTGTTACTCTTTTGTGTACTTTGTATTTGACTTTATCCTTGTAATTGACATATGTTGCCTCCTTTCTTTAACATGCTTGCAATTCTATATGTATAGTACAATTGCCTATATTTCCTCCATTACTTCAATTTGCATGTGTAGGATCCTTTTTGCTCTCTATTTGATCGCCCCTCCTATTTCAGTTCCTAATTTTAGGTATAACATTTGAACTTTAACATTGTTGTTCATCTTTTACTGTTCTTTTTTTTTCATGGTTCGCTTGGCATGGATGCTTCGTGTATTAGTGAATCTTCATAATTTTCAAGTTTTTAATAAGCAAAACGTTGAAAATTCAATTTCTTTCTAGTTACTCTTCAAACTTAAAAACTTATTCATGAATTTTTATTTATAATGAGTTTTGCTTTTATGATGAATACCAACTGTTTGACAAAATCACTCACTAATATCATCTTTAGTAATGTGTTCCTGAGACCTGAGAAAGTATTGATCCTCAAAGATTTCATCAATTATAAAAGGTAATCGGTTAGCACTTCTTCAAACTATATGATCACTAGATTACATATTAATTTGTTCTTACCTTTTTTGATAGTTTAGCTCAAAGATCTCGTCAACAAACAACAAAGCAGGGTAAGTCCTTCATAAGGCCGCTTTTTATGATCAACCACAGTTAGATAGAATTCTCAACTTGTGTTTTTAGGTTTGTGTTCGACTTAATTCTTTTGTGACTACTTATTTAAAAACATTTTAAAAACAATCTTAGTTTGGTAAAAGCGATTTAAAAGGTACCTTTTTAGTTTTTAGTTTTTTTTTTTTATCTCTATTCTTCATAAAGTAATATTGTAGTATGATCCTTCAACATTTTTCAGCTCTCTATTTAGTTTCTTTGTTTCATTTTCTCTCGGTCTTTGTTCTTACATTCAATATATGAACCAAATACATTTAAAATCGCTTAATGTCCTTTTTCCTTTGTCCTTGCATTCAATATATGAACCTTGTGGAGGTGAATTAAAGCATTATTTCCTATCTGGGAAAAGAAAGAAAAAGGTCACAACCTATTTTTTCCCCTAAGCATATCTAATGGTTAATGGTTTATAGATCTTGACCAGGATATAAGGTTATGTAAGCCTAATAATCTTAGCTAAAATTAAGAATAAGGATTTTGAGTATGACTTTAAATAAATAAATAATTTATTCCAACTTTAATATTTTCTATACTATTTTCCCATTTTGGTTTGACTAATGTATTCATGCTTATGTAAGAAATGAACGTATTAACTTGCTAATTTTCTAGAACTTATTTAAGACACATATTCATTAACTTGCTAACTCATCTTTAAAGTTATAAAATATTGGAGTTGACAAGTTTTGATGTTTAACATTGAAATTATGTGTGAAATGTGTTGATTATTCTAAACCAATTTTCTTGATATAGTTACTATCCACACTCTATTAGAGTTCAAGTCTTCTATTTGTAATTGGAAGAAATTTGATAACCAAGATTAGCATCCCCTAATGAACCATCAGTTATGGCTAAATCATTAATACTTTGAGATCATTTTTTATAATTACCTTTAATTTCAACATAACATCTTAGATTCTCTACACTACTAGCTGAAGATTCATATTTGGATTTATATTTAATTTTAAGTTCTTGTCGATTCAGTGTTAAGGTAGTTGAATATGAAAATATGTTGTATTTTACAGACTTGTTAAGAGATAATGCATGGAAGGGAAAACATATATGTTGTTAAAGGATCCAAACATCATTTAATTTGTTAGGCAGCATTGAGGTTAAGCCGGACGACAAAAAAGTCTCTGCCTTGTACAAAATTCTCTATTGTAACGGAAAATATATGGAGAAACAAAAAATAAACAACTCGACTATTGATCATGGGATAAAGGCGGATATGTGGTCTAAACAAATTGGCCAACCGAGGAAGGCTCTAAATCTGAGTACTCTAACATACCCTTACGTTTATTTATATTCAATAGTTCTTGTACACCCCCAAGCTTTGATGTTTGATTTAGTTGCCTTAGGCTTGAGTAAATGTATGTATCACACAAGTCAATTAACTATTTTCAGTTTGTATGTTCCTCCCCTTTAGTTACTTATTTAACATTTGGAAGTCCCTCTTAAATATCAATATTCATTTCTTGGGTTGTGCTTAGAAACCTACTAGTATCTACCTTATTTATAAAAACAACGGGTTAATTGTGTCAGAACATAACGTACTTTCGCCAAATGTTTATTTTATATAACATACTTTTTTTTTGTTTAATTAGGTACCTTATCTCCTTGAAACTTTTAAAATGAATAACGTACTTATTCTAATAATGATTTTCAGATCTATTTTGACCGGCAACCTGTTGGCTTCCGGTTACCCAAGTAACTTGACCAGTTTTCAGTTTATAACCCGTTTTCAGTTTATAACCCGTTTTCAGTTTATAAAACCCATATCCATCTTCCTTGTAAAAACCCCAAATCCTTTTCATTATTCAAATCGTTTTCATTACCACCCAAATCCATGTACCGTTCAAGTGGAACTCGTTATAAATGTAATGTTTATGCAAAATTGGTTACGGCTTGGACTGTAAACAACCCTGGGAGAAAATTCTTAGGCTGCCCTAATTATTTGGTAACTTCTATTTTATTTTGCCCTAATTATTTTTTTATTATTTTGCCCTAATTATACCATAATTGATGTAACTAGGATCCCAATAGATCTTGTAACTTCTTCAAGTGGGTTGATGATGAACTCCCTAGTCAGTGGTATCAAAGTAAGATGTTTAATTTGTACCAAAAAGTGAAGAATCAAGAGGTGGAGATGAATGTCTACAAAAATGATTACTTCAAATGTTGTGTTGACCTTGAAAGACAAAAGAAAGTGGTAGAGAAATATAAGTCAACTATGGTTATGTTATACAAGATTGTTATGTTATGTGTGTGTGTCATCTGTTTCATGTTCTACAAGTATGTTATTTAGTGTACTTCCAGGATTGTCTTTTGTTGTTCATGTATTGGCGAAAGTTATGACTTTGTTTAATGAAAACGGGATTATGCATTGTCTTTAAACTGTTGTTTATACCCATATATGCTACAAATCACAAAGATCCAATTATAATGATCTTGTAAACATGTTTCAAACTGTTCTAATGCTTTTTGTTTACCCCTTCTAGCTTGGCCAATTGAAACCTTACACTTGTATTTCTTTAGAATTGCTTCTTGTAAATCTTTAACTTTCATATTTGGATTGGTCATAATTTTCTTGGCAAAGTTCCTAGCTATCCAGTTGCAAGTGACTAGGCTACCAAATTCATAACTTCTAGAACAACAATGCTTATCATTTAAACTCTTGATTTGAAAAGTTTTCTCTTTTTGCATCCATGATGCCCACAATTTGAATGAGCAATCAGGTTTACCATCCTTACTTCTACTACATTTCACTAAAAGCCTCCTATAGTCATTAAGTTTATAGTACAGTTTAAAACCATTTGCAAGTGCATAAAAAACCAAACATCTCTTCAGTTGATCTGGACTTTCAAACCTTTCTCCTAAGTGTGGTCTCATTAACTTCCATTTGGTATTTGGATTATGAACAGGACAATCACCCAACCTATCACTAAACTTATCATTAGCTTGTTGTGAAATTTTAGCTTCAACATAATGTTCTCTTTGCAATCCCTCATATACTTTAGTCAAGAAGGTATCATCAAAAATAGGCTTATTGACTTTCTTTTCAGTACTAGGAGGGGCATTCTTAATTGTTCTAACCTCAACAATCTCATCCTCTCCATCAGATAAGTGGTCTAATGATGTTGTGTCATCTTCATCAGAACTGTATATAAAGTACTCATCACAATCACTAATATAATCATCCTCATAATCACTATCATGTTCAACATATTCACTGTCACCAGCAGCCCTTAAAATCTCACTTAGATCAACATCAGAATGGGCCAAATAAATATCTATTTTAGTGTTGAGTGTACATCACCAATGATATGTTCCAATGGATGATTGTTGTTGATTCTCTGTGTTTGAAACGGATCTTCTGAAATCTCCTCATCCAAGTTGGTATCATTTTGCTCAGGAAGATCATGGGAAATTGAATTTGGTGATGGAACAAGTTCTTCTTCTTGAGAATGAGCAGTATCTTCTTGGGTAGGACTAATAAATTGGTCATCATCGTTTGAAAGTTGAACCTCATCTTCATTTGTACTGCTCGATTTATCATCATCAGGAGAATCCACATTGCTCGCAGCATCAGTGGTGTTGGGCTGATATACTCCAGGAGGATCAATGCTCATGTATGGAAAGAATATGAACTGATCATGTTGAGCAGATGGACCAGAAGAATGTGATTGACGAGTTTTAACATTGGAACAAGGGGGTCACCTATATTAACTGTTGAACCAGTAGGAATATTTGAATGTCCAGTATTAATTGGATGACCAGTTTTAACTAATTGACCAGTATTAAATACTGGTGCACCAGTAGTAACTGGATCTTCAGTATTAACAAATTCACCCATAGGAATGTCACTTCCAAAGTCATTGTTTCTTTGTCCTATAAAATAAGCATTCAAAGATTTTGTTAGTTCATCAATATTAAATAATCAATATTCAAAGATTTCCTATAGCATTCAGAGTCCTCTCGTTGAAGGACACATTTTTGCTTTCCTCCACAATTCTTGTCTTGATATTGTAGACTCTGTATGCTTTGCTCTGAGTTGAGTATCCGACAAAGAAACCTTCAGTGACTTTGCTATCAAAATTCCCAAGATATTCTTTAGTATTTAAGATTGTACAAGGACACCCAAATGGTTTAAAGATTCTTATGAATTTCTTTCTCTCATGAGATAGCTCATATGGGGTCTTTGTCTGTGATTTGACAATCAATACTCTGTTCTGGACATAGCAGGCAGTGTTAACTGCTTCTGCCCAGAAAGTAATAGGAAGTTTGGAGTCTGCAAGCATGGATCGTGCTGCCTCTATGAGAGTTCTGTTTCTTCGTTCTTCCACTCCGTGTTGTTGAGGAGTCCTTGGAGCAATATACTATCGTTCAATCCCTTTTTCTATGCAAAACTCATCCATCTCTTGATTCTTGAACTCAATTCCATTGTCACAGCGAATGATTTTCACCTTCTTTTCTGTCTTGTTTTCAATTCGTGTTATGAACGATCGTAGATGATCACCTGTTTTATCTTTAGTACCAAGAAAGAAAACCCAAGTATATCTTGTAAAGTCATCAGTAATAACTAAACAATAATACATCTTTCTAGACTCATAACATGTGTTGGACCAAAGAGATCCATGTGCAATAAGTGTACACTTACAGATTTGAGTTAGTGTCCTTGCTTTTATGAGATGATTTATGTTGTTTACCCTTAAGACATGCAATACAGTGATAATTGCAGGTAAATTCTTTTTGTGGTAAATCCCTGACCAACCCATTTTTTACCAGTTTGTTCATGTTCTTGAAATTCATATGACACATTCTTTTGTGCCATAGAGATGATTCATCCAGTGACGCTTTTGAAATAAAACAGTTTTCTTTAGTTTCAGAATTATTTTGACCCATGTCTAAACAGTAAACATTCTCTTTCCTAGGTGTTATTAGTAGTATCATACTTTCGTCAACTACTTCAAACTTAGGATGAAGAATGATACATTGAGTTTTAGTAAAAAGCACTTTGTTATCTTTATCACAAACTTGAGAGATACTGACCAAATTATAGTTTAATTCTTGAACAAAGAAAACATTTTCAAATGTAACTGTACCATTACTGATGGTATCCTTTCCAGTAATTCTTCCACCTCTTGGATTTCCTCCAAATGCAACATAGCCTCCATCATATTCAACATAATCTTTGAGCTTCAACTTGTTGCATGTCATGTGCCTAGAGCAGCCACTGTCCACATGCCACGTATCACCTTTCTTGACACCTGACTTGCTCTGCACATGAAAAGAGGGTTAGTTTCTTTTAGGAACCCAAGCCTAAGTAGTCTTGGGTTTTCCTTTTTCATTGATGTAATCAAAACGTTTGAAATGGTATGTAGGTTCCTTTAATTGTGCATTTGATGAATTACTACTGTCAATGTTACTAGTGGTGACTTTCGTGTAGATTCTACTGGTAGAGTTTCTACTGGTAGTTCTCCACTGGTTTCTACTGGCAGTAGTATTTTTGCGAAAATTTGGATTTTTTTTCTTTTTCATGCACATTTGTTGGATTCACAAATTTCCGAGCTCTCCTACCAAATCTAGGTGTTGTGTTAGACCTGTTTCTATTATATCCAATTCCATGACAATGATTTTTATTATAGAAACAGTCCACAGTAAGATGATTGTGTTTTCCACAAATTTCACAACTTTTAAAAATGTTTTTCCCTCTCTGTTGAGTGATCGTTTGATTCTAGTTTCTCACATTACCCCTCACATGTGGTGAACTTTCATTTTGACACATACACTTGCATGTTTTCACTTGTTGCATTTGACCAACATAATACCAATTTCTTTCCCTGTAATATTTTGGCCTATTTTTGAGGTTTTTATGAAAAGTGGGACTTTCATTCTTTTTAACAGTTGAACATTTATCCTTTTGAAAAGTTAGACTTTCACTAGACTCGGAATTACTAGATTTCTCCTGTTGAACATGTGATTCATTGATTTGTTCATTGATTCTAGGTTTGATTAAAAGAGCTTTACTTTTCATTGGGTCTGCATTAGCGTGTGTATTGACTTCAATTCCTTCCTCACTAAGTTCTTCACTAGACTCTACCTTAGGAGGAATATAATTGTTTTTATATGGTGGTGACACACTATGATACCCCAGCCCGTGTTTGGTGTTCCCATGTACTTGAGACTTAAGAATTTGATCAACTGTTTTAGAAGCCTTTTCATACTTCTTGATACTGAGCTTAATTTGATCATTTTCTATCTTAATCTCCTCGACATGTTCTTCTGCTTTGAGTAATTTAGCAAGAGAATTATCCCTTTCCCACTTAACAATTGCTAGATCTTCTTGATATTTTGTTTCATTTTTAACATATGCTTTCACTTGTTGTTCATAACTAGCATTTACTGTGGACAAATCTCTCCTCCTCTCTTCTAACTTATGTAACGACTCACACACAAGCTTATTACGTTCTCTATATTCCCTAACCTGCTTAATGCATGCAGGAGTATAGAGTTCAGTAAGTACCTCAGTTGGAATGTCATCTTTAACAGTGTCTGCCATGAGAGCTTGATTGGTGGTTTCTTCATTGGCTTGAAAGGTCCAATCAAAACCCAAACCATCATGAGTAACTAATGCAGTTGAATTGGATGTTCTTTCTTGATGATTGTTGTTTGACCCAGTAGAGTTGTGTTGAGTTATCTGCTTCTGTTGATCATCTTGGCTTTCTGGACATTCCCTGGCAAAATGTCCAAGCTTCTTGCAGTCAAAACACCTCACTTTACTCTTATCAAATCCAGTCCTATCACCTTTTCTAACTGCAAAGTTGTTTCTTCCAGTTTGTTGAATGAACCTCCTTGTTCTCACACTGAGCATAGCAAATTGCCACTTCAAAACCATCTCTTCCAAATCGTCACATTCACCTGCTCCAAGTCTTCAATAACTAGTCCAGATTTTCCATGACTAGCAAAGAAAACTTCTCTAACACTTTCATCATTCTTGTTTCCTTTTGATTCATTAGATATGAATCCAGTTTCAGATGGAGTTCCACCAGTAGAAACAAACGTTGCATTTTGTGTTGAGTGATCTGTTGGTCTTTTGATTTCAGGTTTAAATACATGTAGTTCATTGTATAGCTCATCGATCTCCATAGTGTCAAGAGTGTTTCCTTGACTATAACTGACTGTGTCCATCGTCCATTCTTCTCCGAATGCTCTAAGGAACTTTCTATTGATGTCATCTTGAGCAGTATTAACTCCCATGCTAGATAATTCACCAATCAGTTTGTTGAATCTGTCAAAAGTTTGAGATAAAGTATCACCCTTCACAGTCGTGAATTTCTCAAACTGTTGTTTCAACAGATCCTTTTGATTCCTCCTTGTGCTCGCAGTTCCACCAAATCTTTTCTCCAAGGCCTCCCATAACAGTTTAGCATAAGTAAAGTTTCTGAATTGATGTTGGTACTCATTAGGAATAACAATAAGTAGAGTACTCAATGCTTGACATTCGTTGTGAGTGTCTCTTCTTTCTTGCTCAGTTACTGGTTGGGCTGAACCTTCTGATGCTGCTTTGTTCTTGTGATCTGGTCCAGGTAGATGACGATTTTGCACTATTCTTCACCACTTGCCACATGGAGTAGTTGGTTTGTAGCATGTATTGATACATGCGAATCTTCCACATATCATAGTTTGATGATGTGAGTACAGGAGCTCTATTAGCTTGAACGCCTTCTGTAAAATCAGACATCTTTACTTGGTTTAAGAAAAAATTGTTTATACGCCTTGTTGATCGTAGATCTAGAGTAACCTTGCTCTGATACCACTTGTTAGGATCTGTCGAACTAGGTTGAATAAACAAACGTGTAGATCTAGATCTATCAAAGAAGTTGCAGCGGATCAACACTTTGATATTAACAAGGGTTAATTGATTAACAGTTTATATGAATAAGAATGAAGAAACGTTAACAATTAAGAACACAAGTATTTCACGAACAACCTCAATTTATTAAGAATAATTGTTTCGTTAACAGACGTGTGTTTACAACGACACAGGGATCTATTTATATAGACCTTGAGGAAACCCTAATACAATTAGGTTAAAACTCTAATGAAATATACGAAGATAATTATGAATATTTGTTTACATGATTATCTCCTTACAACGCGCTAACTAAATCAATCTAGTAAGCAGTATTAACATGCGCGCCGGTAACTCTTCATGCATATCCATGCAGCCAGTAGTAACAATGATACCATTATTAAGTCAGCAGTTGTAATATCACCAATAGTAATCTCTAATACTTGACTATCAGTAGAAACTATAGTCACCAGTATTATCACTCACCAGTATTAAAAATCTTACCCACCATTACTAACTAACTTCACCAGTATTAACACCTTATAACCCAACAGAAACCTCTAACATAATCATTAGGAAGAGAAAAAGTTAGATGTTTGAAGATGGGAATCTTACCAAAAGAGTGTGATGAACAAAGGATGATGATGAATGAAACTTCTTCTAACTTGGAACCTAATTAAATGTTTGATTCTTGGCTTTCATTTTCTGGAATTTGTTTGAGGAAAATGAGAGAAAAGGATGGTGAAATGAATTAAAGAAAGAGTTAATTACATGGGTCGTCCCTTTGGTTTGCACTATTTGCACCGGTCGTCCCTATAACTTTTTAATTACACCACTCGTCCCTAAGTTTGAATTTTGTTGCCTGGAGAGTCCCTATTTTAGATGTGACGTTAAGTGAGCCGTTAATTCTTATCATGTGTGAAACATGTGAGGGCAAATTTGTCTTTTTACCACCATCTTCCCCATTTACCTACCACCAACTCCCCAAATTTCCAAGAACCCTAATACCCACAAATCCTTAATTTTTCCAATCACCATTTCAAAACAATTCAATCAAAACACATATCTAAAAACACAAAAAAAAAACTAAATTAAAACATTAAAAAAAGACTAAACTAAAACAATCCAATCAAAACTCAATTCAATCAAAACCCATATTAATGTTTTAATTTAGATGAAGATGACGATGAAATACAAGAAGAAGAAAAGATTTGACTCGAACTGAAAACCGTGTTCTAGAGTTGCGTCAGCAAGTGCCTGAATACGTTCGTGATAAGGATAACCACCTCTATCAAAAGCCACAACGATAATCCCTTTCTCAAGACAGGACTTTGCAATCGCTTCTCCAATTGTCTTAGCTACATCCTGAAACCACAAAAACTTAAATCACTTAACACCTGGTTTTAATGAAATGCAAGCAAGAGAAATGTTGGTACTTACGATAGTTGGTCCGGAGGTGAAATCAAACTCCTCAGAGAGGGGTTTCTGTTTAGTTGAAGTTGATTGTTTAATTACTGTATTAATATGGGTTTTGATTGAATTGAGTTTTGATTGAATTGTTTTAATTTAGTCTTTTTTTAATGTTTTAATTTAGTTTTTTTTTTTGTGTTTTTAGATATGTGTTTTGATTGAATTGTTTTGAAATGATGATTGGAAAAGTTAAGGATTTGTGGGTATTAGGGTTCTTAGAAATTTGGGGAGTTAGATGGTAGGTAAATGGGGAAGATGGTGGTAAAAAGACCAATTTTCCCTCACATGTTTCTCACATGATAAGACTTAACGGCTCACTTAACGTCACATCCAAAAGAGGGACTCTCCAGGCAACAAAATTCAAACTTAGGGACGAGTGGTGTAATAAAAAAGTTATAGGGACGACTGGTGCAAATAGTGCAAATCATAGGGAAGACCCATAAAGAAAAGAAGAATATGATGTAAAAGTTAATTTTCGGTTGAAAGAAGTTGGAAACTTCTGTTAGATCTAGTTGTTGCTTCATTAGGGAATAAAGGAACAACAAGTCAAATGCTAATGCTTAAAAAATGCAGAAAGTAGATCAAGTCACGAGATTGGGTCAAAAGTACAAAAGTCTAAATTTCAGCTCGGACAGCGCGTTGCGCCGCGGTAGGTAGTGACTGCGGCGCAGTCAGCCAGTCTTTTCGCAACTTTTCGACGGTTGATTTCCAATTGTTTCATACGTTTACGATAATAGTTTACACACGAAATTAACCAGTTAGAAAGGACCAACTTTGTAATATTATTAACGTTAATTTTCATCCGAATAATCAAAGGCATAAACACCCTAACTTATCTTAAGAGCGTACTATATCTACAAGGCAACTTATGTATTTAAAACGCTCCCGTCACGATGAACAACGTAATAAATAAAGTCCGAAAAAACTAAATAAACGTGATATTAACATGAAATAACATTAATAATCAATACCACGAAATAAATAACGATAAAACAACCGAATTAAAATGAAAAAATCGTTATTGTCACACTACTCATCACCCTTTGAGAAAATTTAGTGGTACCATAAAATCTATAGTTTATGATGTTTGATATGGAATTTTAGTTTATAAATATTAATATATATGTAATCCAAATGAAAAAAAAATGAAACTATAATACTCTAATTATCTTTTTTATTAAAACTTATTGGTCCATACGATAGTTGCACTAGATACTTTATATTACACATGTACGCTATAAAAACAAATATTTTATATTAAAAAAAGATATATATCAATAAATCGACCCGACCCTGGTAAAGACTGGATATCATATAATTACGTTCCATCGCCTAAAGCTATATACAATTTGCTCCTATACGTTTTATTTACCCGCCGAATCATACAATTGTATGGAACCTTTTTCGTTTGACACATGAAGAAGCGTGTAAAAAGTCGATATCTATTGAATATATAACGCTAACAATAACGTTTCTGTTATGGGTAAAATTTCAGCTTATGATCACGGATTATAATTTTGTTGTACTACACATGATCACGGATCTTAGCCATCTTTATGATCACAGCTCAACAACAGGTTAATGATCACAAAGCTAAGTAACGCTTATTATTATATTCCTATATATCTTGTCTTATCTTAGCACGTATCATGTTAACTTATATGACCTTGAAGACAAGGTCTAAGTCAAGTATAAAAGACTCAATATAAACGTAGAAAAAGAAGTCGATAGAAAATCACACAAATCTCGGAGCTAGGAAGATCTCGAATATCACGCATAAGTTGTTATTTAGTTTTTATTATAATGGGGCAGTGATCGATATTAGAACACACACAATCTCACCGGAATACTCACAAAGCTACAATAATCGTTACTCAAACAATTAAAATCGATCACGATATTGTATTTCCATACTTTTTTACTAATAAAATTGGCAAGAGATAGTTTTCTCTTCCCAAGGTTTTATGCCGACAATTCAAAAGGATTAAGGGCTTTCCTCGTATATCATCGTATCCATTTACTATTTCTGCATTACAATATTGTTTTATCGATATTCTTTATAAATTGTCTTGTGATTACACATAAGATCATCACAACACGTAACCTCAATTAACTAGTTTGATCATGAAATTGTCTTTATTAATTTTTGGACAAAACAATTTGGCGACCACCGTGGGGCAAGTGATGTTTTTTTTTCATTAAATCTTTGCTAAAAATTTTATTCCGTCATCTTTTATCGAAAACCTTTACGAAAATGACTTCCCAAGGAAAATTAACATTTGTTTCTTCGACCATTACAACCTTGGGTGCAGTACCATCTTCCACCAAACCTATTGGATCAACATAACCCTCCTGTTGTTACTAACAATGATATTTCTTTCACGTTTTCACACGTAACAGACCATTGCAAGAAAATAGAAAAGGGGAATGAAAGGTATCAAAGCCAAAATGACAGATCCTTTCATGCCAAGAACAAGCCCTTTACAAAGAAGGAAGAACTTGGACTTTGATGCTTTCTCTTTAGAAATGTACACGAGAGATTTCATATCCATGCGGCAAAATACTGGATTTCAGACTCTTGTAACTAGAACAAGAGCTTCAGAACCTATCTATGGGACCAGGATCTTGATGATACGAGATCATGAGAATATTCAAGGATCTTCACATCAGAGGGGGCTGGTAAAGGTAACGTATCAAATACTTATTCTATTAGGACTAACAATTTGTAGGATTCGGGTATTAGCCCAAGCATGGCCAGGGAGTTACATAAGTTGAGGGGTATGGCCATGGAGTTACATAAATTGAGTCTAAAGCGTAAGTAAAATGATAATGACATTCTCCCCCAAAAGAGTTTAAAAATAGTAGTAAAAAGTGGTATGAACTCACTTTGAATAAATTTTTGAAATAGACTTGACAAATGTAGTAAGATTATAAATATAGTAAGTCTAGATTAGAATTTGAAATATTATATTTTTAGTAGGTTTCTATATTTAGCAAGTTTCCAAAAATAGTAGTTGTAAATAGTATGTTACCAAAAGTAGTAGGTTATTATAAATAGCAAGTTACTGAAAATAGTAAGTTTCTATAAATAACATTATCCATATTATTTAGTACCTCTATTTATATACTTGACCCAACTGTCACTGTTGTTAACCTATTTTACTTAGCTAAACTCTTTCGGTGGCTCTACTTAAGCGGACTAGGTAAGACGGTGTGAAAGGCTAATGGGACTACCACCAGTTAATAGTCGTTCTCATTAGGATCATGTCCCTCTTAATCTTTCCTAGACATCACACTTAAATAGTTGAGCCTATTTGAGAATAGTTCACAAAGTATGTAACACAAATTAACCAACTCACATCTATAAGGGTCTAATATGTAAATAGTTTATACACAATGTAATCTAACATTAAATAAATTAAAATAATATTTATACATACATATACATTTTCAACATATATACATATACATATAAATTAAGGTTTCAAAAATTATAGGTAAAACATGTTCATATTCAATATCTAAGGTTACCAAAATCATGTTGTTTGGATCTCATCTAACATCAATTGATTAGATGCAAATTATATTCAAACAAATAATTTATAAAAATTATGTTTATGAAAACTCATAAAAAGTTATATGGAAATCCAAAATAGAGAAAAGAAAAATAAAGAAAAATTAGAGGTTTAGACTTACTTTCAAAAAGCTAGAAAACTTAAAACTAAAACAAAGGAAATCGAATTCCCTCTCTCACATTCAATTGATCGGACCAAAGAAAAAAACCAGAAAATATTATTTTGAAAAATGTCTAAAGCCTTCCATTTATAGTTGAGTGAACTTTTTTCTAAAAAAAACTATTTACTAGTTTGGTCATTAGTTTTTAATATTAATACAAAATAAATATATATGTGCATCTATACTAAATAACTTCTAACACATAAATGAAATAAAAACACTTTATTAAAATGAAAGTAAAAGTAAATTTACTCAAACACATAATATTATATCTTATTGTGACGAAAACTATATGCTCTCTAATAGGTTTCTAACATCAAATTTCTCGATTGTCACACTTTAAAACCCAAGCTCACCGGGTTCGGCTTTTACAAACGTTTGTCGGTTTTAAAACCAAAATATTTTTAGCTATCAATACAACCAAATTTGGGGCATATGATAATGCAACATTTAAGTTGTGTACATTACATAATATCTTATAGCGCAAACTAGAAAATACACATTAAAATCCAATTTGAAAAGTGCCAAATATTCATATAAAAAGTGTTCAACAAACGTCATAATCCAACTTAAAAGTTTAAAATTGCAAAATATTAACTGATCCAATATATAATGTATAGTATATTTAGAAAAATGATAAAATCAGGAAGCTATTTCGGTTTTTATTGGTTTCGGCTGTGAGATAAACCCACACCAAACCAATATACTTTCGTTTTTTTTTTTTATTTTTGAAAACCAATCCATTAGTTTTTAATTTGGTTCGATTTTAATGGATCGATTTCTTGATTTTTGTTTGATTTCGTATGCTCATCCATAATTTATGTCACATTTATTGGGGAAAATAAAGGAAACATAACCAAATTTTGATATTTTAATTTGCATACTCAACTTATTAGTTTTCTACAATATTTTTCTTATTTTCAACTTTCAACAGAAACATTACATTGTTTCACACAAACACAATTCCAATAAAGTTTCCGCCTATTAGTAAGTCTACAATGACCAGAATCATATCCAGCTTTTTTGCAATCACTCGTGCAAAAAGATGTCCAGCAAAGTCGTACCCCCTCATGCAACACGAGTTCACACTGCTCGTTTGGATTCGGCACATATCCACCTGACATATTTTTATAAATAAATCAATATTAGTTAGATTTCTAAAGAAAAATAAAAATGTAAAACTTAGGTATGTGAATTATAAAACATACCCGAGCATACAACCAAGAGTAACAATGGTAGAACAACCTTTAACAAATAAGCATTTATATTCACTTTGATGGATAATATAATTGTTAGTGAACTTATTTATAGAGCATTGGAACATTAATCTATTGAGGGTAATCAATGTACCATTTTGTTTGTATATAATTTAATCTATGAAAATTTTATATTTTTCTTGTGCGTAATTTTTGTATATTCTAACACATACTATATATGATATATATTTAATAATTAAGTCAACTTTTCTTTTTTGAAACAGTTATGTACATATACTTTAGCTTAAAAACATTGGAATTGTGAGAAAGTATCTACACACTAATTACATAATGAGTTTATTATGAATTATAACTAGTATGGAACCGTATGATATAGCAGAATCGAAAAAGTTAAGTTTAATTAGATTTTATTGATGAAATCGGTTTTGGTTGTTTCTCATTCATCACATAATATATTTGTTGATTTAAATAGTTTATAGTACAACTCATCGGATCATAGAAAGAATTATATTATAAAATGGTCGGCCCTTTGGGACATAAAAGAATTAGGGGTAACTATTTCAGGTTGTCCCTATAAGGATAATAAAAATTATTTATATATGATAACAGTTTTCATTTGTTTCTCATTTGTCTAATGGTTTAAATGTCGAGTGTATGAAACCTAAAGTGAATACCTAAAATACTTTCTAGTTCAAACAATAAAAATAATATTTCTCAATTGGATCATTAGAGTGATCTGACTCACTAAGCCTGTTTTGGACATTCGACTAATTGGATAAATTTGACCAATTTGGTACATTAAGCGGCAATATTGGAAACCCGTTGTCACACCCCGCTCAGTAGAAAACTCGGGGTATAAACAGTATCAGTAATATCAGAGGTACAAATGTTACAACATTTTTAATAGCAAAACAATCATCGGAATAAATATAAATTTCGAGATACAAGGTTTTACATAAATCCGAATAAATAAAATACAATGACATCATATGAATCCTAAAGAACTAAGTCAAGCAAAACAAGTTCTACGCAAATGATTCAAGTAGTCACAAAAGCATCAATAATCAACAATCTCAAACCCCTGAAAAGCGTTAAAAATACGACGTCAACATAAAGTTGGTGGGTTATTCTCATTTTTATAAAAACATTAACTTTAAAAGGTTTTGACCCAATTTAAAATATATAAAACCATAGTAAAGATATCTTGAATTATAAACAAACGAGATGCATGCATAATCTTAGATAAATAATACACCTGAACCTAACAATCAAAGGAAACAACCCTCACCTTAGTGCGTTAAACTAAGGTCATTCGCGAATAACAAAATGCGGTCATAACATCGACTCAAAAGGACCGTACACCAAAAAAATCTTATTTCAGCGATGAGAATTTGTAAAACCCATATAGATCTATATATATATATATATATATATATATATATATATATATATATATATATATATATATATATATATATATATATATATATATATAGGATTAATTGTTTAAATGCATCGAACTTTACATCCAAAACTATTGTATGCATCCATCTTTAAATTGGTCTATTGTATGTATCTAACTTTCAAAAATCTCTATTGTATGTATCCAACTTTCAAATATCTGCTATTGTATGTATTCAACAATACGTGTCATCCATATAATGTGCCACGTAAGTTGCCACATCATCGTTTTGCTAAGATTTCATTGGTTGGATATATACAATAGAGATTTTTGAAAGTTAGATACATACAATAGACCAATTTAAAGATGGATGCATACAATAGTTTTGGTTGTAAAGTTCAATGCATTTCCAAACAATTAGCCATATATATATATATATATATATATATATATATATATATATATATATATATATATATATATATATATATATATATATATATATATACCGGTGGCTCAAAAAGAGTTAAAAGACGTGTATACGGGGCCTTATACTACCACTAAGGCCATATAAGTAAGGGAACGCTAATCTAAAGGCAACATAATCTACATTTGTATAAATCAAGATATATATATATATATATATATATATTAAGTTTAAATCATGCTTATTATGCCCAAAATATAAAAATGGTAAAAAGGGCAACGAATAACTCACAAATCAACGATAAATACGTCGGGTAGACAAAATAACGCTCCACCACCAAAATACCCTAGCATAAAAGACAACGAAAGTCTATATATCTCTATAAGTCTAGTAGCGTTTAACCTTCAATGATTAACGTTATATTATATATTATATTTAAAAGTGTTCGAAATAATAATATTTTGAGTCAAAATGAGAGTAGAAGAGTACGATATTTCGAGTCAATAATGACCACTAGAAGATATCGATAATTTGTGTCAATAATGACAATTAGAAGGGATTATTTCGAGCCGAAAATGACTAACAGAAATATTATTGAATAATGAATAGCGGTACCAAAGTTTAGTTGAAGTCAACCAAGATCAACGTCGAAGGATAGTTAACTTGGTCAAAGTCAACGATTTTGAAAGGAGTCAAAGTCATCATTTGACATTTTGAAGAATAGTTTAAATATTTTGAGTAAAAAACATAGTTTGAAAACAATTTTTTATAAGTTTAACGAAAGATATAATATTTCTTATTAACTTTAAGATTACGATCGCATTTTTGAGATATGTATATTTTATCGAAAATACATACGTTTAACACAAATTATTTTAATAACTATTATGTTTACTTTATGTATAATAATATGTATATATATTTATGTTTTTTCAAAATATAGGATTTAGGTGGCAAAAAAACCCCCGGACAAAACGCGTACTAAGGCCTTTTTCCAGCGCAGTGAGTCACCACTGCGGCGCAAAAAGCCTTGTTACGCAAATGCCTTGTTACACGGTTTCCTTGTTGCGGCGCACGAAACACTGTTGCGGAGCAGTTGCTTTGTTACGCAAACCCGATGCGGCGAAGTGATCACTGTTGCGGCGCAACGTGCATATAAACTTACTTCTTAACTTTTTTTTAATATATTTTTTAAATATCGTAAACGTTTTATATTAGGTCTTAACATTAGTATGTCCAGAATGTATGTTATGTACAAATATTTATATAAGTTAATTATTTAGACATTGTATATGTAAGTTTGTTCATAATAATAGATGGTAATACTAATTAACGTGTAGATAATAATAATATGTAATTTAGTCTAATTAGTCCCAAAAATAGTCCAAGATAACAAAATAAACAAATTTTCGGTGGAGTAATACATATTTCACTTATTAATTCTAGTTATATATGTTTATATTCATAATATACAATTTTTAGGTTATAAATTACTAATGACTTATAATATGTAAATAATATGTATAATATGTTTAAAAAAAAGGGAGATTTACATCTACGTCCTTACAAAACTCCAATAATACGTCAATGTCCTTGTAAAAATTAAAATTACGTTCATATCCTTCCAAAACATGAAAAGTTCTCATATATATCCAAAATAGTAAATTAATAATATTTAAATGATTTTAATATTTAAATTATTCATCTAAATAATAATTAAATGATTGTAAATATTTTAAATTATTGAATAAATCAATAAAACTAATCCAAATGCTTATTTAAACAAATATGTTAATGAAGAATCAAATACCGAATAAACTGAATAGATTAAATTCAATGAATAAATTGTTTTAAACATATATTACAAAACATTAACCAATCAATACGAGGAAGTTTTGCAACCTTTTTATTCCGCTTAATGCTCAAAATTAAAGAAATCAATCTCTTTTAAAAATCTATATTGCGAGTTTATGAAATTGCGATACATTGGTTAATGTTGAATTAAACCTAACATACTTGAATAAACAGTTTAATTAATATTTAGATGAATAATTTAAATATTAAAATTATTTAAATATTATTAATTTATTATTTTGGATATATATGAGAATTTTCCATGTTTTAGAAGTATATTAACGTAATTTTGATTTTTACAAGGACATTAACGTAGTATTAAAGTTTTATAAGGATATAAATGTAAATTTCCCTAAAAAAAATTATATTTCCTTCAATTATTAATCATGTTCAACCATTTTACATAATACTTAGACAAAATTAGATGAATAATAAGAAAACAAAAAAGGAGATTTAAGAAAAAACTTGGGAGTACCGAAAAATCGCCGAAATAGTCTCGAAATCTCTCGGAAATGAGCTCCCAAAAGTGGCGGTGATGAGTATCAAGGCTCCCAAACACAAAACACCACTTGTTAGACAAGAACTCATAGAATACAAGAATTTGAAAGAGATTTAGTTGGACAATAAGCTTACCGAAAGAAAGAAATTCAAGAAGATGATGGAAATATGATGTAGAACACTTTGTGTTGCAAAATCTCACTCAAAGATTGTGTTTATTTCTCTCAACTTTATGGGATTTTAGAGAGAAGGGGAGAGAATGAGTTTGAGAGAGAGATGATATGAAAGATGAATTTTAATAGAAAATGTTAAGAAATGAAAATGGGAAATAGAGATGATAGGGAATGGCTCTAGATTTACATTCTGCTCATCACTAGTTAAAATGGGAAGTTCCAGCCAAGAAGTCACGAGATGCCAAAGTAGTGGTGGTCCAAAACATCGAATATGACATTTTTTGGATGGATCTGCCTAGAGCCGCGAATGCCTCGCATTCAAGGGGGACTGCAACGCAGTCCTTTGCACTTTTCCTTCCGTTAGTTTTTCCGTTAAAGGACTGAATTTATAACAGATTTGACGTTAGTTCTCGTTAAAGGACTAACTTTGTAATAGATTTACCGTTAGTTCTCATTAAATGACTATCTTTGTAATATATTTTTAAACGTTAATTTTAATTGAATATTCGAAGGCATAAAATACCCTAATACGAGTATACTAAAACTACTAAGCACTTGGGCACTAAACGTTTCCATCACGAATGACGAAACGACAATATAAAACCCGACAAATTAATAAATAAAGCGTGATAAACGAAATAACAAATAATAATAGGGTGAAAACAAAACATCGATAAATAAAAACGAAAAGTGGAACACCGAAAGTAATACCTCAAAAACACGGTTGTCACAGTCTCCCCAAGTAAAAAAGAATTTCGTCATCAAAATTATCACTAGGTACTACCTCCAGAAAAGAGATAGGGATACTTCCTCTGCATCTCATCCTCGCGCTCCCAAGTAAACTCGGCTCCAAGTCTCGAATTCCAACTGACTCTAACAATAGGAATGATGCTCTGTCGCAGACGCTTAACGTCACGGTCTACAATCTCGATCGGCTCCTCAACGAAATGAAACTTATCATCAATCTGAAGCTTTTCTAGCGGAACCAATAATGATGCATCATTAAGACATTTCTTCAATTGAGAAACGTGAAAAACATTATGCACACTGCTCAGATCTGGCGGCAAATCAAGTCTGTACGCAGTTGGACCGACACAGACTAAAATCTTAAACGAACCTGTATACCTCGGACTCAACTTGCTGCGCTTCTTAAAGCGGACAACCCCTTTCCACGGATATACTTTCAACAAAACCATATCCCTCGGTTTCATGCATCTATCTCCATACTTCTTCTGTCGATCTCTAGCAGCAACCAACCGCTCTTTAATCTTGAAGATCTTGTCAGTAGTCTCCTGAATAATCTTCGGATCAGTATCCTCACTATCTCCAATCTATGTCCAACACACAGGTGATCGAAACTTACGACCATGCAAAGCCTCAAACGGCGTACAACAAATACTCGTGTGAAAACTATTGTTGTACGAGAGCTCGATTAATTGCAAATGTACATCCCAACTACCACTGAAGTCTATCGCACAATCACGTAACATATCCTCTAAAGTCTGAATGGTCCTCTCACTCTGACCATCTGTCTGCGGGTGATAAGCAGTACTCATATCCAACCTCGTGCCTAAAGCACTCTGAAAGGACTGCCAACATCGTGAAGTAAATCTAGCATCGCGAACGGAAATAATCGACACGGGTACACCGTGTTTAGACACAGTCTCGACAATATACAAACGGACTAGTCTCTCCAACTGATAATTCTCTCTAATCAGTAGAAAGTGAACAGACTTCGTCAAACGATCAACGATCACCCAAATATTGTCATAACCACTAGAAGATCTCGGAAACTTCGCAATAAAATCCATAGTAATACGCTCCCATTTCCACTCCGTAATCTTCGGCTGATGAAGAAGCCCAGAATTATTATATAGGTATGTTTGAAAATAATAAGTTATTTCATATTAAATTTTAAGATACTTCTTTATTACTCTTATCATTATGAACATATACATGGTGATCATATGTAACTTTATTATGTGTTAGAATATAAGTGTCATTTCCCAACTTTGTTATTGTGTTTTAAAATGTATATTTATTTTCAGGAGTTGCTAAACGTAGTTTCTGACTAAATTTAATATATTAATACATATAAACATATTATATATTAGAAACAATGATCCATGCACTTAAAGATAGCAACTCCATATAAATATAGGGTCAAATATTTTAAAACATCTCTTGACATATTAAACATACTTTCAAAATATCATCAACAATAAAAGTTGGTTTAATAATCTCTTGTTGAATGCTTCCAAACTTAAGTGAAATATTGTATATATTAATTTAATATATAAAATACCAAATTACATATAACCTCCATGTACGACTAAAACATAAAGTGGAATCCGAACACAATTCACTCTAACTTTATTATATATCTTATCTTATATAAACTATGTTTCATTACATCGATTTTTAAAAACTAAAATAGGAAACACATAGTTAATTACCAAGATTTCTCTTTCACCCAACCATTTGGAAATATATCATTAGATTTTGAAACATAGAACCCGTCTGTCATGACCAACCAGTAACAATCGTCATCACCAGAAAAGTGTTTGCGACATGTATTTATAATTTTCCGATCCATCAAAGGTAAATTTTGAAAACGAGAACCCCACCAGAAGTACCCATGAAAATGTGTACCGATGATTTTTTGGCAGAAGGTCCAACTATAAACAGTGTCAAATGGAATCGTATGGTTTCCAAGGTCATGATCTGTTGACTTGATTTGAACAACAATATCATCGGAGATTTTATTTGTAATGAACACAGTCCACTTTGTAGTTAATATGGAACAATCGTTCAAAGAGTTAGCAGTTACCGAATAACAAACTGAAATGAAAACAACGAAAAAGAAGAAACAAGTTCCCCTTTGATCCATGATTTAATATTCTATGATCTCAAAATGGTTTGACAATGATGTTATACATGGATCATATTTATAATGGTTTACCTAAAGGTAGTTATTGCTTAGTAACAAAATTTTAAATACATATTCTATCATCTTATACGTGACGCAATAAATCATTCAAATTAATATAGCTATGTAAAAGTATCACACCAAAAGTCGTTTAGCCCGAAATGCTACACATACAAAAAGTTTACAAAAAGTTGCATACAAAATGGGTAGTTATTGATATGTGACCAATCAAATAAACACAAACATTCTCTCTCCTATTCTTTTTCACCATTTACAAAATGACAACTCATTTTGTTTGTAATATATTGTAAAACTTTTGTTTGTATATCATTTCTCAGCCCGAAACTATAAGTAGTTCCTTTCAACATTTTAGTTGGGATTTAAAGCCAACCCATTGTAAAATATTAGTTTGACCCAAAATGAAGTAAAGCGGTTCGAGCATAGAGGTCCAACTAGTTTTGTTTGAAGCAAGTTTAGTTAGTCTTTTTATTTTTTAAGTTCAAACTTTGGCACAGCCGCACAGGTGCAGGTGTCAATTATTAACCTACTCTTAATTTGTTATATTTGTCTTAAGGGTTATGATAACAAGTTTAGTTAGTCTCTTTATTTTTTAAGTTGGTCAATAGTTTATGAAAAATGATATATATGTTTAAAACTTTGGTACGTAGTTTAACCACATATCATTACTAATAATTTATACATGCATGGCCAGGTGTAAGAACCATTGTTTCATTGAAATATACTCTCACTATATGTGTTTTACTTACCAACAGCACACTATTAAATTCAAGTAATATCAATAAAAATTATAATATGTAATAATATATTGTAATCTGAAATATAATAATGTAATATTACTATCATTTCGTATATTACACTCACTACCTATATATGGGATCGATTTTATAATTTGTTGATGTCATATGCGAAAAATAAGAATGCCCATCTGTAATTCAAACTTTACATAAATACTTTTTTGTATATATAAAAACTAGATTATTGTCTCGCGACAGCGCGAATAAAATAAAAACTTGACCGTAAACTATATGTTTATGCAGATTTTAAGCTATTATAAGAAGACAATGTTACACAATAACATATATACCTTTACGTTTATACAAATGTTGTTTATAGTTATAATAACATATATACCTTTACGTTTATAACATATACACCTTTACGTTTATACACATGTTATAATCTTTTGTATTAGGAGATTTTAAAATAACAATAAGGTAAATAATAGTTCAAATTAAGCGATTTTTTAAGTAAATTAGAATTATGTTTTTTATTTTAGTGGAGATAGAATTAAAGAGATAATGTAATTATGTATTGTAAAAAGGTGCACAATGAAAATAGTCTATGATGACATCATTAATTTGATCTAACGGCTGAGTTCAAATATGTTAATTCATCTAAGGGACCTTATTTTGTCATTTGACATTAAAGGTCACTCTTTTATTATATATTAAAAATATGCACCCTATTGTAAAATATCCAACATAGACCCTACATTTTATTTATTTACTTATTTTATATTTATTAAATTTTTGATCTTCCAAACAGTTTATATGAGCTAAATCATATGTAATTTAATACTTTTTATAATAGTTCTCGCAAAATATTAAGTTCTTGAATGATTCTAGGGTAATAATCCGATAAATTAAAGACTTGAATAACACCATGTCCGACTAATTAAATTGATGATGGCTTCCGATGAACGATACTATCGTTTGATTTATTGTTCAAAAACATTATTGTTGTTTTGACAATTTCATTGTTTATAATTGAAACCCTAGATTGTAACTTTTATTTATTGATCAATGAAGCTTTTGAATTGAACATTTACAAGACATTTTGTCATAAGCTAGTGAATTGTACCGAATCCAATTAGTTAAGGATTAAAACAGTCCGTATGTCGAATACGTATATTTCAAAAATTATTTAATTTAGATTGTCTCAATCATATCTTTTTAAATGAAAAGAAACAATTTTAATAGATTGAATAAAAATTTTCTAAGTATCCGAAACCGGGAATGATAATTGATTTTTCTCCATTGTTAATTACAAACACTTTTATATTCTTTTGTTACCATCACTTTGATATTGTAATGACAATGTTTTGCCAAATCTTCAAAAAAAAATTACTAGTTAATCGTTGGAGTAATCTTAGTTAATTAAACCAAATTAAATCGAATAACTATCACATAAATACTAGTAATAAGTAATAACCACATAAACTCTCCATGGATACGAAACCTACTTACCCTATCTAGTATAAGGTACATTGAAATTTCTCTTATATTTTACATGTACCTTGACGCCGAACAAATACCAGACAACTTTAACTGTGACACATCTTGAAAAGACGTCTAAAAATAAGACTCTGAGAATTCATACTCATGCCATTGCAGAACATCTCAAACAGATAATACATTGAATCCCTACAAGATCAATATGAGAGATTGGTAACCCAAAAAATGATATGTCACTAACCAAAAAATCCGTAAGAGGAAACTAGAGGTTTGTCTCTAAAACACATTTACAAAAAGTTGTCACTTGCATGGGACTAAGGGGCATATTAGCCCGATCTGCTTTGTCTGAGTTTGGTAACGGTGGACCAAGGAGAGCTATCCTAGGGTTATCACACGTAAACTCGCACATAATTGAAGGTGTAAGATCAGTGCTACACACATTAACATCATATCGAGAAGACATAAATTTATTCTCTTTATAATGCATAATTGTTTTTTCAAAGAAAAAAAGTTCAATAATTATAAAAATCAGTGGGTTAGTATGTTGCGGGAAGACATGATGAAACTCTTACAAGGTACGGTAAACGAAAAGTAAAACCCTATCAAGAAAAAAAAACCATAAGTTTAAGTTGTTGAGAGAAAGTAATGGAGAAACAAAGAAGAAGTGGAATTTTTTGTTTTCTTAAACTAAGACTAATAGTGTTAGTAGGGTCTAGGTCTATGTTTATAGGACCCAAACCCTAGAGACACATAAAAGTCCAACACCCAGAGCTTGGGAAGTTTGGGATATGTCCAACGCCCAGAGCTTGGGAAGTTTGGGATATGTCCAACGCCCAGAGCTTTGGAAGCTTGGGATATACCCAACACCCAGAGCTTGGGAAGCTTGGGATATGTCCAACACTCTGAGCTTGGGAAGCTTGGGATATGTCCAACACCCAGAGCTTGGAAGCTTGGGAAGATTGGGATATGTCCACCACCCAGAGCTTGGGATATGTCCAACACCTACAGCTTGGGAAGCTTGTGATATGTCCAACACCCAGAGCTTGGGAAGCTTGGGATATGCCCAACACCCAGAACTTAGGAAGTGTCCAAGCGTCCAAGCATCCACGGTTCCACGCGTCCAAGCTTCCACGCTTCTACGCGTCCAAGCTTCCATCCAAGCGTCCAAGCGTCCAGGCTTCCAAGTGTCCGAGCAACCAAGAAAGTCGCGGTCGCCGGACAAGGAAGACCCAGCCGGAAGACTATAGAGGCTCAGCCGGCGGCCAGTAAAGCCTAGCCGGCGGCCAGCAAGGTCCATCCGGCGGCCAAACGTGGCACAGCCAGCAGCAGAGCGAGAAATCCAACTGTGGTTGAATGTCACAACTCTTTGAGCGATCTTGGTCGGCTGTCAATGTCTAAACCACAAATTCCTGGCCATCTAGGCAAACCGTTTGAATCAAGTCATTTGTAACGCCTACAATAACTACGACATTATATTTGAATAATGTTGGGAACGTTAGGACATTATTAACCTAATCAATGGTGACTTAAATAGACGTTAATATATGTACGTTGGAATGCTGAGGAGTATAAATACGCAAGCTATGGTCATCTTCACCGACATGTTATCTTATACACACACACTTGCAGTATCATACTTCTACGCTCTAGCTCACATAACATACATTATCATCTTGCACATCCATCACTGTCAAGATCACACCACCTCCCAACCTTGATCACCTTAGGTTCGTGAAGAACTTGTTTGGTTTGCATTGCCTTTGACAAAGATCCAATGTTGGAATCACCCAAATATTCCCATTTTTTTGTGTTTGACGGTCTTTTGATCAAACAAAGACCAATTTGGTTTATATAGGTAAATGTAAAAGACGAAACAAAACCCAAGAGAAATTTTTAGCCACAATAACAATAGTGTCACCCTTCGCAAGAAGAAGTTGCAAACAACTATATACGTGTATGGTCAAACACTACTAGAAAACTGTCAAATACCGACGGATATTTCTAACGAAAACTTTCCGTCGGAAGTTTCTGACAGATTTCCGACAGATCCCCGAGAGAAATCAAGTTCAAAACATATTATTATATTTCTAAGAGATTTCCGACGGCGTTCCGACAGCCTAATTTCCTGTTAGAAATCCGTCGAAAAACTGTTAGAAAATACCGACAGACTTCCGACAAACCCTTGAATAGTTGATAGTTCCGTCGGAAATCCGTCGGGAGAGATATTTTGTTTGTATTTTTTAATTTTAAAAATTTATTTGTCAGTACGCCGTCGGAAATTCGTTCGGTCAAAATATATTAAAATATTTTTACTTATTCTTATTTGTTTTCGTCGGAAATTTCGTCGGAAATTTAGGTATTAGGGGTTGGAGAGGGTTTGTCAGGGTTTAGTCTGTCGGAACTCCGTCGGAAATTCGTCTGCATTATTGATTTTCCTACAGAATTCCGACGGTTTCTTTAAATTCGAAAAAAAAATCATTTATTAACTTTTAGTTTACATAATTCATGAGCTATCATTAGTTGTGTACAGAGAGAGAGAGAGAGAGAGAGAGAGAGAGAGAGAGAGAGAGAGAGAGAGAGAGAGAGAGAGAGAGAGAGAGAGAGAGAGAGAGTATTCCATCGTTAATTATCTTACTTAATTTTCTATTCTCATTTCTAAACAATTAATCTATTGTCGGCCTAGTTAGACATTAAATGAAGTAAGTTTGCGTGTCCCTTTAAACTAATAATTATTAAATAAAATTATAATAAAAAAACAAAATTGGTAGATTCAAGTATAACTTATTGAGATTTCAACATTTTAAAAGGAATTAAAATATATACTATATACACTACAAGAACTAAACTATATGGGTCGTAATTGGATACGAGGACGGTTACGTGTAATCGGGTGGGCTTGTCAAAACTCGTCACCGACCCGAACTCGTTATATATATTTATATATATATATATACCGCTTCCTACCTCTAAACCTGTCAAAAGGCCCCCAAATCCGACCCAATTATCTCGTGTTTCTGATTTCCCCATTGATTACGATGTGTTTTTTCCACATACATACATGAATACACCAATACATATACTTATGTACTCATACAACATATAAAAGATACGATCGACGGATAAATATCACTGGCTCGTTTTAGTTTTACAGAGTTCGAGGTGGAACTTGGTTTGTTTCGAGCCTTAATTATATGTAAAGCTCAAACTAGGCTTGTAAGATACAGGCCAGGCTCAAGCTCGGCTCGAATCGAGTTCGTTTAGGCTCGTATCGAGTTCGTTTAGGCTTCGAATTGAGCTTTTTAGGAGTCGAGCTTGAGTAGCTTGACTCATTTATACGCCTACATACTACTAACTGAAAATTGTGAATTAAATATTAGGGCAATATAGATAATATAGTAACAAGATATCAAATAGCTATACCTACTTTATTTTGATCAATTTTTGTTTATGGACAATATTTTTAAGAAGAAGGTAGTATATTTTTTCCACTTATGTTAAAATCTATTTTATAAACTTTCATGGATTATTTTTACGTTTATAACTTTTCAAAAGTTAAATGTTACTAGCAATTATTAAAAAAAAAAATGTTACTTAAAATAATTCCATTTATATGTAAAATATATACAAATTGAGTAAATTAAACAAATTATAAAAATATTACTAATATCAATTAACATTAATATCAATTAAAACACTTAATCAATACACACATGACATAAGATAGAAAAATCAAGTATTAAAATTGTTACTTATTTTTATTTTCACTTTCCCCAAATTACATGTCTTGTTTTTCATTTCCCTCACAAATTTCCCCCCAAATTTTCCACCCTAATTTTCATTTTCTCCTGAATTGAAGCTATCACAATATCAAATGGAGATTTGACTCACACTCAAAACCCTCATATTATTTTGTTGCTCATCATTCTTCTACCTATCAACTCACCTCACGACTTTTATTTAGGCAACAAGGATTCCAAACAGGTTAGTATTGAATATGACTTCAATCTTTCATAATGTTGTAATTCAGCTTCAAAACTTAAACTCTTGTTTCGTTAAATTCTTATTTTGTTAGTATATAATAATGTTGGTTCATCTGTTACCTTTCTTATCAAGGGGTTGTTTGTTTCGGCTTATATAACGGGCTTACGAGCTTATGTAACTTTTTATAAGCTCATAAGCCCATTTTTTTCCGGCTTACGAGCTTATCAAGTTTAGCTTATGACTTATTTAAAGCCATAAGTTAAACTTATAAGCTCATAAGCCGGGAAAAAAAATGGGCTTATGAGCTTATAAAAAATTACATAAGCTCATAAGTCCGTTATATAAGCCGAAACAAACACCTCCTAAGTTCAACTTGTTTTAACTGTTTATAACTTTTTTTAATTGTTAGTAGATATTCAATATGTCGACTCCTAATGGTAGAGGGTGGATGTATGAAAGGATAGATGGCAGACTAATTAGTAGGTCTTGGATAACAAAATTAGACACAAAATTTTTGAACACGGTTTTTTCGAACGAAGTAGTTGTCAAAAGAAACACTGTTGACGGTACAATAATACCACAGATCAGATGCCCTTGCTTAAAGTGTAAGTGTAAAAAGTATAAAAGCAGAGATGATGTTTATTTAGACTTGATGAAGTTCGGGTTTCAACCTGATTATACAAGTTGGTGGGCACATGGTGAAACATACACTGATTTTCAAGAGACAGGACCACGTTCTAGTGCATTAGAAGATGATAATGGCGATGACGTTGATGGTTGCACGCGCATGGTGTTAGATACCATGCGCCCAACTGATTTTAATAACTGGGAAGAACAAGACCCGAATTCAGACGCAAAGAAGTTTTATGACATGTTAGAAGCTGCTGACGAGCCTTTGTATCCGGGGTGTCAAACATTTTCAACATTACAATGGGCCTCAAGGATGATGCATTGGAAGTCAGAATGTAATGTGTCAGAGTCGACTTATAATAGGTTGGTTCGTGAGTTGAGAGTAGTTTTACCGGCCGGAAATAATGTCGATGAGAACTTCTATGAAACAAAGAAAAGATTATCGAAACTAAGTCTTCCGAAAGTGAAGATTGATGCTTGCAAAAATCATTGCATGTTGTTTCATGATAAAACGGATTACTTGACAAAGTGTGGAGTATGCGGATTATCACGTTACAAGGATAACAAAGGTAAAAGCAAGGTCCCTAATCTTGTCTTGACGTACTTCCCAATTACTCCTAGACTTCAAAGGATGTTCATGTCGAAAAAGACAGCCAAAGACATGACCTGGCACTATGATCATCCATCAGAACCGGGTAACATGGCACATCCAAGAGATGGTGCGGCTTGGAAGCATGTTGACTCAAGCTATCCAGAATTCGCTGAAGAGAGTCGAAATGTACGCTTGGGTTTATGCACCGATGGCTTTACTCCAAATAGCCAGACCTCAAATCCGTATTCGTTATGGCCTGTGTTTATTACAATCTATAACTTACCTCCTTGGATGTGTATGAAAAATGATTATGTTAACCTAAGCTTGGTTATTCCAGGAAGAAAAAGCCCAGGTCAGAACTTGGATGTGTTCTTACAACCGCTGATAGATGAGTTAAAAACGTTGTTTACACATGGTGTTGAAACTTATGACAACTATCGTAAAAATAATTTTACAATGAAAGCTATACTTTTGTGGACAGTTAGTGACTTCCCTGCTTATGCAATGTTGTCCGGCTGGAGCACCCATGGAAAGTTAGCTTGCCCATCTTGTATGGGCAGTGTGGATTCGTTTCAGTTAAAAAATGGTGCAAAACCGTGTTGGTTTGACTGCCATCGCAGATTTTTACCTAAAAATCACGAATTTCGCCATGATACAAACGGATTTAAGGCTGGAAACACAACTTCATCTTGTCCACCACCGAAGTTAAGTGGTGATGAAATTTGGGAGCAAATTCGTCTAATTCCAACTGTTTATGAAGGTGTTCCATACAATGCAAAAAACCGAAAAATCCCAGGTTTTGGCCAGTACCATAATTGGGTGAAGAGGAGCATCTTTTGGGAGCTTCCTTATTGGCGCATTTTGTTAATCAGACATAACCTTGATGTAATGCACATCGAGAAAAATGTTTTTGAAAATCTCTTTCATACGGTTATGGATACTTCAAAATCCAAAGACAATTTGAAGGCAAGGAAGGATATCGAATTGTATTGTGATCGGTCGGGGCTGCATGTTTCGAGTATCAATAATAGAGTTTTGAAACCAAAAGCATCATACACTTTGACCAAAGCGAATATTAAAAAAGTATGTGAATGGTTGAAGAATGTTAAGTTCCCCGACGGGTATGCTTCAAACATAGGGGGATGTGTAAATCTTACAGATTGCACCTTTTATAGTTTTAAAAGTCACGATTGCCATGTATTGATGCAAAGATTGTTGCCTATTGCATTAAGAGGTATGATACCAAATCAAATATGGGATGCAATAACCGAACTGTGTACATTCTTTCGTACCATATGCTCAAAAGTTCTACACATAAAGGACTTACAAAACTTGAAAAAAAGTATTGTTATTACAATCTGCAAGTTGGAAAAAATATTTCCACCTGGATTCTTTGACTCAATGGAACACCTTGTAATACATTTGGTAGATGAAGCTATTCTCGGTGGTCCAGTGCAATATAGATGGATGTATCTCTATGAAAGGTAACTTTATTATACTAATTTATCTTTTAACATGTAGCACTTATTTAAAACCTAACACTTCTTTTTCGCTAACTATCTAGGAAGTTGGGCTCATTGAAAAGAACAGTGAGAAATAAAGCGCGGGTTGAGGGGTCTATTGTTGAGTCCTATCTTGTTAAAGAACTATCTACCTACTGCTCCCTGTATTTTGAGCCGACTATAGAAACTCGACTTAATCGCGAGCCTAGAAATTTCGCACCTGATATTTCTAGTTTTTCATTTACCGACAATCGATTAAGCATTTTTAAAGTTGCATCTCGAAGATTATTCAATAGTGGTGGAAAAAAGAGAGCTTTGAACGGGGACGAGAAACACAAGGCTCATACTTATATTTTGCTTAATTGTCCAGAGGTTTACCCTTTCATAAGGTATATGTTCTCTTTTATAATGAACGTAGACTTAGAAAGTACTTTAAAATTAGTTCTCATTGTTTATTTTCTGTCTAGGTTGTTTGACGATGCCATGATACAACAAAATCCTTATATTGATAGTGGAACACTTGATAAAGCTAGAGACGAACAGTTTGCTAAGTGGTTCCTTAATAATTTACTAAGTGAGCGGAATGATAACAATGAGAATTTAATAAATCTAGCACGTGGACCACTAAGTTATGTTCAATCACATAAAGGATATTTCGTCAATGGATACAAGTTCCACACCATGCGACATGGAAGTGGACTGGTCACACACAATAGTGGTGTATGTGTGAAAGGTTCTACTTATAATGAATCAGAGTGTGACTACTATGGGTCCCTGGTCGAGGTCATAGAGGTTGAGTATCACGGTGGTTCTATTGATCGTTGTATTGTTGTATTGTTTAAGTGTGAGTGGTTTCATCCGGCTGAAGGGATAAGAGTCATAAAAAAGCATAATCTGGTTGATATCAAATTCAAAAAGAAGGGATGTAGCGACGACCCGTTTATTCTAGCATCACAAGCACAACAAGTCTATTATGCACCTTATCCTTCAATGACAAAGGATTTGAAAGAGTGGTGGGCTGTTGTTAAAACAAAGCCACGAAGCATATTTGAAGTTTCAGAAGTTGTTGAAGAAGTATGTGATGTTGATAATAATGTGGACGAGGAAGTTTTCTTTCAAGAGAGTGAAAGGTTGATTTGTGAACTTAACACGAGTACAAATGAACAAATTTGTCTTGTCACAAAAGGAGTAGTAGAGGAAATTGAACCAGATGGTATTAATGATGGTATGGATATTACTATCGAAGATGGTAACACCGAAGGTGTGGATAATACTATGGAATCTAGTGTTCGTGAACAAGAGCATGAAAATATGTATGATGATTCATATGAGGATCATGTTTTATCCTATCATTTATCCGAGTAGTATGTTATATCAATTTTAGAATTTTGCTATATTTATTTAATTTTTTGTTTTACACTTGGTTCTAAATTTGTTCTAAATATACCTTATCTGGTGAAGTGATTATGTTAATATTTAGTTATTGACTGTTTAATCATTTTGTTAAATGTACAGATTATGGCACGTGGAGCTGGTAGAGGTGGCAAAGGGGCTAGGGGTGGCACAGGTGGTAGAGGTGGAAAAGGTCGGGGTATTGTTCAATTTAATAGTGGTACTGGACACGGATTAGAGAATCAAATCTCAGATGTACGCTCTGAGGTTAGATTAGAGGATCACATTGAAGATACACGTTCAGAGGTCCGATTAGAGGGTCACAACTCAGATACACTTTCTGGTTTTGGATTAGACAATCAAATCATTGATACACGTTCAGAGGTCAGACCGGAGGATGATATACTTCTTACCACTGATGAAAACACAGAGTCATCGCAACAACAACATACTAGAGGGTCAAACACAACACCTAATCATCAATCACCAGCAAGGGAGACTATTGTCCCATATGGGAATATGTATGTATATGCTTCTTAACAAGTATTTTGATTGAGAAATATTGATACTATAGTTAACTATTTCACATTATTCACATTGTAGGTTTACCGAGCAGAAAGTGGGCTTCCAAATTATTGATATATTCAAGCAGTTGTTTAATGGATGTTGGCCAACATGGAAGAAGGTTCCAAAAGAAAATCGCAAAATGATGTGGGAGCGGTTTCAGGTGTTAATTTAGCCTTGTTTATTAGTTGATAAGTGTAATAAAAAAAATGCTTAAATTGAAATATATATATATATATATATATATATATATATATATATATATATATATATATATATATATATATATAACTTAATAAGTAATGTATTTTTTAGAGAAAATATCAGTGGGATCCAGAATTTGATGAGAAAGTTAGAGCAAATTGGGAATACATAATGGAGAAAAGGTATCGTGATGTCATGTCGGATGCTAGAGAAGTATCAAAGAAAATGGCCAGAGCTAAAGGGGTAACTGTTGGGAACGATTTGTCTGTCCTTAAGCCCTTTTTTCCAGAATGGATGGATGAAAAAAGCTGGGCAGAAATGATTGATAGCTTATGGAATACCGATGCATGGAAAAGGATGTCAGCCTCAAATAAGGCCAATAGGTGCACACTAATAGAAGGGCAAATGTCGGGACATTCTGGAGGTTCTCGAAGCTTTCTTCATCATAAATTGCACATGGTAATTAGTTTTTTTTTTTTTTTTGAATAATTAACTTTGGTTCACTAATTATTTATCCATTCAATTAACTCTTAATTGTGGAACTTTTTAGGAAAAAGAAAAAAACGGCCCAATAACTTTTGCAAATCTATATGAAGATTTGCATACAATTAAAAGGAAGTTACCTGGAGAGCCGTCAGGAAGTGCACCAAAACGGTTTACTACTCGAAAAGCAGAGAATGTTTTGGTAAATTTTCTTTATCGTTATCTTTTTTTTTTATAAATTTATTTTACGTAATTAATCCATAAATATTTAAGATTACTTACGTATTCAATAAGTTTTTAGTGTAATGGCTGTTTTCATTGCTACAGAGAAAGTATAAAGAACTTGAGTTGGAGACATTTGGGTCGAACGATCGTGATCATCCAGTTGAGACCGATATAGAGCTTTGGACGCAGGCTTGTGGAGGGGTGAAGAAGGGAAATCTGTTTGGGATACCTGATGAAGTTTTACTCTCGAGTAAATCTTGTATGTCGAGTACCAGTACACCGTGTACGCCTAATACGGTTACTATTGTTGAGGTTAGTTAGTTTGGTCTTCTTTCTTCTCGTAGGTTTTACTGTTGTTTTAAATGGTTAATTGCGTGAGATTGTAGTTGTACTTATTATATCGACTATATTAGTTTTTTTTACGTGTATGAGTTTGATCATGTAGGTACAAAAGTTGCAAGATGAACTTGAAAAGCAAAAGAAAAAAACTGATGAAGGAGAAGAAAAAGTGGCCCTTCTAGTAGAGCGGGACAAGGCAAGAGAAAAAGCTATGGAAAAGCTGATGGAACAAGTGGCTGTTTTAACTAAGGCTGTGACCGGCAATTTGCCATCGCCTTCAAGCTAAGTAAGCTAGTATGGATATCTTGTTATTCGCGAATATTGCGTATATATATATATATATATTCTAACTAATCTAGGATGGTTGTTTCGTTTATGGATGTCTATTATTGTATTAGGATGGTTATTATCGTATTTGGATATTTTTAATCGACATTCCACTTTTTGTGTATTATATTTATATTTTAATTTCTCAAAATGTGACATTTATTGTGTATTTAAAGAAATTACATGGGTATATAGAAAATCAAAATGTTTCCAAACATTCCCGCCAAAATTCTGGCGAGTTTCCGACAAAAAAGCTGTCGGAAATTTGTAATCCGACAAGTTGTCACAAATCCGTCAGAACACCAAGCTGTCAGAATCCCGTTGGCAATCCGTAGCTGAGTTCTAAATTTCTAACATAAAATATTGTCGGAGATCCGTCAGAGGTTTGTGTGTTTCCGGCGAGTTTCCGACAAAAAAGCTGTCGGAAATTTGTAATCCGACAAGTTGTCACAAATCCGTCAGAACACCAAGCTGTCAGAATCCCGTTGGCAATCCGTAGCTGAATTCTAAATTTCTAACAGAAAATATTGTCGGAGATCCGTCAGAGTTTTGTGTGTTTCCGACGGATTGTGTGAACTTTTTAAAATTGTTTTACGACGGAATTCCGACAACTATTCCCGTTGGAATATACTGTTGCCGTCGGAAAATACGTCGGAAAATAAATTTGTGACAAGGCTTTTTCCGACGTCCATAATCCGTCTAAAATCCGTCGGTAAGGGCTATCTCCAACAGATTTCCGACGGATTTGGCTGTCGGTATACGGCAGTTTTCTAGTAGTGAAAAGAACACCACTGATTAGATGCTTGAGGGGGATTGAGAGTACCCCTTCGGTCACTGAGACTAACACGATTAGTCCAGAATGTTAAATAAAGTACCTTTAATGTTTCATTTTTAACTAAGTGCACTTAATGACGTAAACACATTAGGAATGCCCGAAACCATCTACACATGAATAAACAATGATCGACAGGAAGCCCGGAAAAGAAAAGTATGGATACCTGCTAAGAAGCAGCATATATTAACAAAATTAAGGTATGAGAATAATTGTCATGCATGTCCGATCCCATCGTTGGCAGAAACGTATGGTACAACATGATGAGCGATTGTCATAACATATTGTAAGTTAAAAAGAGAATATCTGAATGCATGCATAAAATTTGAATAATATACGTGTCATGATGCCGTACAACCATAAACAAATACTTCTGTTTTGTGGAATCAATCCATAAAATAAATAATCCACAATCCCAACTTAAAATTCCCACAAACACGGTAAATAAAATATTCAAAGTACGAAAATGAAATGACAATGCAACTAGGAAATCTTCCACTAGGTCCAAGCATCCTATCCTCTTACACCTTATCGTTACCTCAAAGACATAGCTTAAAAAACATCAACATAAAACTTGTGAGTTCGTAGAGTTTGAAATAAAACAATGTAAACCCTTATAGTAAAAATGTAGTTGTAATTGATACAAATAGGAAATAAACTTGAAATGAAATATTTCATTTCCTTTGTTATAAATAACTTGTAGTTTGAAATTAAACTTTAAAACGAGATTTGTAATTGAAATTTTAACATCAATTTGTAATTGAAACTGAAATAGAAAATTGTAATATTGATATCAAATTATATATGAAATTGTGATATCAAATTTTAATTGAGATTGTAATTATAAACAATTAGAACAATATTCATACATCTATGAATGTGAAAACCAACCAACAATTGTAACCCGAGAACATTGTCAACACATGACAATCTCCCATATATTGATATTGATATTGTAATCGAAGCCCATTGCCATCTAACAACTGAAGTCTTATATATAACAAGGCTGAATAATTACTCTATATATTAAATCTCATCGGGTGGTTGAAAATCGTGTCATATTTGGGCTTTTACCCAGTTTTCTTGGGCTTTTAGTTAGCCCAGTCCAGTAGCACAAACGAGTTAGCCCATTGGGCCTTTGTTTACGGATTTTATTACTCTTGTCTAACCACGTGTCGTCTTCGTCATATTCCTTCTTCGTCATATTCCTTCGTGTATCTATCTATCCCCAAATTAGTTTCTTATCACGACGGTAAACCATGATGGATCCCGGCACTACCCCCACCCCCACCACCACCACCCCTACCCCAAACCCCGACATCACCCAATCATCCGGCGCGTTACATTCAACCGGCACACCACCCGCCGCCGTCCAACGGTGGGCGTTTGTATTCTCACAACGTGTGACAACCCAAAAAAATCCAGGTTCACACCAACTCGACCTCTTAAACAACTAGTATATGTTTTTTTCCAATTATGTACGACCGGTAGGTCACACTATACATATGTGATGCTTAATAACTATATCTAAACATATACGGATACCGGAATTAGGTATACGGGATTCACCTTACGTAAATGTATACATTTTTACAACTATATTTCTAGTCCAACATGAAAGGTATAAAACCCTAACTTTACATTCACCATCCTTGCATGGATTGTTGCATGCATGTAGTATAAGTTACCAAAACTTGCATAAACCACCCATGGGACTTACATACTTGCACAAACACCCTAGACTTTGCAAAAACTACCCAAACCCCCTCCCAAATCTCCCTAGAACCGGCCACCATAAGATCCCACATGGGATCCTTGACTTTGTTGTCTAGATTGTGATCACTTGCTTGAATAGTAGGTTACTATGGAACTAAAAACTCCATACCAATCATGACATCACAACCATGGTAGAAACAATGGCTAACTAGGGCTAACTTCTAACCCAACCTCCCCTCTATAAATAGAAGGCCCTATCATTCATTTACACTTGCTCAAAACACAAAAATCTCTCCCCCCCCCCCCCCTCCACTCTCTAGAACCGGCCAAGGCCAAAGGAAGCAAGAAAACACCAACAACTCACATACTTGCATAATCAAGGGTTTAAAAGTTAGAGATTTGAAGCTTGCATAAGTCCTCCTTTCATAATCACTTAGTAGGTAACCTAAACTCTTATCATTTATGTATTATATACATATTTGCATATCACATATATCATGAAAACATATAACCATAAACTACTCTTGAAGAGAAACTTGTAAAAACATAGAAACCGGAAAAATGTTTTATCATAATCATGAACTAAATATATGTTAAAAGTGTAATAAAGACAAAGGGTCTTAAACAAATGTTAAATATATGTTTCATAACAAACATACTCAAAAATGGGGATTTTTGGATGGGTAATGATACTCAAAAGATGCAAAACTTACAAACATACCCAAACACATAACCTACTGCCTACCCGACTGTTTTTAGTGATCTCAGAGAAAACGTATTTCGAACTATAAAATGAGACCTATCCCATCTTAAATTTAACTCAAAAACAAACGTTTCGATATAAGATTCGTTAAAAACGGATAAATATCGAGCAAGATATGCCATTTTAAAGTTTGACCTAATTTCTTGAACCACAAACTGCTTACCAGTGGACTTTTTGTTAAATCTGGGAAAAATGGTTTTGAATTGGGACATGAGGCCTGTATCATTTGAAAGATAGTTCAAATGCCTACATTTCCATAAAAAGAACACTAAAAATGGATAAACGACCAAGGAGTTATGATATTTTCAAGTTAACATGTACTATGAGAAAACCCTAAAACATACTGTTAGTATTTCTGTTATAAATATCGGTAGACTTTCAATCTAGTTTCAAGGCCTAAACCATTTGAAAGGTATTTCAAACTCGGTCGTTTCTATATAAGATTCATTAAAATCGGATAAGAAACGGGCGAGATATGTTACTTTAAAGTTGGGTAAAACTTAAAGATACTTGCTGAGTTTTTATAAACTTTTATAAAAAAACTAACTTTTAAAACCAACTCGATAATAATAGCGATAACACAATACTAGGGAGCTTTGTATGCAATGATTCCATCTCGATATTTCGTAGTGCCGAGCTTGCTGGATTTACGATTTAAAGTGTCCTAGCTCCGCATGCGATTATAGAATGGTCTTGTATATAATGGCCCGAACGGTGTTAGTTTATTATTATTTAACCCAAACCTTAACCCAACTTATTCATACATATACATACATATTCATGTGCATTGGACTAGAATATAAAAACCTTAATTCCAAAACTTAATAGGTCAAGGTTAGACCTACCTGATTCTCGGATTTGAGACTCCTACGCATTGGCTTACACACACTGCCTCATTACTTTTAGCTGGCTTGCTAAGGTGAGTTCATAGCCCCTCTTTTTACTTGTTTTTATAACATACTTGGGGTGAGATGCATGCTCTTTTACTTATGGACACAAGTACTTAAAACCTTTACTAGTTTCCTAAGTTACCACTAAGCCAACGGAAATTCCCCTATCATGAATCGTTAGTTAAGGACTTAAGCGCGATTGTATTGGATAGATCTATCAGGGTTTGACAACCCTCACCCAACGGCTAGACGATGTAACCCACGTCTACCACAACTAACTCGTGGACTCGAGTAGGGTGCTTTACTTTTGAAACTATATATGTTATTGGCTATAACATAGGAACACTTATGGGGTAAGGAATTTTGTTACGCTTCGATGTCATGAGCTTAGGTGCAACTGTAAGACTTTACTTAAACGGAAATCTTGTGGTCCACCTTATTACTAAACTAACCCTATGAATTCACCAACTTTATGTTGACTTTAGCATGTATGTCTCAGGTGCTTAGTCGAAAGGGCTTTCGACGGAGGGATATTGGGATATGACAGAGTCGCATATTTCAAACTCACGCTTTTGGGAGATTTCCCTTGCATTACTTATTTTCTTTTAAGTTATGTAATGTAAATCTTTGTTTTGTGAACTCTGGTAACACTTTTCCTTAATCATGTAAAACTCTGATTTTCAATATCAATGAATGTATGTTTTTTTTTTTTAAAACGACTCATATAGAGGTCGTTCGCCTATATATCATTGCTATCTGGGACCCATGAAGTCAACACCTCGAGTCTCGGGAACACGAGATTTGTGGGTGTGACAGATTGGTATCAGAGCATTGGTTATAGCGAACCAGGTTGCATTAGTAAATATCCTGGTCTATAACTGAGCTTTAACACTTACTGCTTCCGCACTACTATTATTGTCTATGCTTATATACTTTTTTTTTTTCATTTACAATTATTTCGGCCTTGTCACAGTATGACTACTCCTTACATTATTATCATGTCCGACTCTGAGGACGAGTACCTCCCTATACCTACTGCCGACATCTACGACTCCGACTCCGAAGTAGACATGGATATTTCCTCATCTCCTTTGGATTCATTTCTCGCCTCGCACTACATTCCCGAGAACCAAGTCGATCCGGAGTACACCCCATCCCCTGAGGAGCCGATGGAGACCGACCCCTCCGAGGAGGAGGAGGAGGAGAACGAGGACGACGACGACCCTTCGGAGGATGGATTTGATACTGCAGATTCATTGGACGGATACACTACTCCAACCGCTAGTATCCCAACCCTACATCCTCGTTACTATCGAGAGCCTCTTGTTGGAGTCCGTACCCGTCTGACTGGACGGAAATCGGTCCCCGTGTATCCTACTTCACAACGCAGATACTATTCTGACGTTGTTGCACGGAGGACGACTCCGACACTCGATTCCACTGTTGTTAGAGGTAACCACCATGATGTTCACATGGTCCCCAGTACTCCCATCACTACTGCTACTACTCACACTTCCTCCGCTCCAACTACCACACCTATACTCACTCCCATACCCGCTACCACCACCACCACTACACCTCAGCAGGACCACGGCTACCAATATCAGGATTGGATGCGTTCTACCCTCCAAACTTGGAGGCAGGCGGAGAGAGTACCCAGTACCTACGAGATAGGGGAGTCATCTACTGCCCCCGGTCTAGTCCCGATTTCTTCCATTCTGGTAGCGAGACTAGCGCGCTTAGAGAGAGAGCAGAGGATGCTTGAGCAGGATTTCGGGAGTTATAACTCTTGGAACACTTCTAACATCAGACAGAGCTTCG